>CM053026.1:113084761-113167764 GCA_028564925.1 Lithobates sylvaticus
TCTGCCAGTGTCTTGTAGTTTGAGGCAAAACTAGGAAGCCAGCCCAATGGTTATTCCAATCATGTCCTTCTTGAGAACGATCCTCTTCCCACGCTCCTCTTCCCACACACACAGACATATATACAGTATGCACCAGTGTGACCAATAACTGCAGACCTCCCAAGTCTTCTTCCAGGTCTACAACGAAGCCTCTGCTCCCTCTCGGGACCTCTCTGCAGGATGGATCCAACGCTATAGAACACAATTAAGAAGTATCAGGAAGCAGAGCAATATGGACAGCAGCAAAGTACAGGTCTTTCTACCTCTCTTCCAGAAATTGACATGCCTTCTACAGCTCTGCTTTTTATAAATCGGAACCAAAGATAGAAATAGGAAACACTGGAGTTCTATTTTGTACTGTAAAACTGGTAGCTGTGTGCTTACTGTTAGCAGAACGCTGCAATGCATTCATTTTTAGGAATTTAAAGATATACATTACATTTTTAAATATCTAAAAATAATGTATATATGTTTAATTTGGTCAAATTAAAACAGTATATGAGAAAGCAATAGTCAGAAAGATTTGGAGGATACTATGTTAAGAAACACAACCTGTCTATAGAGTGCGTTACTATAGTGTGCATTAAACAAAAGCAAAGTATTTACTAATCTATTCAATCTAATTTATCTAATAATTTCATTTTCAGTTTTTACATGATACAATACAATTGCTATGTCCACTAAACAAATCAATATGTGATGGCAATTAATGCAATACGTCTTTTTAGGAATCAAATTGCCTTAAAGTGGTTGTAAACCCTTACAAACCGGTAGATTAAGGCTTACCTGTAGGTCCAAGAAATATCTCCTAAACCTACACGGTTTAGGAGATATTTGCCAAGAGGCAGGCGCACTGAGCGCGCCGCTGTTAACGGCGATATGCCATGAGTGGTGGCTCCTGTGCGCATGTGCAGGAATGACGTCATCGCGGCTCAGTCGAATGACATCGCTGGAGCAGGGAGACCCTCCAAGAAGATGGAGGCTCCGTACACAAGGGGACAGCGGTGACTTTGCTGGCTCCTGTGTCAGGTAAGTGACACATAATGGACTACTATGCGATGCATAGTAGCCCATTATGCTTTACCTTTGCAGGGAAACAAAGAGGAAGTAAACCCATCAGGGTTTAATTCCTCTTTAAAAGCTTAGTGTTTCTAAACCCAGGACCCTGCATACACTATAGAGGCATACCCCACTTTTAAGTACACAATGGGACCACAGCATGTATGCAAAACGAAAATGTACCTAAAGTGAAGCAATACCTTTTTTCACTTCTCAATGCATGTACTGCATTGCAATAGTCATTTACAGACATAACTGATTATCTAGGCAAACTGGCTGACCCCAAAAATCAGATAAACCGGAAGCAGTGCCATGCCAAGCTGACCGAGATTTTCCATAGATGACAATGTGTCCGTATTTGCAAGTGTACCTAAAGTGAGGGTACGTAAAGCCGGCTATGCCTGTATCTGGTCTCCCACAGTACACAATAATGCAATTATTTTAGTAAATATAAACTGCTAAATACTTATCAGCAATATATAGAAGTCTTGTGACTTCTATCAGTATCTGGCCAAGCACTGGTTAAAGCTTGGAGGAGTTTTCATTCTCCTCTGACTGTCCTATGAGACTGCATGACCCCTGACCCTCTGCACAGTGCGGATTGGCCCTGTGCTGATCACATGCAACACTCTAGCAATACACACCAAACTGAGCATGTGCAGAGTGCATCAAGGGGGTGAATAAGGTTCAGGAGGGCAGTATTGTTAATACAAAACCAAAATCAATAACACGGGATAGAGCTGGGAAATTTTCGCCCAAAAAAAAAAAAAAATCTGCAATTTTTTTAAAAAGAAACTCGATTCACAAATTTTTTTTTTTTTGATGGACACCGCACCGGTCCTGAGGAGCTGCGGGCAGGAGTTTAGGCAAGGCCGGGGTGTCAGCCTAGTCTGCGAGGCTGGCCTCGAGGACTAGGCCAATGCCCCGGCCTTGCCTAAAACCTCCTGCCCGCAGCACCTCAGGCCCGGCGCGGTGTCAGCGCCGGTCCTGGTGACAAAAAAAAAAAAATTGATTTGCTGAAATTTTGAATAGATTTTACCTCTCAACTCGATTCAGGATTTGAATCGATTTTTTTCCCCAGCCCTACACGGGGGCATGATCTCAAACTAACTAGAGAAAGGTTCAAAACTAATTTTAGTGTTTAGAGTAAAATATTTTACTAAAAGTGTAATTGTTGCTTAGAATAAACTGCCAGCAGAGGTAGTGAGACAGTGAACAGTAAGTGGCTTCAAACATGCTTGGGACAAATATAGATCTATACTCACACAAGAAAGTTAACCAAAAAAAAAAGCAAAAAACTAAAAATTTTATAAAAACAAAATGGGCAGATTCGATGGACTACTTTTTTCTATGTTTCTAAGTAAATAATTCTGTATGTGTTGTAAATTGCCAGATAACAAACAAATACATGACAATGGTATCCTATAATCTGAAAGCAGGAAACATTCATTATTGCAGATATCAAAGTTTTCAATAAGGGATTAGTAAAGGGTTTATAGGTGATGTATTTTCTGTACAAGGATGACTATGAGGGCACCTGGTAGAACAGAAAGTAGCAAATGTGATCTACACTGGGCATTTCTTGCTAAGATTTGGGGTATTCTGGGATGAGGGTACACAGACAAGCCACCGGGTGAAAGTGTCAAAAAAAGTTTCCCAGCCCTTGGAAAGAGTAAAGGATTTAAAATGATTATACTATGGGGGTAAATGTGAATTTCCTGATAAGATATATGATATCTTGGGATATCTTGGGATTTTGGTACATAGATAAGCCTGTGGATGCAAATGTCTGAAAGTTCCTCAGGCTTTGTAATTATTAGTTAGTTTCTCAGGATTTGGGACAAATAAATGATTTAAAAGGTTTTTTGATGTTTTGGGACCATGGCACATTGGCACATTGGCAAGCCACTGGGTGCAAATGTCAGAAAGTTTCTCATACCTTGGAATGATTAAAGGATTTCAAAGGGTTGTACACTGCCCCTCCATAGATACAGTACATTGATTGAGTGTTGTCACCCTAGGAAAGGATGTGTGTTACTGGCAGAATCACCAAGGAAAATAAGCCTTAAAAAAAGAAAATGAATGCAGCCATCACATCTAAGGACTGGCAATATAATAGCCATGTATTTCTTCTTGGGTTTAAACATGCTATAAAGGGTTTAAAAGAATTGTATTACCCATATGGGGGTAAATGTGCGTTTCTTGATAAGATTTTGGATATCTTGTGTGAGGTTCCTCCCACGTGCTGATAGCTTAAATGGCTCCTGTCGATGTCAGCCCTAGTATGTGCATGTATGTTATATAGGGATTTTAGATTGTAAACTCCTGATGTAAATGTGCAGTATGTAAAGTGCTGCATAAATTGCTAGTGCTATATAAATAACTGTAAAAATAATATCTGGGAATCAGGGTATGTGGACATGCCAGTGGATGCAAGTGGTAAAAACATTCCTCAAGCATTGGAATGTTTAAAGGATTTAAAGGGGTTGTATTAACCATAGGGGAGGGGGGTAAATGGGTATTTCTTGATAAGACTCTGGATATCTTGGGATTGGGGTACATGGACAGGTCACTGGGTACATGCATCAGAACATCTCTGAGACCTTATAATTTTGGAGATCTTAGTGAGTTTTCAACCACACTCCAATGACAGGGGACATGGCAGGTTAATTAGCTCCTGTCTACATTGGTAAAACAAGAAAATAAAATTTGCCCGGGTGCCACTCAGAAATATAAATAAAATACACTGGTATAGTAAAACATTAATGGCCAATAACGCATGTACATATGCATTAGACAATCTTGAAGGGATATCTCAATATCTAATTAATAAATGACTAGCAATAAATTAGGTTCAGATGCTGCTGACTTGATAGTAGAGCAGGGGGACTTGTGAACATAAAGACATAAAGTAGCAGGAAAACATCCTGATAGTGTAACATATCGAAACATTTATTGGATACAAAAACATGTTTTTGTGTTTGTTTACAATAAATGTTTCAATATGCTACACTATCAGGATCTTTTTCCACTACTTTATGCTTTTTTTTTTTAATCCCGTCTACATTGGCCCTAGTATGTGTGCATGTTATATAAGGACTTTAGATTGTAAGCTCCTTGACGACAGGGACAGACGTGACTGCACATTATATGTACCACTGCATAAATTGTTAGCAATATAAAAAAAAAAAAACAACACTTGATAATTATAATAATAATAATAATTGAGAATCAGGGTATAGAGACATGTCAGTGGCTACAAATGTTAGAAAGTTTCTCAGGCTTTGAAATGATTAAAATATTTAAATGGGTTGTATTACCCTACATGGGGTAAACATGCATTTCTTGATAAGATTTTGGCCATCTTGGGATCGGGGCACGTGAACAAGCTACTAAGTGTCAGAATTGTTCTTAGGCTCTGTAATTATTGATGGTTTTAGAGGGCTTGTATTGGCCATATGGGGGTAAATGTGCATTTCTTGACAAGATTATGGATACCTTAGTGGGTTTCATCTGGGTATTCAGACATGCCGGCAGGTTTATTGGCTCCGGTCTACACTGGCACATAGTATATATGAATGTTATATAGGGACCTTAGATTGTAAGCTTCTTGAGATCAGGGACTGATATGGCTGTACAATATATACAAAGCACTGCATAAATTGTTGGCATGATATAAAGTACCTGTAATAATAATAAAAATAATATCTTGGGATTGTGGTACATGGACACGCCAGTGGATGCAAGTAATAGACAGTTTCTCAGACTTTGGAATATGTAAGGGATTTAAAGGGGTTGTATTACCCATATGGGGGTAAATGTTTTTTTTTTGGCAAACTGAGGTACATGGACAAACTACCAAGTGTCAGAAAGATTATTAGGCTTTGACATTATTAAATGATTTATAGGGCTGTATTACACATATGGGGGTAAATGTGTTTCTTGACAAGATTTTGGATACCTTGGTGGGTTTCCTCCAGGTACTCCAGTTTCCTCCCACTCCAAGAGCATGCTGGTGGGTTAGCTCCTGTCTACATTGGACCCAATATGTGTGTATGTGAGTTTGGGACTTAGATTGTAAGTATAAGATCAGGGACTGATGAGAATTATACAGTATGCAAATGGTCAGTGCTGTATAAATACTACTACTACTACTACTACTACTAATAATACTATAATAATAATACTATAATATTATATTATTAATATTATTAATATTAATAATAATAATATCTAGGAATTGGGGTACATGAACATGCCAATTGAAGGTTTTAAAGGGTTTCTATTTTGCCATATGGGGGTACATGCGTGTTTCTTGTAAAGATTTGGGATATTCTGGGATCAGGGAACATGGACAAGCTAATAAGTGTCAGAAAGGTTCTGCTTTAGCATTATTAGAAGGTTGCATTACCCATAAGGGGGTAAATGTGTATTTCTAGATAAGATTTTGGATATCGGGTACATGGACAGAACACTAAGGGTCAGGAGGTTCCTCAAGCACTGGGGTGATTAAAGCATTTAAAGTTGTTGTCTTACCCATATGGGGTGTAAGATGTTGGATATTCTGGAATCAGGGAACATAGACAAGCTAAGTCAGAAAGGTTTTTAGGCTTATAAAAGAATGTAGAGGGAATGTATTACCCATATGAGGGGGGGGGGGGGTAAATGTGTATTTTTCTAGAGAAGATTTTGGACATTGGGGTACATGGACAGAGCACTAAGGGTCAGAAAGTTCCTCAGGCATTGGAGTGAATAAAGCATGTAAAGGTGTTGTCTTAGCCATATGGGGGTGTAATATTGGGGATAATCTGGGGTGGGGGTACCTGGATAGAAAGGTCCCCATACAGGCTGTGTAATGAGGAATGGCTTGTATTTGCCATATACAAGCAGCACTGCAGATTGGGGGATCGGAGGATGGGGTGACAGATATGTGAAGTTTGGGGGGACACAGGAAGGGTTGTAGCCCCTCTGGAGGGAGGACAGGGGTGACCTGGCTGGGGGTGAGAAGACACCCCGGGTGACATTGCAGGGGATGCGGGCACATACAGGCAGTACACGGCTCTCACCATCCAGAGCGGCTCTCTCCGGGGACACAGGCGGCGCCTTCAGCACCTCGGACAGCGGCGGGGGCAGCAGGAGGCGGAGGAGGCGGAGGAGGCCATCGTCTTTGGCAGCGGAGGCAGCAGCTCGTTCCCGGCCATCAACAGGACACAGCAAGCGGCCATCCTTCAGCTGGCGGCACCGAGCATGTCTCTGAAACACACACAGTGACGGCAGGATATTGGATAACGGGGGAGGGGGGAGGGCACACAGCATAACCCCACATCACAAGGACAGCGCCGCCCTCCGCTTCAGGCCCACACTCACAGCCATCGTGCCATGGCATAGGACAGCCATCTGATACCCTGCCATCTGCACCCAGGGCTCATCACAATACATACTGGGTGTTCTATGGGGCATCGCATCTGCAGGACTCTCCATACCACCCCCCCCCCCCCCCACCTGACTATTCCTTCATCCATAGCCATCGTGCCATGGCATAGGACTGCCATCTGATACCCTGCCATCTGCACCCAGGGCTCATCACAATACATACTGGGTGTTCTATGGGGCATCGCATCTGCAGGACTCTCCATACCCCCCACCCCATAACCTGACCATTCCTTCATCCACAGCCATCGTGCCATGGCATAGGACTGCCATCTGATACCCTGCCATCTGCACCCAGGGCTCATCGCCATAAATACTGGGTGATCTGTGGGGCATGGCATCTGCAGGACTCTCCATACCCCCCTCCCCCATCACCTGAACATTCCTTCATCCACAGCCATTGTGCCAAGGCATATAGGACCTGATACCCTGCCATCAGCACCCAGGGCTCATCACCATACATACTGGGTGATCTGTGGGGCATTGCATCTGCAGGACTCTCCATACCACCACCCCCTCCCCTGACCATTCCTTCATCCACAGCCATTGTGCCATGGCATATAGGACCTGATACCCTGCCATCAGCACCCAGGGCTCATCAATATACATACTGGGTGATCTATGGGGCATCGCATCTGCAGGACTCTCCATACCCCCCCTCCCCATCACCTGACCATTCCTCCATCCACAGCCATTGTGCCATGGCATAGGACAGCCATATGATACCCTGCCATCTGCACCCAGGGGTCATCACCATACATACTGGGTGATCTATGGGGCATTGCATCTGCAGGACTCTCCATAACCCCCGTCACTTGTCACAGAGATCCATTCCTCCATCCACAGCCAAGGCACAGGACAGTTATCTGAATCTGTGGTCCATTGTATCTACAGGACTCTCCATACATCATCCCTCCCCCCCATCACCTGTCAGAGACATCCATTCCTCCATCCACATACCATCCCAATACACTGCACATCTCTACTACAAGGCAAGGGTCCATGGAGGGGAGGACACTAACCTCTCATCTCCAGTGCAGGTACCTACAAGAGGGGTGCATGTGTACAATACCCACACTGCACCCCCCCCCCCATTTGTCACAGCAGAGGCAGAACAGTCACCAGTCCTGGACCAGCACAGGGGGAGGATGCTGCATTGAAGGGGGTTATGGCAAAGGCACATTCCACGTTGCAATCCCCCCTCATCCCAAGACAATCATTCAATGGTGGAAATATACATATAGGTGTACCTACAGTGCATGTGTATATAGTGTGTATGTGCGTGGTTTGCACTTTATTAAATAAAGCATCTAAGGATAAACGATGTGCATGTAGCCATTTCACTTCCCACTGACTGCAGCAACTGGAATGTGACTGCTATAGATTGTCTATGAGTACATCACTGCTAATGTAGTACTGTGTGCACATAGGGCTGCAATGCATCTCCAAGGGATGGCTGTGTGTGTGTGTGTGTGAGATTATATATATATATATATATATATGTATGTATATATATATATATATATATATATATAGATATATATATATAGATATATAATCATTAGCTGAGTGTGTGCTCGCTGTGCATGCCCTGTATTGCCTGTGCAGTGTATGCAATGTATTGCAGTGTGTGCTCACTGTGCATGCCTTGTATTGCCGGGTGCAGTGTATATTGCAGTGTGCATGCCTTGTATTGCCGGGTGCAGTGTATATTGCAGTGTGCATGCCTTGTATTGCCGGGTGCAGTGTATATTGCAGTGTGCATGCCTTGTATTGCAGTGTGTATTGCAGTGTGCATGCATTGTACGTGTCCCGGGCAGCCCTCTTCCCACCCGCACTGACCGCTCTCCGGGGGGGATCCTTTCAGCGGCGGAGGTGCGGGCCTGGCCACCGCCGGAGTCCTGCCTGAGCCCGTTCAGACCTTCTCTCCATCCCACTGCTCGGGAGACATTTAAATAAGCAACGTCATCCCGTTCTCCCCTCCGCATTGACGTCACTCCCGTGTGGGGGATGACGTCAAAGTGGCCGGCGCCGCCGGAAGCGCTTTCTAAATATGGGGAGAGAGGGAGCTGGGAGAGGCAGAGCACAGAGAGGGGTGAAGGAGGGGGCGACGGAGGATCCTGGGATAACGCTGTTTTCCTGACCAAAAATAGCTGTGTGGGGAGACATGATGATGTGAACCTGATAGAAATAACACCAGGGAGAGGAGAGACACCAACATTGTGTAATCTATCTCCTTGCCACCCAAACATGTCAAGCCGTCATCATGGGGGCCAGGCACCAAGTCCAGACACACTCCAGTCACCTACACATCTTCCCATAAATAGGCACACAAGACTATTCCCTCAACACCTCAAATAGCCTTCCAGTCATGGAGGCTGGTCATGCTGGGGCACATTGGCTGACCTTACTGGGGCACGATGGCTAAAACCAAGAGAGCTATGGCTGACCATGCAGGGGCACACTAGCCTAAATCTGAGAGAACCATGGCTGACCACACTGGGGCCACATTGGACTAAAACGGAGAGAGCCTTGGCAGATCATGTTGAGGCACGTTTGCTAAAACCAAGAGCCATGGCTGACCATGCTGGGGTACGTGGACTTAAAACCAAGAGAGCCATGGCTGACCATACTGGGGAATGTTAGCTCAAACTGAGAGAGACATAGCAGACCCTTCGGGACATGGACACATTATCTAAAATTGAGAGAGCCCTGGCAGACTATGCTAGTGCACTTTGGCTAAAATGGAGAGAGACACAGTGACCCTTCTGGGGTATTTTGGCCTTCAAATCAGAGATCCATTACAAGACCTGATAGAGAAAGTTGCTAAATCTGAGAGAGCCCTGACAGACCCTGCTGAGGCACTTTGGCTAAAACCGAGAAAGACATAGCTGGCCATACTGAGGCACGTTACAAAAAATGAGAGAGCCATGGTAGACCCTGCTGATGCACATTGGCTAAAACCTAGAGAGCTTATGTTGACCATACTGGGGAATGTAGGCCTAAAACTGAGAGAGAGCCATGGCAGACTATTCTGGGGCACACTGGCTAAATCTAGAGAGCTATTGTTGACCATACAGGGGCATGTTGGTCTAAAACTGACAGAGCCTCGGAATCTCATGTTGGGGCACATTTGCTAAAACCAAGAGAGACATGGCAGACCATGCTGGGGCACATTAGCTACAGTAAATATGAGAGAGCCATGGGACACTATGCTGGGGAACCTTGACTTAAACCAAGAGAACCATGGAAGACTTTACTTGGTTGGGCTCATTGGCTTAAAACTGATAGAGTCATTACAGGAGATCTCAGAATCAGGACTAGGTTTAGGGGACTAGAATACTTCTATTAATTCATACTTGTCCAATAGGCTGTGAAGAATCTACAACAATCAGAAGACTGTTCAGCACCATGGACAGCAGCACACATTCACCATGCCACATTTTCTCAGTGACTTTACTGGGCAAAGCAATATGCCAAAACCAAGGTTTGGTCTTTAAAACAGAGTATCCTGACTTAGTAAGGCCTATTTTTTTTTTAACAAGAAAAAGTAGTAAGGCCTGTTTAACACGGGCTTCAGCTTGTATAAGAGAAGTGTGAATAGCAAGCTTTTACAAAGCATTTGGGAGCTTTGTTGAAGCTTTTAAAGCAGCCTTCAGCTCCAGTTTGTAAATGTTGAACACTGATCCTAAAGGGAGTGCTGATTGCCACTTTAAAGAAGCTGTCAGCAGGTTTCGGCACTACTTGAAGCATGCCGAAAGCTTGCTGAAGCCTGCTAGCAGCTTGTTTAAAGTGACAATACAAACTCCCATTGAGATTTGTGAATAATATTTCCAAACAGGAGCTAAAGGGCACTTAAAAAGCTTAAAGCAAGTTGATTGAAGCTCGCCAAAAGCTTTGTAAAAGTTTCATAAAAGCTTGCTGTTCACACTTTTCTTACACATGTCCACATGAAACAGGCCTAAAGGTTAGTTTGCAAGCAATGGAGAGATGATCAGTGTGAGGGTCCTTTAAAGCAGGGGATCGTTTAAGTCAAGAGCTCTACTCAAAAAACTCCTGATGCTAAAAGCTAATGTAATGCTCAATGGAGTCAGCCAGAAAATAAAAACCTCACAGAGTCCCTAACCCTTCCTAGCTCTATCTAAAACAAAATAGTAACCAGTTCCTTGGATTGACTGAAAATGATTAAGGGCACTGTACCTTTATATTAAGCTATTTGTGTTTATAAGGTGTTAGTAATGATGACTCTGGATAACAGTTATCTTTTAATATAAATTCAATTATATTATTATTTTTGCTCATTTGCATCTTAGGGCCAGCCCACCCAATATCAAATCCACCTACCTATCCAAATCTAGTTCAGCTTTTGGTAGATGCTGGAGGATTAAACCTCCTGAAAGTTTCCTATATCTCGAGAACTTTATTGGTAAGATCTGTGAGCTTTGGCCATCAGGAGGAGGTCCAACTCTCCCTTATATATTTTATATTTTGTATAATGGAGAAGACAACAAAGATAGCTAGGATGCGCAGTGGAAAGCGACCTATGAATGGAGGGGCCAGAGCTATCACTCATGCACCCATCCTCCATTTTTAGATCCTGTTCCATTTTTAGAAGCTGAAGTACAGCTTCTATGAATGTCAGAGCTGGACTGAAAGTGCAAGCATAGTCAGGCTGTCTTAACCGCTTCAGCACCGGGCCACTTTTTACCCTTCCTTACCAGAGCACTTTTTGCGATTCGGCACTGCGTCGCTTTAACTAACAATTGCGCGGTCGTGCGACGTAACACCCAAACAAAATTGACGTCCTTTTTTTCCCACAAATAGAGCTTTCTTTTGGTGGTATTTGATCACCTCTGCGGTTTTTATTTTTTGCGCTATAAACAAAAGAAGAGCGACAATTTTGAAAAAAAACACAATATTTTTTACTTTTTGCTATAATAAATATCCCATTTTTTTTAAAAAAAAACTATTTTTTTCCTCAGTTTAGGCCGATACGTATTCTTCTACATATTTTTGGTAAAAAAATCGCAATAAGCGTATATTGATCGGTTTGCGCAAAAGTTATAGCGTCTACAAAATAGGGGATAGATTTATTGAATTTTTTTTTTTTTACTAGTAATGGCGGCGATCTGCGATTTTTTGTTCGTGACTGCGACATTGCGGCGGACACTTCGGACACTTTTGACACATTTTTGGAACCATTCACATTTACACAGCGATCGTTGCTATAAAATTGCATTGATTACTGTGTAAATGTGACTGGCAGGGAAGGGGTTAACACTAGGGGCGCTGTAGGGGTTAATGTGTTCCCTAATAGAAGTGATTCTAACCAGGCGGCCGGGAATCCGAGGACGTCATATGACGCCCACCCAGGATGGGAGATCCACCTTGTGGGCGTCATATGACGGCGGGCGGTGTTGAAGTGGTTAATGAGAGCCTGTGACAGCCCTTTAGTTCTATTAACTTCCATCGCAGCAGAGTGTGTAATTGGGGGGGGGGGGCAGGGCAGAGGAAGTATACTACTAACAGAAGAGGAATCAACACAAGGGACACATCCTACTGAGTGTAAGTCATGTCTCTTGTGCTGATTTAGGCTTTAAATGTAGGACCAGTGCGGCAAAACAGGAAGCACTTTACTTGAGTCAAAAGGTATTTCTTTATCGTACATCATGGGACACAGAGCATCATAGTAATTTCTATGTGGGTTATAGACAGTGCCGATCCTGACCTCCCTGGGGCCCTAAGCAAAATTCTGCTAAGGGGCCCTCTACTTGACCCGTGATGCCGTGAGCTATGTAAACCATTTGCCATTGCCACACAGTCACACCTGACACTTCAGTGCTCCCAAAACAATCCTCCCTCCTTTAAACAAAACAGTCAAAGAATAAGTACAACAATATAGAACAGAATGAGGTCCCCAGAGAGCCCCCCTTACACCAGGGTCCTCAGAGAGCCCCCCTTACATCAGGGTCCTCAGAGAGCCCCCCTTACATCAGGGTCCTCAGAGAGCCCCTCCTTACACCAAGGTCCCCAGAGACCCCCCCTTACACAAGGGTCCCCAGAGAGCCCCCCTTAAATCAGTGTCCTCAGAGAGTCTCCCCCTACATCAGGGTCCCCAGAGAGCCTCCCCCTACATTAGGGTCCCCAGAGAGCCTCCCCTTACACCATGCTTCCCAGAGAGCCCCCCTTACATCAGGGTCCTCAGAGAGCCCCTTCTTACATCAGGGTCCCCAGAGAGCCCCCCCCTACACCAGGGTCCCCAGAGAGCCCCCCCTTACACCAGGGTCCCCAGAGAGCCCCCCCCCCTTACACCAGGGTCCCAAGAGAGCCCCCCCTTACATTAGTGTCCCAAGAGAGCCTTCCCTCTTACATTAGTGTCCCCAGAGAGCCCCTCCTTACACAGGGTCCCCAGAGAGCCCCTCCTTACACAGAGTCCCCAGAGAGCCCCCCCCCCCCTGACATTAGTGTCCCCAGGGGGCCCCCTCTTACATCAGTGTCCCCAGAGGGCCCCGTCTTTACATCAGTGTCCCCAGAGGGCCCCGTCCTTACATTAGTGTCCCCAGAGAGCCCCCCTCTTACATTAGTGTCCCCAGAGGCCCCCTTCCTTACATTAGTGTCCCCAGAAAGCCCCCCCTCTTACATTTGGGCCCCCAAACAGCTGACTCCCCCCCTTGCAGAGGTTCCCCTGTACCTGGCTGGTGGAGGTGGGAGGCGGCGATCGGCAGCTATATGGTGTCCACAGGCAGGGGGATCTCCCTGGGGCTAGTAGTTCTATCTCCGAATGTATACAGCGGAGAGGGGAGGGGCCTCTGACCCGGGCATCAGCAACAGTGTTCAAGCAGAGTGAAAGTGAAACTGATACCTGCCTGGGTCAGAGGCCCCTCCCTTCTCCTCTCCACTGTATACACTGAGAGTACTACAAACCCCAGGGAGATCCCGCCGCCCACTCAGGCACCATAGAGCTGCCGATCGCCGCCTTCCACCTCCTCCCACCTCTCCTCACTGCACTCTAAACGGCCAGCCAGAGGTGCAGGGGGGGATTCTGGGTCTTGGGGGGGGGCCCCCCACAGCGGCGGGGCCCTAAGCAGCTTGCATAGTGTGCCTATAGGGCCGATCGGCTCTGGTTATAGATCACCTTCAGGTGATGGGTACTGGTACACGCTAAACAGGAAGTTGCCTCCCTATACAACCCCTCCCATACCGGGAAAACCTCAGTTTTTTCGCCAGTGTCTAAGGTAGGGGTCTCAAACTCGCAGCCCTCCAGCTGTTGCAAAACTAAAAGTCCCATGAGGCATTGCAAGGCTGACAGTTACAAGCATGACTCCCACAGGCAGAAGAATGATGGGACTTGTAGTTTCGTAACAGCTGGAGGGCCACTAGTTTGAGACCCCTAGTCTAAGGTGTTGGTCACAAGTGAAGATGTGCTCTGAGGAGCTCCAAGAGGGATCCATGCTGGATTTAAATAGCCTCCATAGCCTGGATCCATCCAAAGTGCCACTGAGGCCAAAGTGGATGGTACCCGTGCCTCGTATAGGAAGCACAAGGCTTTGCCTGTAACGCCTCTCTTTGCAGGGCTGGACACCGGGACCCAGGGCTTTTTGGTCATGCTCACATTACTTAAAGATTTTTCTGAGGGGTGCTATACAGGTCCAAGGGAGTGGAACCCCCGATAAAAAGGGACACGGTCTTTGAAGGTTTGCTAAACGCAGCCTGCCATGATGTGTGAAGTTTGGATCTGTCTGACTTCAGCAGTATCCTGCGGCGAGGATAAGGTAAGGGAAGAAGCATAGGAACTGAAAAAGTCCACCTATGATTTTTCTTCCTTAAAGCGGAAGTAAACCCATCGATTTAACAGTCTAAAAAAAAAAGGCATGCCGTGAATGCTAAATGCACATTGGCTGTGCTCTCAACAAAACAGTCAAACCATCCAATGGCTGGTGTCATACAATCCCATATACCCCACATTCTATACCCACAGTTGATCCAGAGGAACGCAAAAAAAAACAGCAGAGCATGCTCCAATTTGCTAAAGCAGGGTAAAAAATTCCTTCCTGATTCCCGAGAGGCAATTGGATTTTCTCCGGATCAACTTTACCTAAAAATGTTAGTACCCAGTTATATTACAGGTGGCGCCAGAACATACCTTATCTGTTATCTTCACTTCAGCTCAGTGTCAGTCCTTGTGTGGCAGCAGCAGCTTGCACAGTGGGGATTCCTCTTGCAGGTAAGAGATCTGCCATCCTGCATTTCTATCCCCCTGGTGGGACCATGAGGGGTTAGGGATCAACAATTGTTCTGGCGCCACTTGTAATACCCCCCCCGCCACGGGGGTGCGGAGGTCCTGGTTTTGGCTCCAGAACTTTTACTCCCCTGCCAGCTCTCTTTGGGCTCTGCCTCTCCCCCCCTCGTGTTGGGTCTGCGGGACCCGAAGGCCGCCTGCACGTGCAGGGGAACATTCGTAAATTCAAACGAAAGGGGGGGCGGATTGTAAGGAGGGGGCAGGGCCTCTGAAAGCGCAGAGAGGAAATATCACTTGGAACTGTCTCTCCTCGGGTGTGCAGCAAGGAGAAAGCAAGCTGGCTAGACTCGGGACACAGGAGTGGTGGGGCATGTAAGGGTGCAAAAACGGGCATTCCTAATATGGAAGGACTTTTTTTCCCAGCACTAGGCTGAACTTGGGTTCCCTAGGTGTGTTATAACTGTGTGGGGGATGGGGCTCCCTGGGACAACACAGAGATCGCTGTTCCTGATCACTAGGAACAGCAAATCTCCATGTTGTCCCCTTTCAGAATGAGGATCCGCCTTGTTTACATAGGCATATCCCCGTTCTGCCTCTCTGTGGAGCGATCACAGGTGGCCAGCAGACATCGAGTATCTATTGCATGAAGTGACGTACAGATACATAGTTTTGCGCAATAGAGCCGACCTGCCGCAGTATATGTACTGTGGCTGGTTGGCAAGTGGTTAATCTTCTACCCTCTGTGCTTCACCATTGTCCCTTTAATTGTCCAACACTGATCCACTGTCACGTCTGTCCTCCCACCATTGTCCCTTGTTTTCTCCACCACAGTCCCATGTATCTTCTTCGAAGGGCACGGTAACTGCAGGTTGGCTGTTGAAAGATATACTATATCGCCGACTTTAAGGAAGAGATTCCCTCTTCGTTTCATGTAAAAGAACAATTTATAGTTCGACTGAGCCTTTTGTACACATTCTTGGAGGGATTGGTAATTCCGTCGTATGAAAGCAAGTCTGTCCTGTACAGCATTCACTGCTGATTCGGGTATAGTCTCTGGTATAGCGGAAGGGTGGAATCCATAGTTGGGCCAGAATGGGGACTGGTTGGTAGCAGAGTGTAGCGAGTTGTTATAGGCGAACTCCGCCAGTGGAAGCAGTGAAGCCCAATTGTCTTGGGAAAAGGCCGAGAAGCAACGTAGGTGCTGCTCCAAGGTTTGATTTGTGTGCTCGGTTTGCCTGTTACTCTGGGGGTGATAGGCCGAAGAAAGGCAGAGTTCCACACTCAGGGCTTTATAAAGAGCCCTCCAGAATCTGGAGGTAAACTGTACTCCTTGATCCAAGACAATGCTGTTGGGCAGACCATGGAGTCTCAAGATCTCTCTGATGAACATGTGAGCTGTCTCTGTAGCTGAAGGTGTGTCTACCATGGGTAAGAAATGGGCCATCTTTGACAGGCGATCCACCACCACCAGGATGGTAGTGAATTCTTCAGAGGCCGGAAAATCAACGATAAAGCCCATGGAGATCATCTCACATGGACGGTTATGGACATGGATCTCAATAATCCCCAGGGCTTAGTCTTGTCACCTTTGCTGTGAAGGCACACAGTGCAGGTTCTAACATAGGCTCTGAAGTCTCGATCAAGGTTGGGCCACCAGAAGGACCATTGGATGAGTTCACTAGTTTTATGGGCTCCAAAGTGGCCAGCTAATTGGTGGTCATGGAATGTTTTGAGAACTGGAAGCCTTGCCTCCTGGGGTATGAAGACCTTATCTTGATGCCAGAGTAATCCGTCCTGTCTTCTTAGAGAAGCATGCTCTGTTTCAGGGCAAGATGCAGAGGCCTTTTCAATAGTCGATCTCAAGCTAGGCAGAATAAAAAAAAGTTCTGGGCAGAAAGAATGGTGCTTGGGGGAGCAGGTTCAGCACATTCAGGGAACATCCAAGATAGGGCGTCTGCCTTCCAATTCTTAGATCTGGGTCTATATGTCAAATGGAAGTTAAATCTTGAAAAAAAATAAGGCCCATCTGGCCTACCGGGGCCTTAGGCGCTTCGTGGATCTCAAATATTCTAAATTCTTATGCCGCGTACACACGAACGGACTTTTCAACCGAACTGGTCCGACGGAACAAATCCGTCGGACAATTCGACCATGTGTGGGCTTCATCGGACCTTCAGCGGACCTTTTCTGTCGAAAATCAGACAGACTTTAGATTTAGAACATGTTTCAAATCTTTCCGACGGACTCGAGTCCGGTCGAAAAATCAGTTCGTCTGTATGCTAGTCCGACGGACGAAAACCGACGCTAGGGCAGCTATTGGCTACTGGCTTTGAACTTCCTTATTCTAGTCCGGTCGTACGTCATCACAGTCAAATCTGTCGGACTTTGGTGTGATTGTGTGTAGACAAGTCAGATTGACGGAAGTCTGTGGAAACTCCGTCGAAAAATCAGACGGAATTCAGTCCGTCGAAAAGTCCAGTCGTGTGTACACGGCATTATAGTCAGTAAAGATCATGACTGGGTGAGTAGCGCCTTCCAACAGATACCTCCACTCTTCAAATGCTACTTTAATTGCCAGGAGTTCTCTGTCACCTACATCATAATTCTTTTCGGCTTGGCTTAATTTTTTGGAGTAGAAGGCTACTGGGTGCAACAAGGCCTTTGGGCCCAGACACTGGGAGAGGACAGCTCCTGTAGCTATTTCGGAAGCATCAACTTCAAGAACGAAAGGAAGTGCTGGGTCCGTGTGTTGCAATACTGGAGCGGAGGTAAACAAGATCTTCAGACATTCAAAGGCTGCCTGGGCTTCCTGGTTCCAGAGGAAACAGGTATGAAGGCGAGAAAGCTGAGTTATTGGGGAGATAATAGTCGAGAAGTCTTTGATAAACCTCCGGTAGAAGTTAGCAAAACCAACAAATATTTGAACTCCCTTTCTGTCAAAGGGTGCAGGCCATTCAAGGATTGCTGAGACCTTTTGGGGGTCCATTGAAATCCCCTCAGTGGAGATTATGAGCCCTAAGAACTGGATGGACTTCTTCTCGAATTTACTCCTTTCTGCTTTAGCATACAAGTTATGACTTTGCATGGTGTTTAGTACTTTCTTGACATGCTCCCGGTGGAGTTAAAGTGAGGCAGAGAAGATCAAAATGTCATCCAGGTAAACAATTAGAAGATATCGTTCACGAGGTGTTGGAACGTTGCAGGGGCGTTACATAGCCCAAAGGGCATCACAAGGTACTCAAAATGACCAAAGCGGGTCCGGAAAGCTGTCTTCCATTCGTCCCCCTCTCTAATGCGGACCAGGTTGTAGGCCCCTCTCAACTCCAGCTTAGTGAACACTCGGGCTGCTCGGAACCTCTGAAACAACTCTGGAATGAGGGGAAGAGGGTACCTGTTCTTGGCAGTGATCTTGTTGAGCTCCCTGTAGTCAATACATGGCCGGAGAGAGTGGTCCTTCTTCCCAACTAAGAAAATGCCTTCTCCTACGGGTTAGGAGGAGGGACGAATGAAACCCTTGGCCAGGTTCTCATCAATGTATTGCCTGAGAGCTTCCAACTCAACCTCGGATAATGGGAAGATGCGCCTAAAAGGAATCTCTTCTCCAGGAAGCAACTGGATGGGGCAGTCATAGAGCCGGTGCGGAGGCTTTCTTCTTGTTGAAGACGTCCAGGAAGTCATGGTAAGCTGAGGGAATGAGCTGACTGGTATTTGTTGAAGGTTGAATGGTTAGGCACGCAGGGGGTGTCAGGGCTCCACTTGCGACGTACGGTCGAATCGGCGCGCGCGCATGCGCACACGCGCCGCTGATTCGTCCGGGCGTCGAAACGAGGGTACGCGCCGTCGTACTCCTCAGGCGCGCGCGCGCGTGCGCAGCGAGCGCGGGCACGTGCGTCGCGGGCGCACACGTGACGCGTTAGCGCTGTTTGGCGCCAGTTGGCCTTTAAAAGAATGACGGCTGCACATGTCAAGTGCTGTTCGTCTGCAGTTTGCCCCTTGTTTAACCTGCCTCTGTTGTGTACTCCTGTTTACCTGATCCGGCTTCCACTTGACTCTGCTGCCTTCTCCACTCCTGATTCCGGCCTGTTGACTCTGCTTTGGACTGATACCTGAACGCTGATCTCCTGCCTGTCTGACCTCTCCATTGCCTGTGCCCACTTACCTGCCTGCCAAAGTGTATCCAGACCCGGCCTGCCTGACGACCCCTCTGCCTGCTCCCTGCATGCTGCATACTTCCAGAGTTGCTGACGCCATCTCGGGGTCACCCTACATCCGGACCCTGCTCCGCTACCTGCCAGTCTCTGCTGCTTCAACATCCAGGAGATCGCTACTGATCAGCTACGTCTCCCACAGCATCCATTCCAGGCACTCCTACCCCGCTGTGCTCACGGGACCACTGTCTCCACTCCAGTGGGCCCTGAACCAGAGCCGTAAGAGAGGCCCTCTCCCAGCGAAGTCAGGCTCACCACTCAGGTACCTAACAGTACGAACAGCCATGACTGAGCCTGCGGGAGAAGCCTCTGCCATGAAGGAGTTCTGCTCACACCTGGCAGCCCTCACTCAGGCGGTGCAATCCCTGCAAGAAGGGTATACCAGACTGGAAGGTCGAGTGCAGCAACTTGCTGACCCCAATGTTGCGGCTCCTACATCTCCGCAACCTTCTGCAACACCTGCTACTCCTCCTGCGGTGGTGATGCTGCCTCCTGAACCCAGAGTACCTGTTCCTGATCGCTTCTCCGGAGATCGTTCCAAATTCCGTGTCTTCCGCAACGCCTGCCAGTTATACTTTGCTCTTCAACCCAGAACCTTCTCCCTAGAGGCCACCAAAGTGGGGTTCGTAATCTCCCTGCTGCAGGGCGAACCTCAGATTTGGGCTCATCGCCTGCTGGAGGGAAATAGCATGCTGACGCAGTCCCTCTCGTCTTTCCTGGAAGCCATGGCGCAACTTTACGAGGACCCCCAGCTAACCACCACAGCCGAGTCTGCTCTATCTGCGCTCCAGCAAGGCCGTAGAACGGCCGAGGACTATGTGACAGACTTTAGACGATGGAGCGCAGACACCCAGTGGAATGACTCGGCTTTAAGGCATCAGTTCCGCATGGGCCTCTCCGAAGGCCTAAAGGATGAACTTGCCCGAGTGGGCACCCCAGACACTTTGGAGGGCCTGATAACTTTGAGCATACAAATTGACCGTCGGCTCCGGGAACGCAGAGTCGAGAGATCCGCTCAAGTCCACCGTCCGGCTTGGAGGACCGCAAGGGCTCCATTACCGGCTGGCCGTTACATGCCCGCTCAGCCAATGGCCCCTGCCCATCCTCTTCCCGATGCCGGCGAGCCGATGCAGCTTGGTCTCATGCGACCCACTCTGTCTCTGGAGGAACGTGCCCGACGCCGTCAACTAAATTTGTGCCTGTACTGTGGTGGGCCCGGACACTTTGTGAACAGTTGCCCGAGCAAGCTGCGTAAGTGCCTTTCGTCTGTGTCAATCAACTCTGCTCACTTACCAGTCCATGCCACCCACATCTCTCTACCCCTGTCTTTTCAGTTCCTGGGAAGGACGATTCGCACCAACGCCATCCTTGATTCAGGAGCCTGCAGCTGTTTCATCGATACCACCTTTGCCAGCCGGCACGACATTCCTCTTCAGAGGAAGGCCCGCGGACTATCCGTCTTCCTGGCTGACGGTTCCCGCATTAAATCGGGCCAAGTTGTCCAGGAGACCCAACCTCTGTTCACTATCTCTTCTCTCCACCACCAGGAACTGTTAACCTTGGACGTAATCTCGTCCCCCCTGTTCCCAGTGATCCTGGGCATCCCCTGGTTGCAGGCACACGATCCGACCATCTGCTGGTCCACAGGGGAGGTCAAGTTCCAGTCCCCCTACTGCCTGGAACATTGCTTACACGAAGCTCCGGTACAACCCGCTACGCTTCTTTGTCTGGACTCTGATACTGACCTGATCCAAGCGGTACCGGAACCATACCATGAATTCTTAGACGTCTTTAGTAAACGGGGAGCGGACACCCTACCCCCACACCGCACCTATGATTGTCCCATAGAACTTTTGCCGGGGGCCGAGATTCCGTTCGGGCGTATCTTCCCCCTTTCCGAGAAGGAACAAGAGGCCCTGAAGGCCTACATTTCGGAGAACCTAAAGAAGGGGTTTATACGTCACTCCACCTCACCCGCAGGGGCCGGCATATTCTTTGTAACCAAGAAAGACCAGTCACTCCGACCCTGTGTGGACTACCGGGAGCTAAATAAAGTTACAATTAAAAATCGCTATCCCTTACCCTTAATACCGGAACTGTTTCAAAAACTAAGAGCGGCCACCATATTCTCCAAACTGGACTTAAGAGGGGCCTATAACCTGGTTCGCATCCGATCAGGTGATGAATGGAAGACTGCATTTCGTACCCGTTTTGGGCATTACGAATACTTAGTTATGCCCTTCGGCCTTTGTAATGCCCCGGCTACTTTCCAGCACCTCATAAATGAGGTCTTCAGGGACTTCCTGGACATTTTTGTCATTGTATACTTGGATGACATCCTAATCTTCTCCAGAACGCTTGAGCAGCATCGGGGGCATGTGGGCCGAGTCTTACTCCGTCTTCGTCAGCACGGATTGTACGCGAAAGCAGAGAAGTGCACCTTCGAGCAGCAGAGCATCCAATTCTTGGGTCTTCAGATCTCCCCAGCAGGCATCGAGATGGACCCGCAGAAGGTAACGGCTGTGCTGGACTGGCCGCCACCCTCTGACAAGAAGGGTGTGCAGCGTTTTGTCGGATTTGCTAATTTTTACAGAAAGTTCATCAAGGGGTTCTCGGCCATCATCTCACCAATCACACAGCTAACAAGGCAGAATGTACGGTTTCATTGGGGTCCAGAGGCCCAGGAGGCGTTTGTGAAACTCAAGGAGCGATTCACATCCGCTCCCATCCTCAGTCACCCTGACCCATCTCTCCCATACATCCTGGAAGTGGATGCCTCTGAGGTAGCAGTGGGGGCCGTGGTCTCCCAACGCCAGGGCAATAAGGACCTAATGCACCCTGTGGGCTTCTTTTCCCGGAAACTTTCACCCGCAGAAAGGAACTACGATGTCGGTGACCGAGAACTGCTAGCCATAAAATCAGCGCTGGAGGAATGGAGGTACTTGCTGGAGGGAGCAGTCCACCCTGTACTAATTTACACGGACCACAAGAATCTTGAGTACTTAAGGACGGCAAAACGTCTAAAACCACGACAAGCCCGCTGGGCCCTCTTCTTTTCACGTTTCAGCTTCCACATTACCTACCGGCCTGGATCTAAAAATGTAAAGCCAGATGCGCTTTCACGCATGTTCGACTGCCCTAAAGACTCCACACCTCCTGATACCATCCTCCCTACAAGCAACTTCCTTCTACTACAGCCGGATTTACTGTCCCAGATCAGGGAGGCCTCCCTGAACCCGCTCCTTCCCCCAGGACTTTCACTAAATCGTAGAGAGGGGCTTCTCTGGAAGGACAGCCAGGTGTTTGTTCCCGAACCCATCCGGGTTAAAGTATTGGCCCTCCTCCACGATCACCCACTAGCAGGACACTTTGGGGCCCGAAAGACTCTTGACTTGGTGCAGCGCACCTTCTGGTGGCCTGGTCTGAAGGAATTCTGCTCCAAGTATGTCAGTTCATGCCCAGTGTGCTCCCGAAGCAAGACTACTAGGGGCCGGGCCTGGGGCCTACTCAAGCCTCTACCTGCACCTGATCGACCCTGGCGTATGATAACGATGGACTTTATAGTCGAGCTGCCCCCCTCTGAAGATCACACGGCCATCTTTGTAGTCGTTGACCGACTCTCAAAGATGGCCCACTTCCTACCCCTAAGGGGAACCCCATCTGCAGCAGAGACGGCCCGTGTTTTTATCCGAGAGATCGTTAGGTTACACGGGGTACCCAAGAATATAGTCTCGGACAGGGGAGTCCAGTTCACCTCGCGGTTTTGGAGGGCACTGTGTGATAGTCTAAAGATTGAGCTGGCCCTATCCTCAGCTTACCACCCTCAAACTAATGGGCAGACTGAGCGCACAAACCAGACCCTCGAACAATATATTAGGTGTTTCACTTCATTTGTGCAAGATGATTGGGTTTCTCTGCTGCCCTTAGCAGAATTCGCGTACAACAACGCCAGCCACTCGACCACGGGACAGTCCCCGTTTTTCGCCAATTATGGGTTCCATTTAACATTTCTACCAGATTTTCTTACAGAGTCCTCAGTTCCAGCGGTCCAGGACGCAGTGACCTTCCTAAGCCGCAACAACCAAATCCTCCAGGAAGCCATAACCAAGGCCCAGGCGGACAGTAAGAAAGCCTTTGACCAAAAGAGGAGGGGAGAGTTGAATCTGCAAATCGGGGATCAGGTATGGCTTTCCTCTTCTAATTTAAAGTTAACCTGTCCCTCTAAGAAGTTGGCACCCAAGTTCCTGGGCCCTTTTCCTGTAAAGAGGAGGATTAATGAGGTGTCCTATGAACTGTCCCTGCCAGACACCATGAAGATACATCCTGTGTTTCATGTCTCTCTATTGAAACCCTCGGTACCCGATCCCTTCCCCAATAGGGAGTCCGGGCCTCCTGAACCTGTCCTAGTGGATGGAAACGAGGAGTACGAGGTAGAAGTTGTTCTAGACTGTAGAAGGCGACAAGGGCAAAGACAGTTTCTAATCAAATGGAAGGGCTTCGGCCCAGAAAGCAATTCTTGGGAACCTGAGGACAATATACATGCTGGAAGACTAATTCGTGCTTTTTTCATTTCACACCCTGAGAAGGATGACCAACTGGGCACCCGGAGGTTGCCCCTTGTGGGGGGGCAATGTCAGGGCTCCACTTGCGACGTACGGTCGAATCGGCGCGCGCGCATGCGCACACGCGCCGCTGATTCGTCCGGGCGTCGAAACGAGGGTACGCGCCGTCGTACTCCTCAGGCGCGCGCGCGTGCGCAGCGAGCGCGGGCACGTGCGTCGCGGGCGCACACGTGACGCGTTAGCGCTGTTTGGCGCCAGTTGGCCTTTAAAAGAATGACGGCTGCACATGTCAAGTGCTGTTCGTCTGCAGTTTGCCCCTTGTTTAACCTGCCTCTGTTGTGTACTCCTGTTTACCTGATCCGGCTTCCACTTGACTCTGCTGCCTTCTCCACTCCTGATTCCGGCCTGTTGACTCTGCTTTGGACTGATACCTGAACGCTGATCTCCTGCCTGTCTGACCTCTCCATTGCCTGTGCCCACTTACCTGCCTGCCAAAGTGTATCCAGACCCGGCCTGCCTGACGACCCCTCTGCCTGCTCCCTGCATGCTGCATACTTCCAGAGTTGCTGACGCCATCTCGGGGTCACCCTACATCCGGACCCTGCTCCGCTACCTGCCAGTCTCTGCTGCTTCAACATCCAGGAGATCGCTACTGATCAGCTACGTCTCCCACAGCATCCATTCCAGGCACTCCTACCCCGCTGTGCTCACGGGACCACTGTCTCCACTCCAGTGGGCCCTGAACCAGAGCCGTAAGAGAGGCCCTCTCCCAGCGAAGTCAGGCTCACCACTCAGGTACCTAACACAGGCCCTGAGCTAGGTGGACTGCCAACAGCGAGGTGTATGTCCAGTCTTTTTTTCTTGACCTCCTTTCCAGCCACCTGCAAAGAGATAGGAAAAATTATGTGAGTAGACACAGTCACGGATAGCTGGAGGTATGAGGGATATACAGTCAGGTCCATAAATATTGGGACATCGACACAATTCTAATATTTTTGGCTCTATACACCACCACAATGGATTTGAAATGAAATGAACAAGATGTGCTTTAACTGCAGACTTTCAGCTTTAATTTGAGGGTATTTACATCCAAATCAGGTTTAGAGATTACAACAGTTTGTATATGTGCCTCCCACTTTTTAAGGGACCAAAAGTAATGGGACAGATTAACAATCATCCATCAAACTTTCACTTTTTAATACTTAGTTGCAAATCCTTTGCATTCAATTACAGCCTGAAGTCTGGAACACATAGATATCACCAGACGCTGGGTTTCATCCCTGGTGATGCTCTGCCAGGCCTCTACTGCAACTGTCTTCAGTTCCTGCTTGTTCTTGGGGCATTTTCCCTTCAGTTTTGTCTTCAGCAAGTGAAAGCATGCTCAATCGGATTCAGGTCAGGTGATTGACTTGGCCATTGCATAACATTTCACTTCTTTCCCTTAAAAAACTCTTTGGTTGCTTTCACAGTATGCTTCGGGTCATTGTCCATCTGTTCCATGCAGTCAACATTGTAAATTTAGGAACTTGGATCGTGACAGTTTGAAGTACAAATACTGTTATGCCCCTCACTACATGTGACTGAAGTGTATTTGGACACACTGATAACTCCTCTCATACCAATGCATTCCAGTAGGCGCAGAATCCTTTTGAACTTTTATTGATACAAGATAGAGTAAAACTGTAACAGATACAAACAAATGCAATTAATAAAACATTATACAATTAGTGCCTCCCTATCTATCTATCTAGCTGAAGACACAAATAGTAAACATACCGAAGATGGATCCGGATGGCTAACGTAGAACTTAGAATCAGGTGTGATTGCTTCCTTCCAGGGTGAAAGGGAAAAAGGAAATGGCTGAAGAAGCTGCCGCAGGGCCTGATGGGAAAGCAAGTACGGAGGCTTGCATGTACCAAATCTAACCAGCTTTGCTAAATTACTACATTAAAATAGGTATAGTGCAGTTATACAAAATTGCCACTAGATGACAGCATAGATTAATCTAATGAAACCAAAAAGTCAATAAGAGGATTTCAAGCCTTATTAACGAAGGCATGACAAATACTCAAAGTGAGCATGCTAACAACTTGCTTGATTTATTTCCAAATAAAACATGCATCAGCTGTACATAATTTTCACATTATTCAGGATCAAGGTGTTGGCCTGGTCTCAGAGTAGTTGAAGCTCAACTGATTGTGCTATTGCCAGTTATTTTTTGTGTAGAAACAATGTTTATTAGCATGCCCCTCATGGCATATTTGTGCATCTCCCAAATGTAGTTGACCATCAGTGGTATTATTAAAGGAGAAGTCCTTAACGACTCTCATTATTAATGAGAAGATGTCTGGTATTCTCCACGACTCCCACGCCAAATTCCTCAAGGTATGGGGCCTGTGGTGGTCCTACGCTTTTCCTACTTTGCACCCAACCAAACTAGGCCTCTCTAACTAACCTCCCCCCCCCCCCCCCTCCCAACCTGGGGGAACCTCTTTCTTTCCTATTCTGCACCTATTTTTCCTGCTTGAACTCGTTTGGTTGGGCTTCTCCTAAGGGTCATAGGAGTGCAATTCGTTTTGCACTCCTGTGACCCATTTTCAGCAGAGAGCAGTCTGAAGTCCGCTCTCTGCTGACGTCACATAGATCAGTCCAGACTGATGGCTGTTTCAGCCTCTCAGTGAGACGCTGAGACGGCTGATCCCCGCCCCTCCACAGCTCAGCGCTCTGGTGAGCATGGAGGAGCAGAGTAGGAGAGCTGCTGATTGATAGGCAGCAGCTCTCTGCTCGGGGAGCTGAGAGTACTGAGCCATCGGCAGTGTTGTGTATGTATGATTGTGAGTTAGGAACCTTAGATTGTAAGCTCCTTGGGGGCAGGGACAGATGTGCATGTGCAATATATATGGGTAAAGCACTGCATAAATTGATGGTGCTATAAAGTATAACTACCTATAATAAAAAATAATAACAATGAAACTAAAGAGATCAGGTAGGCAAGATTTAAGAAAATCAAGCTGAGAGAAATAGGAAAACACTGGGCAGTTAAAAAGTCCATTAAACATCAGAAACAGGTATCTACCCTGTATATCTGTCATTTAGTCTACAAATACTCGCTGTATAGTTCAGAATATTACTATGGAGCATCCACATGATTTTGAATTCATGGACTAGCAATGGTAGGAATGGGGAAATCTATAGTCCTCCAGTTTTGGAGGTTTTGTACTGCTAAAGTTGGTTTAATGGAAGTAAGCGATATGTGCCCTCATTCTCCAGAGCTTGTGCAGAACCTATAATATATTTTTTTTCATTTTCTGCTGCACCATCTTGGCAGTCTGATGGCCTTCTAATGTAAGCACACAGATGTTCCTAAGCTGTTAGCAACCAAGTGAAACCTGACTTTAGAGTCTTTGATTACATATTTGAGAGTTACTTCACTTTATAAGCTGCTAGAGAGATTAGTGATGGCTTACTGCTTGTGAAAAATATGTAAACAATATTAATGTCCATGGTCTGCAGGGGTACTTTAAATCGACCCAAATCAGTTATTTCACTTGGTGAATCCAGGTTTGCCCACCTTATGCCTTATGATTTGTGTGGGTAGGAAACAGGCTTAGCAGAACTGGTTTGCATAAAAAATTTCAGTTGATCAAACTGTGGACTGTAAAGTATTACACACTTTAATGGTTTATTTTGCGGAATAACCTTGATGTTGTTACCATTTAAAAGTAGATGTTCAGATTTATATAGTACTGTATGTTATTCCTTCAAGTGCAATAATCAAAGTAAGCATTGAAGTGAAAATAACAGCATTAAAAGGATATAGCATATGGTAGTTTTGGTAGCCCGGTTTCTACAGGGTTTCAGAACACTGGAATTTCCATGACCACTCTGAGAAATGATGGCATGTGCAGTGAACAGCCATGTTCAATTAGTAAGTGACCTGCATCTGCCAATCATGCAGCTGACAGCTGTGCTCCGCAACCTTGAGGTGGAACCCATAACTCACATAGATTTTACAGAATTGCTAGTTGAAAACCCTCATTAAAATCACTGTAATTAAGTTCCTCATTTAATATGCTGACAACAGGGCTGTGCACAATAATAGGGATCATGTTGTATAAACAATTTGAAAGAAAATCAGGAAAAAACAATATGAAATATAAAAGGAAGTGTAAAAAAGAAAACACTAAATTCATTTTATGTAAATGAAATTTATATGACAAGCTATGGTAATCCTAACCGATGCATTTATTTTCCAGACAGAGGACTCCATATAGACCAGTCTTCCAGCACTCATCATTTAGATTAGCTTGTGCTGTATCCACTGCAGAGATATAAAGGCTAATTTACTAAAAGAGTTAAGAATCTTCACTTACTGAAGGTTCACTTCAGTTATCCACACTACATTATTTATATTATATATAAAATAAATAGTAATTTGTTTTTCATGTGATTGGATAATTAAAGTGAATCTTAACACACTTTATAGAGTGAAGACTTTCAACTCCTTTAGTAAATCATCCTCATTGGCTTCCCTTATTCACACCTATCTATTTTATTGCACATGCATTTTCCCCAAAGTCAATGGAAGTGCATGTGATTGAACTTGGTGTGCAATAACATGCTTGCATTGACAACCATTTCTTTTATTTTTTTTTTAATTCTTTATTTATTTCTTCATAGGGATACAATACAAACAAAGTATACATTTCTTCCATCAATTAAATTTACTGAGATTTAACTTCATTAAATTAATTTCATTCCAATTTCTTGTTCTAGTTTATTATCCCTATTCTCTTTTTTTTTTATATACATACACAGCCTAATCCGTTCCCCAGTGCCTCTTGTTAATCTGTGGGCCCTAGTTACTAAGGGTCCCTAGAGGCCTCCCCCAACCCGAAAAGAGAAAAAAAATATAAAATTCTATTCCTATTCTTCCCTTCTTTCTCTCTCTCCTTCCCCGCCCTCCTGTGTCCCCCTAGCCAGTCCCTGCACCGGAGTCCACAGGTTCTCTTCGCCTTCCTCTATCTATTTACTACCCTTTCTTATCCTATTCTCCTATCTCCTTACCTATTAGCCTCTCGACAACCATTTCTATGTCATATATAAACAGAGTCGCGCTGATAGTTTGCAATAATTGGTGTTAAAAACATAGTAAAAAATATATAACGTACTAAAATAAGTCCAAACATAAAATCCAAAGGGATGCTGCAAAGATTCATTGTTAAGGTAAAGTCCTCCTCATATGTGACCCAGGTTGGAAAACATGCATTCACCATCCATCACCATGTGCAAAGGTCCGCAGAAGACACCGCCACCTTGCAGACCTTTACTCGAGAAAGGTCAACATCGCTTTTGGCTATATACGCAGCCAGAGATGGTCCTGTGGGATTCCTATGGGCCAAGCTGGAGCTCGGGCTGGCTTAAGAGGATCCTGACAGTAGTGCGGTTTAAAAGGAGTCTTGCCTAAGAAGCAGCGGGAGCAAGGAGGACAGTGTGAGTACATGAACACACCTGGGGATTTACAAGGGGAGAGACTGCCACATCTAGCAAGACTTTCTGGAAGACAGCGTTGTGCTAAATATTTCCTCTCCCTTGCGCTGGGAGATCTTCAGAGCAGCTGTTTGGATTGGTGAAGAAGCAGCCAAGGGGGATGCAGATAGTAGAGCTGGCATCAGTGTCTACAGTGGAGCTGGAGATACTCCGGTATGCAGCTTACAACACTTTTTGCTACTTTCTAAGGCAGTGGTCATCAACTCTGTCCTCAGGGCCCACTGACAGGCCAGGTTTTATGTATTACCTTGGGGAGATGCAGACTAGAATACTGCAATCACTGAGCAGCAAATTATATCACCTGTGATGTATTCAGTTATATTGCAAACCTGGCCTGTTAGTGGGCCCTGAGGACAGGGTTGATGACCACTGTTCTAAGGGACTGAGAGTTACTAGTCCTTAAGGGACTTTTGATTATCACAGACTGTCAGCAGGAGGAGGACAGTTCTGGAGCATGTATATAGGGAGGACGTTGTCCCTGTCCCCTCCAAGTTATTACCCCAAATAAACAACAAAAAACAAGCTCAAAGTCTGTTCCTTGTGTCCAGATAGATGAGGAAAATGCTTGTCGTCTGGCTGTACAGGAGTAGGGAAACCAGTCATCTGCAGCCCCTGCGGGGTAGTGCTACACACTGATCAGCACTGCAGGCGTTGGCTACAGCAGCTAATCAAGTGGCTTTTATCTGACACTGCGGTTGAACAGAAGTCAGTCGATAGATGCATTTTTGTTCAACTGCAATGGCCACACATGGATCAAAATGCATCCAGGCTCTGCTGAACTGGCAGAATTTTGATCCAGCTATGGTAACCTTTACTCTTATAGGCTATGGTGCAGCTATTGTTTTTCTGGCACAGTGTGAAAGCATCATGCAAAACAGTCAACAATAGCTAATGGTCAGCCATGGCTAACCCGTGCACAAACATTGATGTGCCATCACTTAGCCTAAAGTGTTGAACTTCATTCCTGTTTATAAGGATCCATTCACACATTTGCATTATGGTAATGGACAAATTGCATCGTGGTGCTCTTTATTTTTTTAAATGGGACACATCTACATATGCATTCAGACAAATCAAAAAGTTCTCAATTTGCAGATTCCCTTGAACTACAAATGATAAAAATACACAGTTTAAAACCATACAGGTAGAATGTCTTTATATGCACATGCACCTATTCTCTAAGAAAAAAAGGCTTGCATATGCAAATTTGTAGCTCTTACCCTGGACACAGCTGGGGATGGATAACTTTCATAATAGTAAAAGATCACATAGTGCTGCGGGGTTGTGTGATTTTTCACTTTTACTAATGAGCAATCAGCACTGTAGGGGGAGTGCTGATTGCTCTTTCAAAATACAGTGAAATAAGTATCTGCTTACAGAGGGGGCTCAATGCTGGCTGTACCTCCCTTCCACAGGAACACCCATCAGTTGGGTTAAAGGCCTCATGCACACTGCTGCTCCTGATGTTTTTGGGGCTTTTGGGATTTTTTTTCCTAAGCCCTTGAACACACTTTACTAAAAGCCTATGGGAGAGATTTACTAAAACTGGTGCATACAGAATTTGGTGAAGCTTTGCATAGTAACCAGCCAGCTTTTAACTTCAGCTTGTTCAATTAAAGTGATTGTAAAGGTTCGTTTTTTTTTTTTTTTTTTTTTAAATAACAAACATGTTATACTTCCCTGCTCTGTACAAGGGTTTTGCACAGAGCAGACCCGATCCTCTTCAGTGGCACTCCTGGCTCCTCCTATTCATTGGGTGCCCCCCAAGGAAAGTCGCTGGGGGCACCGGTGAGGGTGCGCTCACGAATCCCGCTGCGGCGTCCATTGACACAGACAGCAGGACTTTGCCCCGCCCCCTGCTCCTGTGTCACTGGATTTGATTGACAGCATAAATCTATCCAGTGAGGACAGAGACAGCAGCTGTTGTTGCTGGGCTTATGCACATCGCTGGAATGGACTGGTTTAGGTAAGCAAAAGGGGGGCTCTAGGCCAGGGGAGGGCTGGGCTGGGGGGCAGAGTGGCAATTGCCCCCCAGGCCGCCCTAACTTACACTGAAAACGGCTGGCCCCCGCTGCTATTTTTACGGCTGCAGCGGTCGGCCACTGTTGCATTCCGGGAGTTGTAGTCCACATTCAAGCTCCCAAGCAGCGCAGAGGAAACTACAACGCCCAGAGACCAGAGTCTTGTAGGCAGGGTGCCCGTGACTGGCTCAGGCTGTGGGGCTGGGTGCTGGCTTGCGCTGGCCGTGGCGTGCAACCTGAGCTGCCAGGTAAGAGACCCTGACACCCCCAGCTGACCCCCACATCCCATCCCTCCCATACACCCCATTTACTTTGCCCCAGTGATCAGGCTGCATTGGATGGGCACTGGTGAGACTGCATTTATAGACACTGGTGAGGCTGCATTGATGGGCACTGATTAGGTGGCACTGATGAGGCGACATTGATGGGCACTGATCAGGCTGCATTGAGGGGCACTGGTGAGGCTGCATTGAAAAACCAGCTGGGCACGGATGGTGAGCTGATTCTGGGGTTCAATGGGCCACTTCACTGGACTTCCCCCCCAGGCCTAAGGCTGCCAGCCCTCCCCTGCTCTAGGCGCAGCTGCAGCACAGAAGGTTTTTCCCCTTAATGCATAGAATTAAGGTGAAAAACCTGGAGACTTTACAAACCCTTTAAGCTTTGACAATTAAACCTAGAAGTTTATCTGTTACTATGCACAGCTGTACAGTACCAGATTCTGTATGCACCCGTTTTAGTAAATCTCCCCCTATGTGTCCAAGCACACAAAGGCTTTTAGAGGTGTTTAGCAGCAGAGTTTAGAAGCAGTCAAAGCTCCTTCTCCTGAACGCAGAAGATTCACGTTCAGGAAAGGAGTAAAAAAAGGAAGCTAAACGCGTCTAAATGTGCCTAAGCGCTAGGCGCATTTAGCATTTTAGCATTTATTAATTTCAATGGCCAGAATAAATTAAAGTCTGGCCAATTAAATAAATAAACTCCCAAACACCAAACTCTGCTAAACTCTTTAAAACTTTAAAACTTTTAGTGAGAGTTCTTCTTTAAAGTAGAATTCTAGGATAAACCTAACTAATCCTAAAAATGTTCCTAATGTATAGTGTAAGAATGATGTATAACCTATATTTATAACCTATTTTTAAGCAGATCCGGTCACATGAACGCCCATGTCAGCCAGCGCCAGTTGCAGGGGAGGGCAGAGAGCGTTTGAGAATAGCTGGAATGCCTGGGAGCGGTGATGTCTCCCATAGGCTCCTATGCCCATGTTTTGTTGGTGTTATCTCCTCACCCTTGCAGCCGCCTCTGGCTGACACACAGGAGTCAGATCGCATGACCAGACTGCAGCGGTCTGCAAATGGGTAAGCATTTACATCTTTCTAACACAGGTTAGTCAGCATAGGTGTTAGGAGGGGAAAGGAGCATTTTTAAGATTAGTTAGCTTTACCTTGGATTTCTACTTTAACCACTTCAGCTCCGGAAGGGTTTACCCCCTTCCTGACCAGAGCGTTTTTTGCGATTCGGCACTGCGTCGCTTTAACTGACAATTGCGCGGTCGTGCGACGTGGCTCCCAAACAAAATTGGCGTCCTTTTTTTCCCACAAATAGAGCTTTCTTTTGGTGGTATTTGATCACCTCTGCGGTTTTTATTTTTTGCGCTATAAACAAAAAAAGAGCGACAATTTTGAAAAAAACACATTATTTTTTACTTTTTTCTATAATAAATATCCCCCAAAAATATATCGTATATCAGTTTAGGCCGATACGTATTCTTCTACATATTTTTGGTAAAGAAAAATCGCAATAAGTGTTTATTGATTGGTTTGCGCAAAAGTTATAGCGTCTACAAAATAGGGGATAGTTTTATGGCATTTTTATTAATAATTTTTTTTTACTAGTAATGGCGGTGATCAGCGATTTTTATCATGTCTGCAACATTATGGCGGGCACATCGGACAATTTTGACCCATTTTTGGGACCATTGGCATTAATACAGTGACGGATGCTATAAAATTGCATTGATTACTGTAAAAATGTCACTGGCAGTGAAGGGGTAAACCACTAGGGGCGGGGAGGGGTTAAGTGTGTCCTAGGGGCGGGTTTCTAACTGTCTGGGGGCGTGGCTGTGTGTGACACCACACTGATCGCTGCTCCCAATGACAGGGAGCAGACCATCAGTGTGCTGTCACTAGACAGAACGGGGAGATGCTGTTTACATCGGCATCTCCCCGTTCTTCAGCTCCGTGATATGATCACGGGTATCCCCGCGGCGATCGAGTCCGCAGGCACGGTCACGGAGCTCGCGGCAGGTGCGCGTGCCATTCTGCCGACGTATATGTGCCGACAGCGGTCGGCAAGTGGTTAAAGTTGTGACAAACCCAACTGGGAAAGGGGCTTTTGGAGGGGACTAAGGGCTAGCTTTCTACCCACTAACTATGACCCTTGCAGGAGACTGGGGATTTTGTCTGCTTCTCCTGGTCAGAGCATGGAAAAGAGCTCATTTCAGCCCTGATCCCATGAAGAGAGAAGATCATTCTCTAATAGTGGAGAACAATGTGATGAACGCTGAGAGTGAGCATTAATTCTCTGAATAAAGTTAGTAAAGCTTCCCTTCTGGAGTGGATGGAAAGGTGTAATAATAATCATGTACAGGTAAATAGTCAGAGGAAATATGGTGGCCCTCCTGGAGGAGTTATACCACTTAAGACAGAAATATATTTATAAAAAATCTCCCTCAAAAAATCTATAAAGATATTTTCAGACTGTTGGAACATTGTATGAGTTTTGTCTAAAAGACTTTTGTAGACTGTTGCCGGACTGTGTGAGGTAGGGTGGGATCCCTGATTAAGCAAAACATTGTGTGGGTGGGCAGTGACCTGAGTCACCTAGGCTCGTCTAGGTGACTAGTTCTGAATTAGCTTACTGTCTAATTAGATTACTGTTTATGTTAGCTGCTCATTAACCACTTCAGCCCCGGAAGGATTTGCCCCCTTAATGACCAGGCCATTTATTGTGATACGGCACTGCATCGCTTTAACTGACAATTGCGCGGCCGTACACTGCTGTACCCAAACAAAATTGACGTCCTTTTTTTCCCACAAATAGAGATTTCTTTTGGTGGTATTTGATTACCTCTGCGGTTTTACTTTTTTGCGCTTCAAACAAACAAAGAATGTCAATTTTACCTTTTTGCGATAATACATATCCCAAAAAAATATATAAAAAACAAATGTATTCATCAGTTTAGGCCGATATATATGCTTCTACATATTTTTGGTAAAAATAGGCGTATATTGATTGGTTTGCACAAAAGTTATCACGTCTACAAACTATGGGATAGATTTAGGGACTTTTATATTTTTTTATATTGTTTTTACTAGTAATGGTGGCAATCTGAAAATTTTAGCGGGACTGTGACATTGCGGCGGACAAATCTGACTTTGTTGGTTGGAAGCTGAACAGTGGGAACCTTGAGTGGAGAGTGTGAACAAGTTTTGCTATTGACTGCTGGTGATTGCTGTGTTGCATTTTTAGGTTCTTTTTCCTTTCAGCTTTTCTGTCACTTTTTAAACAGCCATTTTATTATTTCCTTTCTTCAGCCTACTAATTAAGGGGAGTGGTTAATTGGTCACAGGTGCTTGAGGCTTATATAACTTTCTGTAGAACTAATTTTGAGCCTGCTCATCTTTGAGCTTGCCACCTTTTTTCCTGCTGGAACATAGACCAAGTGGAACTGGACTACTTGATGAGTTATAAACCAGAGTTGAAAACAGGAGGTTATAACAGGGGTCAAAGTACGTGTGTAGTGTGAGTACCTGTGTAGTGTGAGTGTGTACCTGTGTATTGTAAGTACACTAGTGCTGCAAGTGTACGTGGACTGTGAGTACACGAGTGCTGCGAGTGCACGTGGGCTGTATTGAGTATTAGTGTCAGGTAGTACCTGAGTATTGTGAGTGTTGGGAGTACCTGTGTATTGTGAGTACCTGAGTGTTGTCTGAGTAGTGTGTGTGGATCGTTAGTACCTGTGTATTGTGTATACTTGTGTATTGTGTGTACCTGTGTATTGTAAGCGCACGTAGGCCGTGAGTACATGAGTGCTACGAGTGCACATTTTCTGCGAGTGCACGTGGTTTGCAGGTGCACGTAGGCTGTGAGTGCCTGTGTATTGTCTTGTTGAGTACCTGTGTATTGTATTGTTGAGTATTAGTGTCAGGAAGCTAGTTGTTAGGTAATTTTGACAGGGTATAATCCCCAATCCTCATTAAATTAGTAGGCATGATACCCGGCAGGTTAATCTAGGGAAGATACTGTCAGCACTGAGAAGACCCTCCAAACTAAAGGAGAGCCGGGAACATACACGGCAGGTGCCGGCAGGGGCCAGCACAGAGGCGGGTGGAGACAAAGAGGTGCAGGCACTAGAAATGAGTAGATGGGTGACAGTCAGGAAGGATAGAGGAGGAAGTGCCAGGGAGGCCCATCCTGGACTGGAGCATCCCAATAAGTATGCTCCATTGAGTGACATTGGTGAAACCGGTCAGGGACCAGCACTGCTGGAGCTGAGGGACTCTCCTAGCTGCCAGGGGAAGAACTCCTCCAGTGACAGTGGGAGGAAGTGAAGGGAAAGGATAGACAGATTCTGGTGGTAGGGGACTCAATTCTTAGAAGGACAGAGAGGCAATCTGTGACAAAGACCTGAAGCGCCGAACTGTATGCTGTCTACCAGGTGCTCAGGTTCGGCACATCACGGATCTGGTGGACAGATTACTGGGAGATTACTGGGAGGGGCTGGGGAAGACCCGGCTGTCATTGTGCAGGTTGGCACCAATGACAAAGTCAGAGGCAGATGGAGTGTCCTAAAGAATGATTTTAGGGACTTAGGAGTTAAATTGAGGAAAATCGAGCCACACCAGAAAGGCAGAGGGAGATTAGGGAAGTAAACAAGTGGCTGAGGAGCTGGTGTAGTAAGTAGGGGTTTGGGTTCCTGGAGAACTGGGCCGACTTCTCAGTCGGTCATCAGTTCTATAGAAGGGACGGACTGCACCTAAATGAGGAGGGTGCACATCTGCTGGGAGTGAAGATGGCGGAAAAGTTAGAGGGGTTTTTCAAACTAGGCGACAAGGGGGGGGGGGCGGTCCAGAGGTAGAGATATTCAGCAATGAACATATTACAGAGGGTAGTATTGGGGGCATTAGTGGTAGGTTGACTAAAGCACATAAACCCGAGGTAAGTATAGTAACAAGTCCTATTTGCAATCTCGGAAAAACACCCAATAAGAGGACAGTATGCAACCGGTTTAAACTATGTGGCATGTTCACCAATGCCAGGAGCCTGGCGGACAAGATGGGTGAACTAGAGATACTGTTGAACCAGGAGGATTTTGATTTTGTGGGAATTTCAGAGACCTGGTTCAACAGCTCTCATGATTGGCTGGCAACCATTCAAGGGTATTCCCTTTATCGCAGGGATAGAGAGGGTAAAAAAGGGGGAGGGGTATGCCTATAGATCAAGAATAATGTACAAGTGAATGTGAGAGATGACATCAATAAGGGAGCTAGGGAGGAGGTGAAATCCTTATGGGTAGAGCTCCAAAGGGATGAAGCTAAGGGGAAAATAATACTGGGTGTATGCTATAGCCCCCGTAACCTGAGGGAGGAGGGGGAGACGGACCTCCTATCACAATTTCGATTAGCAGTAAGGATGGGAAGTGTTATCATAATGGGGGATTTTAATTATCCAGACTGGGCAGAGGGAACCACGCATTTGTCTAAGGCTCGCCAGTTCCTAAATGTCTTGCAGGACAATTTCATGGGTCAGATGGTAGATGCACCAACTAGAAACAAGGTATACTGATTACCAATAATACAGACCTGATTACGGATGTGGAAATATGGGGCATTTTAGGAAACAGCGATCACAGGTCAATTGGCTTCAGTATAGATCACACAAATAGGAGACACAATGGGAACACAAAGACACTGAATTTCAAAAGAGCCAACTTCCCTAAACTACGAACCTTGCTAGAAGATATAAATTGGGATAAAATCTTAGAAACAAAGAACACGGAGGAGAGATGGGTTTGCTTTAAGAGCATATTAAATAAGGGCATTAGCCAGTGCATCCCATTGGGAAATAAATTTAAAAGAGCGAACAAAAGTCCTGGATGGCTTAACTCTAATGTAAAAATGCATATAAAAGCAAAGGAGAAGGCCTTCAAAAAATACAAGGCTGAGGGATCATCATCAGCATTCAGACTTTACAAAGAATGCAACAAGATATGTAAGGGTGCAATTAGGGCGGCTAAGATAGAACACGAAAGACACATAGCGGAGGAGAGCAAAAAAAAATCCCAAAAATTCTTTAAGTATATAAACAGTAAAAAAGGGAGGACAGACCATATTGGCCCCATAAAGAATGAGGAAGGACATCTGGTTACAAAGGATGGGGAGATGGCGAAGGTATTGAATTTATTCTTCTCCTCAGTCTTCATGAGGGAATCGGGGGGCTTCAGTAACCAAAACTGCAGTGTTTGTCCTCATGACACATCACAGGAAGCACCCTCATGGCTAACAGAGGACAAAATTAGAAATCGACATGGGTGAAACTTAACATTAATAAATCACCAGGACCAGATGGCTTGACCTGAGGGTATTTAGGGAATTCAGTCAAGTAATTGCCAGACCATTGTTCCTAATTTTTACTGACAGTCTACTGACTGGAATGGTACCAGCTGATTGGAGAAAAAGCCAATGTAGCACCAATATTTAAAAAAGGGCCAAAATACACCCCTGGGAATTGCAGACCATTTAGCCTAACATCAATAGTATGCAAGCTCTTGGAGGGGATGATAAAGGACTAAATTCAAAATTTTAGTAATGAAAACGGTATTATTAGCAGTAATAAGCATGGATTCATGAAGAATCGTTCTTGCCAAACCAATCTATTAACCTTCTATGAGGAAGTGAGCTGCCATCTAGGTAAATTAAGTCCCGTAGACATGGTGTATCTGGATTTTGCAAAAGCACTTGACACAGTTCCCCATAAATGTTTACTGTACAAAGTAAGGTCAGTTGGCATGGACCATTGGGTGAGTACATGGATTGAATACTGGCTACAAGGGTGAGTTCAGAGGGTGGTGATAAATGGGGATTACTCGGAATGGTCAGGGGTGGAAAGTGGGGTCCCCCAGGTTTCTGTGCTGGGACCAATCCTATTTAATTTGTTCATAAACAACCTGGAGGATGGGGTAAACAGCTCAATCTCTGTATTTGCGGATGACACTAAGCTAAGCAGGGCAATAACTTCTCTGTAGGATGTGGAAACCTTGCAAGAGGATCTGAACAAATTAATGGGGCGGGCAACTACATGGCAAATGAGGTTTAATGTAGAAAAATGTAAAATAATGCATTTTGGTGGCAAAAATATGAACGCAATCTACTCACTAGGGGGTGAACCTCTGGGAGAATCTAGGATGGAAAAGGACCTGGGGGTCCTAGTAGATGATAGGCTCAGCAATGGCATGCAATGCCAAGCTGCTAACAAAGCAAACAGAATATTGGCATGCATTAAAAAGGGGATTAACTCCAGGGATAAAGCGATAATTCTCCCACTCTACAAGACTCTGGTCCGGCCTCACCTGGAGTATGCTGTCCAGTTCTGGGCACCAGTCCTCAGGAAGGATGTACTGGAACATGGAGCGAGTACAAAGAAGGGCAACAAAGCTAATAATAGGGTCTGGAGGATATTAGTTATGAATCTCTGTGTGCTCTTTCTGTCTATAGGAGTGGGCCATTTAAGGATAGATTTAACTTTTTGGGGATCCATGGAGATGCCTGTGGTGGAAATAATAAGTCCTAGGAACTGAATTGTCTCTTTTTCAATTGGGACTTCTAACTGCGGAGGGGCAATCGATGGGAAAGACATCCACATCGCCCCACCCCCCACTCGGGGTCATACTATTATAATTACAAGGGGTTTAATAGTATAGTGATGTTGGCAGTGGGGAAGAACGTAGGGAAGAATGGCCGGATGTTGGATGGTGTAGTTATCGCCCAGACGGAGTTCTACAGACGGCCCCAGAATGGTGGCTTGGGCTTGCCATCTGCGGAAGACAATGTGGGTGGTTTTCAATTTGTTTATTTATTATTCATCTCTTGTTTTTTAAGTGCACACAGGACTATTATACTAAACAAGGGGTGAGCGTGTTTGTTTAAATAAAAGGGTAACATGGGAATGGTTAACATCTCTAGGCTCAGAAGTAAGTTTCAGTACGATCGGGAAATGTATACATTTCATATATATAGAATATAGGAATACATGCAGTAGTAAGGTAATTAAGTAATGCCAGAGAGTAAAGAAGTTCTTTAATAATAAAATTAAGTTTAATGCTGCATGTAAATGTTTATAAATATTTAAGCCCTGAACAACAGAAAATGTGTGTTATTACACGTGGTCATTCTAAAACACATAAAAAGGGGCAGAACAAAGTTTTTAGAGAAAAACTATTGATTAATATTGTGGAAAGAACAGTATTAAATTGAGATAATGGAAAACATGATGTTTAGTGTATTGCAAAAATCCTACAGATTTGGTTGCAGGAAATATTAAGTTAAGGATTGAGCAATTTTTACAAAAAATTCCAAACTTGGATTTGGTTATTAAATTTAAAGTAGTAGATTGTTCTAATTTACTTAAGGCTACCTAGAGAAAATATAAAACTATGAAAGTTTTGGTCAATCTAAAAAATTGAAAAAAAAAACTATTGTTAAAAGTTTTTGTAAATGAGTATTTTTGGTAAAAGTAAGGACTTTGGTTGGGGGAGGAGTTTTCTTGGGGAAATGGCCAATCGCAGGTCATGGGCAGGACCCAATCTGTGAGTTTCACGAGATTGTCTTCTAAACAATTTTTTGTCATTACTATAATCAGGAAAGTCATATAACATAGTGTACATGATTTTTGGCAGATGTACAATCAAAATGTGTTTTGTAATAATAAGATTATATAGATTAAATAAGAAGTGGTAAAAAGGTTAAACATTTTAAAAACGAGAAACAATATTGTTACCGAATTGTACAGAGTAGGGTGTACAAAGCATAGTAGCTAAAATTGACAGTAACAGATCATTCTCTGAAGAGTAGGTGACATGTGAGGAGTGTATTATCAACAGAGAAATGCAGATCAAGTTACACAAACTGGCATGCCATGACATTTTTCACTTTGTGGATCAAAGCACAATACATTTTTGTGTTACATCTTCCAGATACCTGGAAGAGGGTTCATGGATGAGAAAAATATATATTTAAAAGGTATTATTACCTACTAAAGTAATTGGTTTTAAAAATAAGATTTTTTGGGCCTTAATAACTTTTTTCGAGAGTTCATTGAGATTTTTGCAGACAAAGTATCTGTCTGAGTAAATTTTAATGAATTATATAGGCTTACTGTAGGGCAAATATTTTTTAATAACAAAAGATAACTGTATACACACATAAGTGTATGTGGATGATGAGACAATTTCATTGGAATTTATAAATAAATGTGTTAGGAGTGCATTGTCCAATGCTACAGATCAGAGACATCGTGGGTTTAGCACCAATTTTCTATTTGTTACTACTTCTTGTTTTTTTCAAAAATTATTATTTTTTTGATTACGTTATCAAGGACTATAATTTTTGGGTGAACTTATTCATATGGACTTGCATTAAAAGCGACATATTGATTGGTCGATCACTATGTGAGGGGGAGTTGGGATGTTTCGGATGTGATTCTCATATAGGAATTTTTATGAATTGTCTGAATAATGATGATAGTAATAAGATAAAAGGAAAGACAAAAGGTATAGTTAGAGTATATGAAGAAAACGATTTAATATGTCTAAACAGAGTTACTGTTGAATTTAAATAATATGGAATGTTGAAAAAAAAAAGATATAGAAAGATTTGCTTCCTGGTCATGGATAGATAGATAAATATATTGAAAAATAAATAAAAATATGGATAGCATATATAAAAATATAACAATCAAATAATGGGTAAGTTTTTTGTTTTTTATGTATCTACAGACGAGTAGATTACTTATAATGCTTAAAATTGTTCAGTGTCAAGGATAATGTATAAAAAACGTATATTGTAGAAGTTATTTAGTTATCGAAATTTCCAGGAATGGAAGAAATTTTATTCATTAATAATTCATATGATAAAGCAATATAATTTGATATTTCAAAGATATTTATTTCTTCTTTATATTAAAATAGTTAAATGATATGGTTTAAGTTATAAGAGTTTCACAAGAAGTTAAATAAATGTATAAAGTTGAAGGAAGAACATCTTTAATATTACATGATTTAGATGGAGAATTAATTAAAATTAATAAATATAATAATTTATACTTTTTCAATGGAATTAAATAGTTAAATATTTTTCATAGATATATCTCAGAGTTTTGGAAAATGTTTATGTACAATATCTGACACACTAAAATGTATTAACCACTTGACCACTGGGCACTTAAACACCCTTAATAACCAGACCAACTTTCAGCTTTCGGTGCTCTCACATTTTGAATGACAATTACTCATTCATACAACACTGTACCCATATGAAATTTTTTTCACACAAATGGAGCTTTCTTTTGGTGGTATTTAATCACCGTTGGGTTTTTTTTTTTTTTGAGCTATAAAAGAAAAAAAGACTGAAAATTCTGTAAAAAAAATAATTTTTCTTCGTTTTTGTTGTAAAATTTAGCAAATTTGTAATTTTTCTTGATAAATTTTGGCCAAAATTTATACTGCTACATATCTTTGGTAAAAATAAGTAAAAATTGGGGTATATTATTTGGTCTTTGTGAAAGTTATAGAGTCCACAAGCTAGTATGGTGCCAATATCTGGAAAATTGATCACACCTGACGTACTGACGGCCTATCTCATTTCTTGAGACCCTAACAAGCCAGAAAAGTACAAATACCCCCCAAATGACCCCTTTTTGGAAAGAAGACATTCCAAGGTATTTAGAAAGAGGCATGGTGAGTTTTTTGAAGTTGTAATTTTTCCCCACAATTCTTTGCAAAATCAAGATTTTTTTTTCACAAAATTGTCATATTAGCAGGTTATTTCTCACACACAGCATATGCATACCACAAATTACACCCCAAAACACATTCTGCTATTACTACCGAGTACGGCGATACCACATGTGTGCGACTTTTACACAGCATGGCCACATACAGAGGCCCAACATGCAGGGAGCACCATCGGGTGTTCTGGAGCACCCAGGCCAATTCTGACATTTCTCTCCTACATGTAAAAATCATAATTTATTCAATAGAAAATGACATAGAACCCCAAAACATTATATATGTTTTTTTAGCAAAGACCCTAGAGAATACAATGGCGGTCGTTGCTTTTTATCTAGCACGGTACTTGCGCAGCAATTTTTTCGAACGTGTTTTTTTGGGGAAAAAAATGTTTTGTGCTTTACAAAAAACAAAACTGTAAATTTAGCCCAATGTTTTTGCATAATGTGAAAGATGAAGTTACGCTGAGTAAATAGATACCTAACACGTCCCCCTTCAAAATTGCACACGCTCGTGGAATGGCGCCAAACTTCGCTACTTAAAAATCCCCATAGGCTTAAATCTTTTTTACTGGTTACATGTTTTGAGTTACAGAGGAGGTCTAGGGCCAAAATTAACGTTCGCAGCGATACCTCACATGTGTGGTTTGAACACCGTTTTCATATGTGGGCGGGACTTACGTATGCGTTCACTTCTGCATGCGAGCACACGGGGACAGGGGCGCTTTAAAAAAAAAAAAAAAATTTGTTGTTCATTTTACTTTATTTATTTTAGTTTGACACTTTTTCCCCCCCAAAATTTTTTTGATCACTTTTATTCCTATTACAAGGAATGTAAACATCCCTTGTAATAGGAATATGACATGACAGGTCCTCTTTACAGTGAGATATGGGGTCAATAAGACCCCACGTCTCACCTCTATCACAGAGTATCGCAGGGTATGGCAGAGTATTGTTGGGTATTGCAGAGTATTGTTGGGTATTGCAGAGTATCGCAGAGTATTGCAGGGTATTGCAGAATATCGCAGGGTATCGCAGAGTATTGTTGGGTATCGCAGAGTATTGTTGGGTATTGCCGGGTATTGCAGGGCATTGCAGAGTATTGCAGGGCATTGCAGAGTATTGCAGAGCATTGCAGGGCATTGCAGAGTATTGCAGGGTATTGCAGAGTATTTCAGAGCATTGCAGAGGATTGCAGAGCATTGCAGGGCATTGCAGAGTATTCCAGGGTATTGCAGAGTATTGCAGAGTATTGCAGAGCATTGCAGGGCATTGCAGAGTATTGCAGAGTATTGCAGAGCATTGCAGGGTATTGCAGGGTATTGCAGAGTATTGTTGTGTACTGCTGGGTATCCATCCATCCATCCACAGCCATCCCTCCATACCCTGCAATACCCAGCAATACACTGCAGGCTATTGCTGTGTATTGCAGGGTATGGAGGGATGGCTGAGCATGGATGGATGGATCGGTGGTGACTGCAGAGCAGGCTGTGGGCACTACAGATCCCGCCCACAGCACTGCTGCCACCGATCTCTCCCCCTCTCCTCTCACACTGTACCAATCGGTACAGAGAGAGGAGGAGAGAGGAACCAGCGTCATCAAATGACGCCGGTTTGCTTACATGTGATCACTCCGTCATTTGACGGAGCGATCACGTGGTAAACGGCCGCGATGATCCACGATCCGCCGGGTCCTCTCAACAAAGGACATATTTGAGGCCTTAAATCTCCTGGATCGTGACGTTTGTGGCTCCGGGCTTTCCTCGTTGTTGCTGCTCTCCTCTGAATGCACCTGCTCTGTCTCTGCCATGCGCTCTCCCACTGCGCTGAAAGAGAAGAGGCGGGGAATATACTAGAAAGAAGGTCAGGGGCAGGCAGATTTTCACGCATGCGCAGTGTATATAATGCATAACACGTGTGCGGCGTACATATGATTTGTGAGCAGAGGACGAAGTAGCATAAGCTAATGAAGGTACAATTTTAACTTGGGGCATCAGTGGCCTATACTTCTTATAGATTGAGGCCTATATTGGGACAAGATTAGGAGAGTTTAGCGTGACATTAGGGTTTGTCTTGTGTTGTGTCTTGCAGATAAAATGGATAGATTCAACGCTCATGACTTCCTCCCCAACTTCATTGATAAATATAGAGAGCTGCCCTGTCTGTGGCAGGTGAAACACACTTTTTATAATAATAAAATAAAGAGGAAGGCAGCGCTGGATCAATTGCTAGAATTGGTGAAGCCGGTGATTCCCACGGCAACCATCCCCTATTTGAAGTGCAAAATTGGTGGCCTGAGAAGCACATATAATAGGGAGCACAAAAAGGTCCAGGATTCCATGAGATCAGGAGCAGCAGCAGATGACGTTTATGTCCCCAGGCTGTGGTACTACGACAGACTGCGTTTTTTGTCAGATCAGACTGAAATCTGGCCATCACTCTCAACCCTTCCTTCCACTCTTCCTTCCACATCAGACGATGCTTCCGAAGTCCAACCTGGGCCTTCCACCCAGGAAGATGTGGAAGAGCCCAGCTTGAGTCAGGTAAAGCATTGTTCAACATATTTCTTGTCACAAAATTAATGATGTTAACTAGATGTTATTATTGATCACAAATTTCTGATTTAACAAAGTGGTTTACATATCAATCGACAGTAGTAGCCAAAAATGATTGGGACAAGAATGAAAAATGCTGGGGTCAGAATGATAGCCTTTTCTATTTGATACACAGGAAAGTCTCAGCCAGGAGGAGGCTGTGGAAAGTCTCAGCCAAGAGGAGGCGGGGGAAAGTGGCAGCCAGGAGGTTGCCGTGGAAAGTGGCAGCCAGGAGGTAGCTGGGCCCAGTAGCCTGACCGAATCGCAGGTTCCGCCCCTCCGCCTTCCAACAAAAGGGCCCAGGAAGGGGAGTAACGTGGAGGAGTCATCGCTTTCTTTGATTCGGCAGGCTACTGCAGCCCTCAGAACCACCCCAATCTTCAAGAGGCCTATGCCTGCATGGCAGCCAGCAAAATGCAGGAAATGGAGGTGGGCCAACGCCTCATTTGTGAGGAAGTCATCTATCAAGCCCTAAATAAGGGGGTGATGGGCGAACTCACAAAAAAAGTCATATATGTGAGTTGGACCATACTCCTCCTCCACCTCCTGCCACAAATCCAACACCATAGCCACAGTCTGGAATTAAGCATGCAAGGAAGTCTTGAGAGTGATGGCCTGAGTTCGGTCTGGTCTGGAAAAAGACGCAGGCTGTTGTAAGACCACAGCCTCAGATATGTCATCTTTTTTTTTATAATTAAGTCTTTATTAATAATTTTATTTATACCATTTACATTTTGCTGATTACATTTCAATACCCCCGTGGTCTGGAGATTGGCCCTTCCGGCGGCCCCCGTCCCCGTAGGGATGTGCTGGCAGAGAGAGAGGAGAGAAAGAAAAAAAAAAAAAAAAAGACTGAAACAGTTCAAGTTCTTTAATTCAGGTGTTGTAATACCTCTCCCCTAAGTGTTGGGAGTTGGTTTTTTCCTACGTGTCCTTAGTGTCATCCCCTCTGCCGAATAAAGGTGTCTAAAATTATTCCTTATGAAAGTGTGTGTGTCCTGCAGTCTTCCCCTACGATTCTAAGTCTCCCATCATCCCCCTCAACCTTCCCCTCCTTGTGCTTCCTTACTCAAATGTGGTTTTCTTGAATTTGTTGTGAAAAAATAAATAAGTAAATAAATAAAATAAGAAATAAAAATAAAATAAATATCTTGATGAGCATATATATATATATACATACACACATACACATACATACATACACACACACACATATACATACATATATATATATATACACACATACACATATATATACATATATATATATATATATATACATACATACATACATACACATACATGCACACACATACACACACGCCCGCACATACATGCACACGTGTATCCCTGTGTGTTTATTTAATTAGGGGGAGGGGACTCATTCCTCCCTAAGTGTTTTTTATAAAAAAGTGCATGTCCCGATTTCCACCGTCCGTGTTCCTATCTCAAGTTTCCCTTCTCAGCCTCCCCCCATTACTTCTCCCCTCCTCCCACCCCTCCTTCCCCTGCACACCACTCCATCTATGTGTTATTTTATTTTCTCCTTATACCCCTTCCTTATGTCTACCTTATCATGTGTGATTTGTCTTATATTTGTGAGATAAAAAAAAAAAAGGAGGAAAACCTTTAAAAGGTTTTAATCTGCTCCACAACCCAATGGTCCATGGCCGCCGATAGCGCCCCTCTCCCCCCACAACAAGCATCCATCAAGTTTGTATTCAGCTTTGCCTTGTACATTACTAATTTTTAAAAAACACAAGCTTATACCTTCCCCGAATAGGTTGCCCAGGCTGTGGTCTCCTCCCCGTCTTTTTACTTCAGTCCCCTTCGTTTTTCCTAGCTTGTATTTCAATTTCTATTACCTTGGCCTGTTCTTCCCATCCCTCCCAGATTGCGTCATATTTCTCTTGTTCATTTCTTGTTTTATATACCCATCTTTCTGCCTCTTGCATTTTATCCACCTCTCTTTTCCAGTCCTCCAGTGTTGGGACCTTGATCTGTTTCCAATTTCTTGGTATTAGTTTCTTGGCTGCGTTCAGTAAATGCTGTATCATATTTTCTTTATATATTGCCTTGGTGTTCATAGCCCCATGGAACAGGTAGTTTTCTGGTTTCATCTCATTCCCTCCTTTTTCCATTTTCCTGATCCATGGGGCTATTTCACACCAATATTTCTTTATCTCAGGGCAGGTCCACCATATATGGAGGTGAGTTCCCTTCTCTCCGCATCCTCTCCAACAGGAGCTCTCTGCGGTTGGGTATATTTGTGCCAATCGGGCAGGGGTTCTATGCCATCTGGTTAAAAATTTATATGACATTTCCTGTGTGGCTGAGCTTGTTGACGATGAGTAGGTGGCTTCAATTACCTTTTTTATTTGTAGTGTCGTGAATTTATACCCTAGTTCTCTTTCCCATTCCCTTATAAAGTGTGGTATTGTATTTTTTTCCTCACTGAGTACTATTTTATACATCTGGGATAACAAATGGTTGGGCTTTAATATACTTATACACATTTTCTCGAACACCGTTAAGGAATCCTGTGATCGAGTTTGTTTATCTATTTTCTTATAAAACTGTTTCATTTGATTATACCTCCAGCCCGTCCAGCTCGTGCTTCCAAACCTTAGTTCCAATTCCCTCTGTGACAGGATTACCCCTTCCGGGGCATATTTTAGACTCATTGTGTTTCCTTCTATTTCCCAGGGTCCTAACGCTCCTTTTTCCTCGCCTGGAGGGAACCATGGGTACCCACCCAGTGGGGCTAAGGGTGATATTTTCGGGGCGTATCTTCCTGTTTTATTCATACTGTCCCACACCGACAACGTGTTCTTCGTTAATGGTGATGTCCATACCGATAGCCCCCTATCTTTAGTTGGTATCCATGGTGCCCCTGCTAGATCTCTGCCTGCCAAATTCTTTTCCAGCAACACCCATGCTTTATTATCCTGATCGTGACACCAGTTCAAGATTCTCACTAGTGTCATTGCTCTATAATACTTTAAGATGTCTGGTAAGCCTACCCCTCCTTCTCCCTTATTCCTACATAGAGTCTTATGTGCTAGCCTTGCTCTCCCGTTTTCCCATATGAAGGCAATGAATATTTTCCGTATTTTTTTAAAAAAATTTTGGGGTATTGGGATTGGTAGTGTGTATAGGACGTATAGAAGCCTGGGCACTATATTCATTTTTATCGTGTTTATTCTACCAAATAAAGTTATTATCTTTCCTTTCCATTTTTTCAGGTCTTCTTCTATCTTTACTAGCAGAGGGCTATAGTTTTGTTCGAACATTGTTTTTACTTCTGCTGAGATATGTACTCCTAGATAAAACAGTGATTTTTCTTCCCATTTAAATGGGTAATTGGTTTGTATTTTTGATCTCAGGTCTTTGGATAAGTGTATGGGTAGTATTATTGATTTCTCTACGTTAATCTTAAAATTTGAGAGATTTCCGAATCTCCTCACCTCCTCCATCACTTCTCTCACTGACTCTTGTGGATCTGACAGGAAGAACAGTAGATCATCAGCGTATGCTGAGACCTTGTATTCCTTGATACCCATTTCTACTCCTTTTATCCTCCTATTCTCCCTTATTTTGCACAGGAAAGGCTCTAGTACCAATGAGAAGAGTAAGGGGGATAGTGGGCAGCCTTGTCTTGTTCCATTTGTTATTTCGAATCCTTCTGATAGTGCTCCGTTTACTTTAACCCATGCTCTTGGTCCGGTATATAGTGCGGTTACCCATCCCATCATCCGTTCTCCCAGTCCCATTTCCCTTAATACCTCTAACATAAAGCCCCAGTTCACTCTGTCAAAGGCCTTTTCGGCATCCATTGACAGAATGACTCTTGGGCTCTTTTTGGGTCCATTTTGCATCCAATGTAGCAGGTGTATTGCTCTTATAGTGTTGTCTTTTGCTTCTCTCCCTACCATAAAGCCTGTCTGATCGGAATGCACCACCCGAGTTATTTTTTCTTGTAGTCTGTTTGCTAAGATCTTTGCTAACAGTTTCGTGTCTGTATTCAACAGGGAGATGGGTCTGTAGTTAGAGCAATGTTTCAGATCTTTTCCTTGTTTTGGGATTACTGTCAAAAAGGCTGTCAGGGATTCTGGGGACATTTTCTGATTGACTGTTATCTGATTAAGGTATTCGCTTAACGGTGTTGCCAATATATTTTTAAATTTTTTATAGTATGCACTCGTCAGCCCATCAGGGCCTGGGCTCTTACCGTTAGGGAGACTTTCTATTGTGTTTTTTACCTCTTCCTCGGTTATCTGCACTTCCATCCCCTCTACCACTTCTCGTGCCAGGTTCGGCAGGGAAGACTCTCTGATATACTCCCTAATTTTTTCAGCTTGTTCCTTCTTATCCCCATCTTCTCCTTCCATTTTTATGTTATATAATTTTTTGTAGTAATTTTCAAATTCTTTTGCTATTGATTTGGTGTCTATTATTAATTTGTCCCTGGATTGGATACCGTGTACATGGGAAATTTCTTGTTGCTTTTTAAGTTGGTTGGCCAGTAACTTGCCACACTTATTCCCGCTTTCATAAAATTTATGCGCCGCATATCTGTATTTGTTTTGCGTTTTCCTATCCAGGTACAAATTATATTCTACTCTGTATTTTTCCAGCTGTCTGGCCTCTTCCAGGTTCATACTACTTTTATGTTTCTGTTCCATTTTATGTATCTTTCTGGTTAGTTCCTCCAGCTCCTTTTTATTTTCTTTCTTTTTCCTGATTCCTTGGGCTATTAAAACTCCTCTTACCACTGCTTTATGGGCGTCCCATCTTACTTGTTCTGATGTTTCCCCCGGTCTATTTTCTTCGAAATATCCCGCCAGTTTTTTTTCTATTTCTTCCGATATCTGGTTGTCATCTAGTAGTGACTCGTTTAATCTCCAGATTCTTTCCTTTTGACCTCCAGATATCGGACGAAACCTCATAACTACTGGAGCGTGATCTGAGATTGTTATAGCTTTTATTTTCACTTCTTGTACGTGGTCCAAATAATACTGGTCTACCATCAAGATATCCAGCCTTGAGTACACTGCGTGGGTCTTAGAAAAATAACTGTAGTCTCTTTTTCCCTCATTGAGTATTCTCCAGGTATCCACCCAGTGCACTCGTTTCAGATATTCTTTCATCCGCTTCCATATCTTGAATGGTAGTCCCGTTCTCTGGGATGTGGTGTCGAGGTCGGGGTCCATAATTATATTATAGTCCCCTCCCAGAATCACACAACCCTCCTTAAACCCGTCTAACTTTTTCCAGGTTTTTAATAAAAATTCTGCCGTGCCCACGTTTGGTGCATATATAGATGCCAACGTGTAAATTGATCCCAGAAGAGTCCCTTTTATAAATATAAACCTTCCTTCCGGGTCCGCCTGCACCTCGGTTATCCTCATGGGGCAGGTTTTCCCGAGGGCTATGGATACCCCTCTGGCTCTCGCTATTGGGGATACAGCATGGAACCATTGATTATATGTGAATACCGGTAGTTTGGGGATCGGTCCTGGCCCGAAGTGCGTCTCCTGAAGGAAGATTATATCCACCTCTTGGTGACTCACCTCGTGCCACAGGCGGTCCCTTTTTTTGGAAGAGTTCAGCCCTCTCACATTATATGTCATTATTTTCACCATCTTATCCATCCTCTGGTTTTTCTTTGAAATACGTTTTCCTATTTATCTTTTTTCCTTTGGGGTTTTTTTCTTTTCTTTCTGAGAGTTTCTGTTCCACAGCCTGTCTTCCTATTCCCTTTCGGCCCATTTTCCCTATCCCGGGCCCACTAATAGAGGGGGTCCCCTGCTCGGGCAACCCTTGCCCTTCCCTCCCCCTCCCTTTTATCCGCATACTGCGGATTACAAGTCCGGCCACCGGACCGTCCTAATTGTATTGAAAATACTAAAGTTTAACCCACCCTCAGATATGTCATCTGCTGCTTCTCCCGATCTCTCGGAGTCCTGGACCGGATTGTGCTCCCTATTAAATGGACTCCTCAAGCTACCAATTTTGCCTTTCAAATAATTGATGTCTGCCCTGGGGTACAAAGGCTTTGCCAATTTCAACAGTTTATCCAGAGTTGCCTTCCTCTTTATTTTGTTATAACCCTAATAAATGTAAAAAAAAATTCACAAATACTTGGTGTGTTTTACTTCAAAAAGGACAATTTGTTTGTGAGCAGGCAGGTACATTTAAAAAAAACAAGGTCAAATTTAAATTAACAAGGGACACCAATACAAACCAATCAACTTGAGGTTAAAAAATATAATATAATAATGGTGTTGTGGTAACTTGACACACAAAACGACAAAAAAAATTATGAAGATCACTAGAAAAAAAACATAAAAAAAAAAACTGGCAGGGAAGGGGTTAATACTAGGGGCAATCAAGGGGTTAAGTGTGTTCCCTAGGTGTGTTCTAACTGTAGGGGGATGGGCTCACTGGAACATGACAGAGATCACTGTAAAGCCTCATACACACGATCGGACTGTGGACCAACTTTCCTGTGGATTTTTGTCCAAAGGGCGTTGGCCCCAAGTTGGTATTGCATACACACGGCAGGACTTTTTCAGCCAACTTTCACCAAATCACTTGGTTTTTCTGCTCTTTACCGCCACCTTTGGTCAACTTCTGTATTGTTGTCTGATCTTTTGCATTGGTTCTGCATTGGTTTGTACAAAAGTCCGTTGGTTTTGTGTACACACGGTCGGACTTTGGTCCATCGGACTTTTGTTGGCAGAAAGTTGGTCCGTTCGCACAGCCAACAAAAGTCCGATGAAACCTGGAAAAAGTTGGTCCGATGGAGCGTACACACGGTCGGATGTTGGTCCAAAACAGCTAATTTGCATGTTGGTTGTCAAAAAGTCCGATCGTGTGTATGGGCCTTTACCGATCATTGGGAACAGTAGATGTCTGTCATGTCTCCTGTCTGAACAGGGAATCGCCTTGGTTACATAGGCAGTTTCAGGTTCTGCCTCTATACTTGGCTATTGCGGGTAGCCGGCAGACATCTAGTCCGCCCGACCTGTGAGCATGCTCCTGCAGCATGCAACGGGAGTGAGAGCGCACGGCCAACGGCGGGCCCTCGCGAGTCGTCATACAGGTATGGCAATTTGCGCAGGAGAGCCGACCTGCCGCAGTATATCTCTGCGTGGGCTGGTCGGCTAGTTCTTAAATGTACTAATGATTAGATTGCTGTTTACAGTTTGCATTGTTTAGGATAATGTGATCAGGCTCTTACCTGATTTTGTGTGGTTGCGTGGTTTTGTGAGGATCGTGGCCTACCAAAGGGCACACCATCTACAACTCCAGCCCAGTAGACTGAACGCCACTGCGACACACCTGCATCCAGGAGAGACGATCGATTGCATGTCTGAGGACCGCTGATTGCATTCAGGATTTGGTGAGAGGGCTGTGCTTAGGAACCTTTATTGCTTTTCATAAGACACCACATCTAAATACCGTTGGATCACACAGAGGAATACTACATCATTGCATCAGCTATTCCACATTCCTCTCATCACCCTATTATATTGAGGGATTCTTGATCACAGAGCTCCTACTTTGCCAGTGAAGATAATATACGCAAAGCTTTGCTCATCGAACATTGTTGCTCTGGCTCTTAAAGGGGACACACCGTGGGTATTGAAATTACTTCATTGTGTGTAATAGAGACATCATAGGCAGGCCTGGGGTTCCCCCTTATTCATAGCATTTCACACATATGAAAAGCTTATTTTAGGAGCCTATTGAATCTGTGCATATTGTCATTTATTTTCTTGTTTATGGTTGCATAGTGTTACTGACTCTTTTCCTTTAACCGGTTCCCGACCGGCTCCTGTACATATACGTCAGCAGAATGGCACGGCTGGGCAAAGTAACGTACCCGTACGTTACTTTGAATTTCCCGCCGTGCCCGCGGGTCCCACGGACTCGATCACCGCGGGGATACCCGGGATCGTGTCACGGAGCTCAAGAACAGGGAGAGGCCGATGTAAACAGCATCTCCCCGTTCTGCCTAATGACAGCACACTGATCGTCTGCTCCCAGTCATCAGGAGCAGCGATCAGTGTGGTGTCACACACAGCCAAGCCCCCAGACAGTTAGAAACACGCTTCTAGGATACACTTAACCCCTCCTCGCCCCCTAGTGGTTGACCTCTTCACTGCCAGTGACATTTTTAAAATAATTATTTTTTTATAAAATTGTCGCTCTTTTTTTGTTTATAGTGCAAAAAATAAAAAACGCAGAGGTGATCAAATACCACCAAAAGAAAGCTCTATTTGTGGGAAAAAAAGGACGTCAATTTTGTGTGGAAGCCACATCGCACGACCGCGCAATTGTCAGTTAAAGCAACGCAGTGCTGAATCGCAAAAAACGTTCTGGTCAGGAAGGGGGTAAATCCTTCCGGGGCTGAAGTGGTTAAACTGTTTCAACCAAAACCTGGATACTTATACAGGTCTTGGCTGACTGATGTTAACCTTAACTTTATTCTATTCAAATTAAACATAAAAATACAGCACTGTGTTGTGTAATATTATCAGGTTATTCTATTTACCTGAGCTTGGTGTGCCAGAGGGGCTGGCACATTTCTTTGGGGTTGAGAGGCAGAACAACGGTTTGAACCAATAATCAAAAGCAGCTCCTCCGGGGATTCGCTACACACAGATCCCAGAAAGCATGGATTAAATGAGACTTTATTCTCAGCCACCAGCTCCAGAGCCTGGGTATTTAAAAGACTTTTCTGCAGAGGAGGAACAGCCCAGTGGGCCTCCAGCAGAAGAGCTGGCATCAGAGCAGAACATTGCTGAGCTCTATCCAGCACCAACAACCGCTTCAGCCTTCCTGAAAGAAGAACTTCTCCAGCCAAAGCACTGGCTGTGGGGCACAGTGCTGCCCAGCTGCATCCACCCTTGTCTGCAAACCCAGCAGAAGCACTGGCATCAGGGCAGAGCTATACTCACCTCTGCCCAGCACTGGCAACACCTCTGGGGGTGATGCAGAGAAGCTCAAACTCCTAGCTGAAGCACTGCTGACTGGACAGTGTGCAAGACCTCTGCCCCACACCAGCATCAGTTACAAGGCCCCAGGGTGAGAAGGTGGTGGTTCTTCTTCCCCAGCAGCAGACCAGGATTCTGGGAGAGAAGGAAGGGGAGGAATCCAGTCCCCCCTCCCCAGTGGCAAGCCAAGGACCAGGGAGAGGAGGTGGTTGTTCTCCCTCCCCATCAGCAGATTCACAGTCTGGGAGCAAAGGAAGCCATCCCCCTCTCCAACAGTTAGCCAGATTGGAGAATGTGGGGTCCCCAGCTGAAGCGCTGGCATCAGGGCAGAGCGCCGCTGGCCTCTGCCTAGCACCTACCGTGTCTTCATGGCTCCAGGGAGTTAGGGCAGTCAGTCTCTATCCCCAACAGCAGATCAAGCCCCGTAACGGTAAAGAATTCCCAGCTGAAGTGCTGGCAGCTGGACAGAGAGTCCACAGCCTCTGCCCCACACCTACCGATGACAGCTCTTCCCTGCGGCCAAGAATATAGATCATGGGGAGCAACTATGTGGGTTCACTCTGCCCGACTAATGCATGTCCAGACCTGTTGGAGGTCTGGGACCTGGTTAGTCTACTTTTGATGGGAGAGACCCATACAATAAAGTCAGTTCCAGTTTTCACCTAAGCTAGTGTCGTCTAGTTCTTGGGTGCATTGCTCTGCTATAATACCAGGTTCCTGGTTCTAGATCGGAGGAAGCTGTATCTTGGCAGAAGCACCCAAGCAAGCTGCTAGGCGGTCCGTCACAAAGGTCTTTTTATATTTTTATAAAGTAGAATCCATCTCCCCTTGATGAGTGGATTGGGTAGCGTTAAGGTAGGTACACTTCAGCTGCTGCATGTGCTGGTCCTTGGATACTTCCACTGTATGTTATTCTGTAATATCGCATGCTATGTGTCAGGTATGAAAAAATATTGTATCTGGATCTAAGCAGCAGGCCTATATCTTACAGAAAGCATTGTTTTATACACACCCTGTGACCGTTACCATCAACTCTAACGCAGAGTTTTAGATATTATTTTTCTTAAAATAAAAATCTGATAAAATTATATTTACTTTCTCCACTACAGAAGTGCAGTGCTTCGCTATCATTTTGTAAAGTGAAACAAATTCACGTAAGTCTCGCAAGACAAATAATATTTGTTTTCAAGGCTTTACAATGTTTCCAGCAATTAGTAAGAACTGATAAAATCAGACAGCTACCGAGGCATCCTTTGAGGCGCGTGATTAATTGAAGTGTTAATTATTCTAGTGGTAATTTAATTAATTCTAATACTTTGGAACTTAACTATTGCACTCTTTTGCAAACCATTAGCCTGGATCTGTCACGTTTCTGTAAATGTTTAGCTTGGCTCAGAGCTCCCTATTCTTTTAAAATGATGTGTTGGAAAAGCATATAGAGGAGCGGTTATTAAAGGAATTAACCTTTTCATTACCAATGATGCATTATATACATATGAACTCTTCAGCCAGTGATAAATATAATATGTCATGAACAGTGATGTAACTAACTTAGTTAAAGTAAACTGATTACTCTTCCCCTCATGGTAACGCCGTTCCCATTACTTGGGCGGCGTTACCGCAATTACATCTACCGCCGACGGGTGCACCAAGATGGCCGCCGCTCCAGAGCTAGGCCGAAGCCGCAGCCTTTCTTAAGGCCAAGGCCGAGGTCGCGGATCGCGGCGGGTGACGATCCGCAGAGCGCTGTGCGGCCTCGGCCTTAGGAAAGGCCGCAGCTTCGGCCTAGCTCCGGAGCGGCGGCCATCTTGGTGCACCCGTCAGCCATTTACAGTGTGATTGCTCTGTCAAATGATGGAGCGATCACTTGTAAACGCCGGTTCCTCTCTCCCCTCTGTGTACAGATCTGTACAGTGGAGGGGAGAGATCGGATGGCAGCAGCGCACAGCCATCCCTCCATACCCTGGCAATACTCTGCAATACCCTGACAATACTCTGCAATACCCTGCCAATACCCTGCCAATACCCTGCCAATACCCTGCCAATACTCTGCAATACCCTGCCAATGCCCTGACAATACTCTGCAATACCCTGACAATACCCTGTCAATACCCTGCCAATACTCTGCAATACTCTGAAATACCCTGACAATACTCTGCAATACCCTGCCAATACTCTGCAATACACTGACAATACCCTGCCAATACTCTGACAATACTCTGCAATACACTGCCAATACTATGCAATACCCTGACAATACCCTGACAATACTCTGCAATTCCCTGCCAATACCCTGACAATACTCTGCAATACCCTGACATCACTCTGCAATACCCTGCCAATACCCTGACAATACTCTGCAATACCCTGCCAATACTCTGCAATGCCCTGCCAATACCCTGACAATACTCTGCAATACCCTGACAATACTCTGCAATACTCTGCAATACCCTGACAATACTCTGCAATACCCAGCCAATACCTAGCCAATACTCTGCCATACTCTGCCATATTTGGTAATACCCAGCCATACTCTGCCATACACTGCAATACTCGGTAATACCCAGCCATACTCTGCAATACTCGGTAATACCCAGCCATACTCTGCAATACTCGGTAATACCCAGCCATACTCTGCCATACTCTGCCATACTCGGTAATACCCAGCCATACTCTGCAATACTCGGTAATACCCAGCCATACTCTGCCATACTTGGTAATACCCAACCATACTCTGCCATACTCTGCAATACTCTGTAATACCCAGCCATACTCTGCAATACTCAGTAATACCCAGCTATACTCTGCAATACTCGGTAATACCCAGCCATACTCAGCGATACCCAGCCGTACCCAGCCATGCTCAGCCATACCCAGCCATACTCAGCCAATATTAGAGTGGGGTAGATGACGTGGATATTACAGTGGGGGAGTGACAGTGAGTGACTCTGATCCGAGGAACGATCCGATCCGTGAGTTTGGGGGGGACAGATGTACAGAGGGGAACAGATATATGTGTGTGAGGGGGGGGGGGTGACAGACGTGTAGTGGGGTACAGAGAGGGAACAGATATATGTGTGGGGGGGAACAGACGTGCAGGGGGGTACAGAGGGGAAATAGATGTGCAGGGGGGAACGCGCCCCTTGCTTACAGTAATACTAGACCCCCCCCCCCTTAGAATATTAAAAAAGAAGTCACAGTTACCTTGCTGAGTAACTAATTACTTTTCCAATGTGGTAACTGAGTTACAAACGCAATTACTTTTTAGGAGAAGTAATTTGTAACTTAACTAATTACTTTTTTAAAGTAAGATGACCAACACTGGTCATGAATTTAAAGGGGTTCATCATAATCTGCAGATTATTAGTTTGCTAGCTCAGCCTTTAAAGTATAACTAAAGGTAAAACTTTTTTTTTAGTTTTGGATAGAGTGGAGAGGGATTAGAGCCCCTGTCAATTTGTATTGCTGTCTGTGCCCCCGTTAGGGAGATTCATCCTCTCTATTTGTCCTGTTTACCATTATCATTGAAAGTGAAAGTAAAAGAAAACACCAAATTTTGGGTTGTCCCCAGAAAAGTAATAGAGGGGAAATTTTCCAATGGAGACACTAGTTCTTGTGGCCTGGGGGTCCCCAAGATATTCCTTTAATTTTCAGAGATTTCCTCTCACTTCCTGTTTGGCTATGGGACAGGAAGTGAAGGGATATCTCTGCAATGGGACACAGATGGTGAAAAAAATTAGAGTTATAACCCTCCCTTACTCTATCCAAAATGAAAAAAAAAAGTTTTGCCCATAGTTCTACTTTAACCGCTTCCCGACCGCAGCACGCCGATGTACGTCCGCAGAATGGCACGGGTGCTCAAAAGGGCGTACCTGTACGAACCCTTTGTAATCCCGGGCTAGCGGGCGCACGCACGCCGCTGGCGAGAGCGTGCTTGTGGGTCCCGCAGACTCGATGTCCGCCAGTGGCCTGCAATCGTGAGGAAGAGAGGCAGAACAGGGAAATGCCTATGTAAACAAGGCATTTCCCTATTCTGCCTAGTGACATGACAGGGATTTACTGCTCCCTGTCATCGGGAGCAGTGATTTCTGTCATGTCCTAGGTAGCCCATCCCCCCTACAGTTAAAACGCGCTGAGGGAACACATTTAACCCCTTGATCGCCCCATAGTGTTAACCCCTTCCCTGCCAGTGACATTTACACAGTACCGTATATACTCGAGTATAGGCCGTCCCGAATATAAGCCGAGGCCCCTGATTTACCTCAAAAAAACTGGGAAAACGTATTGACCCATGTATAAGCTGAGGGGGGGAAATGGAGCAGCTACTGTAAGTGGAAAAGAGGGTCAGCAAAAGCCCATCTGCAGCTGCATGTCCCCTGTGTCCTATACAAACCCCTGTGTCCCCAGTGCAGCCTACCTGTGCCGATCGATCTGCCTCCCGCCGATCTGCCTCCCGCCAATCTGCCACCTGTGTCCACCAGTCTTAGAAGCGATCGTTAATGCCTCCTGTGCCGATCGCTGGATGTCCGCTGTCCGCTGTCCTGTGTCCCCCCATTGCTGATCCTGGCGATCAGCGTGTAAGGCGACATTACACGTTTAAAAGCCGCGCCTCCTCCTCCTCCTCGTCCGTGATAGGAGGAACACTCGGTTTTCCCGGCAGTCAGTGTGCAGTGTTCCGCCTATCATGGACATCCTTTCATCCTCGTCCATGAGATGAGAATGACAGGACGTCCGTGATAGGCGGAACACTGCACACTGACTTACTGCTGGGAAAATTAGTGTCCGCCTATCACGGACTGGCGGGAGGAAGCGGCGCGGCTTTTGAACACTGCCATCTGTCTGCATGACAAGCTGTTCATGTAGGCAGACGGCACTGACTAGTATAGTATAGGTATAAGCTGAGGGGGGGACTTTCAGCCCTAAAAAAAGGGCTGAAAATCTCAGCTTATACTCGAGTATATACGGTAATTAGTGGCTATTTTTTAGCTATGATTGCTGTAAAAATGTCACTGGTCCCAAAACAGTGTCAAAAGTGTCTTATCTGTCCGCCACAATGTCGCAGTCCCAATAAAAAATGCAGATCACCGCCATTACTAATAAAAAAAATCTATCTCATTAGTCTGCTGAATTGTATACATCTTTAGGTTATTCATTTTTTGCACATTTAATTCACTGAGTGTTATTTGCACATTGGATATTGCCAATTGCACATTTGCTATTTTGCACATTGGATTATTATATATTTTTTGCACATTGCGGTATCTGCACTAGTTGTGTCACTTTGAGTAGTTATTTATTAATAATTTTATATTTTTTTATGCAGTAAGCGCCACATTATCTTGATAATCATTTATTAGTGTGAGAACACTTTTCACGTTGGCAGCTGCTCACCTTTGATTCCCTATTGGTTTGCACATTAGTATCCCCTGTTTACTTGTCCATATATTAAAAGTCAGCAGCTAAATTATTTGTAGCTGCTGACTTTACATTTTTTTTTTAAGAGGCTGGAACTCCACTTTAAAGCTTATGGCTAGCTTTACACACGTATCCTGCCTGCATAGTTCCCTAATCAAAGTTTCCCAAACTTTCCCAACCAAGATGCATACTTACCTGACAGCCACAGCCTTCAGCAATGTTTACAGCCTGTTGCCAAAATCTTCTTTCCGGCTTCACGCATGTGTGCAGTGGAAGCTTATAGACTCCTAGCACCATATCCCAAGTGTCTGAAGTCTCAATATCTGGCTCCATAGAAATCTATAAGGATCTACTGAAAGACTTCACTGCCGGTTTCCCTTACAAGAAATGGCAGGCGGCAGCACCCGAGAACTGATATAAAAATCGTCTGGCGTGCCGACATTGCGAGATCCCTGGATAGGTAAGTGTCCTAATATTAAAAGTCAGCAGCTACATTATTTGTAGCTGCTAACTTAAAATTTTTTGGTGGGGGGGGGGGGCGCTGGAGCTCCTCTTTAACTCATTCCTGTAAATCAGGGGTCAGCAACCTGTGGATGGCGATCTACCAGTAGATTGCAGACAGGTGACTGGTAGATCGCGGTCTGGGCTTCCCAGAGCTTCAGAGTGCAATGCCGAGGGACTACTTGTAAAGTTGTAGTTGTAGTAGGAAGCAAGAGCCGCATAAGCCAATGCCTCCTCTGTAGTGCTGGCACCTGTCCCATGCGGAGTGAAGAAGGAATGGATGGCTGCACACCAAAGTGATAGAAAGTCTCTTTATTGTAAAATCCATAAACATGAATGACACCACAGGACGGTAAAAGCAGGTACAGGTAGACGCGTTTCACACAGCAACGCTGTGCTTAGTAATGAATAAGCACAGCATTGCTATGTGAAACATGTCTACCTGTACCTGCTTTTACCATCCTGTGTTGTCATTCATGTTTATGGATTTTACAATAAAGAGACTTTCTATCACTTCGGTGTGCAGCCAATCATTGTTTCTTGTACCCATTGCACGGCCAGCAAGCTGAGGCTAGCACCCCAGCTCACCTGTTTTCCATTACTCACCTAGAGCAGAGTTTTTCTTTCCTTACTCCATGCGGAGTGATACCAACTGCACTCCACCTCTTATCCCAGCTAGAGGTCTCCAGAGTGGTGTCAGCAGCAGGAAAGAGGAGATGCTTTCACACTGATGCGCTGTGGTTTACCCACACCTCGGGTGCAGTGCAGTGTACCTGCAGCTTTTCTGCGCGTTTGCTGTGCTTAGCCATAGACTTCTACTATAACCTGCATGATTGCGACACGGTAGAACGGCAATTCGAGGTTTAAGTCAGGTGTGAGGAGGCGACACTGTGCTAGGTGATCTTTGACTTCTCCCATGTTGTTCAGGTAAATCGCCACCTCTTTAAGGTTGCCTACACCGCTGTAAAGATTGGAAGTTCAGGGAAGCAGCACTGAGAGAGCATGAGCCAGCAGCAAAGCTGTAAACTGCAAGTGCTTGGGGTAAGAATTTTAACAGTTTACTGAGGAATGTTTATTTTATTGTGCTCAACCCCTCTCATGGGCCAAGGATATGTCTTTAGCAGTGTTGGTCATCTTACTTTAAAAAAGTAATTAGTTAAGTTACAAATTACTTCTCCCAAAAAGTAATTGCAGTAGTAACTTAGTTACTACATTGGAAAAGTAATTAGTTACGCAGCAAAGTAACTGACTTTTTTTTTAAATATTCTATACGTGTAACTAAGGGGCGGGTCTAGTATTACTGTAAGCAAGGGGCACATTTATTATTATTGTTATATATCGTGTAACCAAGGGGCTGCTCTATTATTACTCTAACCAAGGGGCAGACCTGTTATAGCGTGTACGCAAGGGGCGGGTCTATTATTATTATATCGTGTAAGGGGCGGATGGCTACAGAAGAGGGCGAATGTTAAATTAATGGGCAGAGCTTGATATATAACAATAATAATAAATGCGCCCCTTGGTTACAGTAATACTAGACCCGCCCCTTAGTTACACGATAGACGCCCCTTGCAGAGTAGCACGAGCATCAGGAGCGTGCGGCATCGCCTTGTACAATTATATGTTAACTGCACCTGCGCGGTGTAGAGTTCACTCAGAGCTGTTTAGGTTCGGCAATTTTCGGAAGCTCCGTAGTCCTTCGTACTGCGCAAGCGCTGCGCCTGCACAGTACAGGGGGGTCCTTATCCGGCGGGGGAACTTTTTCGGCAGGACACCGGAATTACACTACTGCCATCTAGTGGCGGTAGATGTAATTGGGGTAACTAAGCCAAAGTAATGGGAACTGCGTTACCATGAGGGGAAAAGTAATCAGTTAGATTACTAGTTACCCTCTAAAGTAACTGCGTTAGGTAACTCAGTTTATTTTAACTCAGTTACTTACATCACTGGTCTTTAGGCTGGAACCAGCAATTCATCAATGTGTGCCTTTAAACTGAGCCCAGAAAATCTTCAATGTGTAGCTTTAAGCTGAGACCAGCAATTGGCGGCACAAGCTTTCTGAAAGTGCTATCCTTTTCTATCTACCTTCCTATCTCCCAGGTCCTAACATAGGCACATTTCTCATTCGCTGTGACTGGGTTCTGAAGCTAATGAAGCCTCCCCAGGTAGCAGGCCCCAAAGACAAAAAAAGTTTCCTCACAATGGATCTCCTATCCAGGAGCCTGGGTGGCAAAGACTGGGTCCCTGGACTCACGTCCTCTTCAGGCAAAGCTGCAGAGGCAAAATGCCCTTCTGGAAGGGCTTTCTGAATGTTTATCTCCTTCCCCAGCCCGCACCACTGGCAATAAACCTCCTAGTGATTTAAAATAGAGAAATAAATATTCATAACCCATAACATTGTCTTTTCTTGCTCTATTCACTAGAGCAGCCTTTTTCAACCAGGGTACCCAGGCACTCTAGGGTGTCTGTATGCTTCTTCTGGGGTGCCTTGGCAAAATGCCTAAAAATTGTATACCAGTCAGTCAGTGGGTTGATCAAGCCTTTCCTTTAGTTACACAAAGCCACAAGTTTTCATTGTGCACCATGGCAACCTTCTAGCCGCCGGCACCCTAACAACCCATAACGTCATTGATTAATACGGAGAACGTTGGGCCCTTGTTAGCCCTTCCCCTGCATCTATCCATTAGCACTGGGCTAAGGGAAGGAGAGAAACTGAGGGAGAAGAGAAACACTGGAAAATGGTGGGTAGCACAGTGCTTCCGCCTAGCAGTACTAGGGTGGTCAGTTTGACAGTTTGACTGGTCAATTGTTTAGCAAAAGGTTACAGTAAATGTGAATTCCTCTGTAGCAAGGTAACAAGTTAAAACAATTAGGCGCCTTTCACACTGGGGAGGTTTTCAGGCGGTACAGCGCTAAAAATAGCGCCTGTACACCGCCTGAAAAAAAAACGGCCCCATTCACTCCAGTGTGAAAGCCGGTGGGCTTTCACACTGGAGCGGTGCGCTAGCAGGACGGTAAAAAAAAAAAAAGTCCTGCTAGCAGCATCTTTGGAGCGGTATAGGAGCGGTGTATTCACCGCTCCTATACCGCTCCTACCCATTGATTTCAATGGGACACCGCGGTAATACCGCGGCAATACCCCTACAAAGCGGCGCTTTGCGGGGGATTTTAACCCTTTTTCGGCCGCTCGCGGGGGTAAAACCGCCCCGCGAGCGGCAGAATACCGGGCTAAAACGACAGTAAAGCAGCGCTAAATATAGCGCTGCTTTACCGTCACCGCGGCTCCCGCCCCCAGTGTGAAAGGGGCCTTACAATGGTTTCATGAGTGCTGTATGGAAACAAGGAAGCAGCTAACATCAGTATCTTTCAGTAAAATATGTCTATTTTCTATTAAAGAAATTCTGTCACTGAAATAAAATTGCTAATAAGGCCCCATTCACATCTACGCATAGTGGAGAAGTGGGCAGAAATATGCATTTCTGTGCACGAAAATGTGCAATGCTTGTGTGATGCTATTATTTCCTAATGGCACCCCAAACGTAAGTAGCAGTAGTGCATTTTTTGCACGACAAAATGGCAGATGAATGCGCAAAATGTGCTTGGCTCAATGTCAAACTTTGGTACATGAAACAATCATACAAAACGCTCCTCATGCTGCCCATATGGGTTATAGTCAAATATGTGTTTAATGAAGTTTAACAGGATACATCGTATATGTAACATCAAATTGTCAACAGTGAGTATCATTTGGCATGAGGTATATTTCAAACATTTTATAAAAATAAACGGCCCCTGGTCCCAGGGGTGTAATATTATCTAAAGCCAACAATACATGCCATATTAACTGTAGGGGCACCCGTCTAGGGTTGAGCCCTGGGGAGTGGTTGACATCGGTCTTCAAAGAAATAAGGTAACAAGGTTAGAGGGGTAGAGAGGGAGCAGAGTAGATATGGGGGGGGGGAGGGGGGAGAGGTAAAGAGAGAGAGAAAAGAAAAGGGGGGGGGGGGGGGGGGCCCGGGCGGGTCCCAGCACAGCACGTTCAATCAGGTTGGCTGGGCTGATGCTCAGCCCACTCCCTGTGGTGATATTAGTTTTTTCAGAGAATCCGATGAGGAGAACTCGATCCATATGAGCCATTGGAGCTTATAGTTTTCGAAGGAATCATTTTCCAAGGCTAACATTTCCTCCATGCGCATAATGTCATTGACGGTGGAAACCCATAGAGATAGGGGGGAGCTGGTGGTGGTCTTCCAGAACATGGGGATTATTTGTCTAGCGGCTGAGAGGAAGAAGCGCAGTAGGGAGCGTTTTTGTGATGGTATAGAGCCTGGGAGCATAGATAGGAGGGCAATTTCAGGGGATGGAGAAAGAGGTTTGTCATACAGATTGCTATATACTGAAAAAACCTGTGTCCACAGGGGGCGCACAAGTTGACACTCCCACCATATGTGTAAGTAACTGCTATCAGCCGAGCCGCACCTCCAGCATGTGGGAGGCACGGATGGGAAGATGTTGTGCAGTGTTTGAGGGTCCCTATACCATCTTGCTAACAGCTTGAAATTTTTCTCTTGATTGTAACATGACGTTGAGGTCTTGTGCGTAAAATAAAATGACTTCAGCCAGTCGGTGTCGGTAAATTCCTTTCCCAGGTCCCTGGACCACCTCCTGGTGTAAGATGGAGGATGTTTGTGTAGGAGGGTATGTTGTAGTGTGTACATAGCGGAGAGCGAGTGTTGTGGAGGTTCGGAGAGAGAGCACAGCTGTTCGAATTCCGTGAGAGGTCTGTGTATCTGAGAGGAGGAGAAGAGAGATGAACAGAATGATGTGATCCTTATGGCTGTGAGCCAATTACCCCGACCCCCCGGTAGAACCGGTTTGCCAGAGGTGGTGTCTACAAATGACCTCGCCACTGGCCACTCAGTGCGGAGATAGGGGCCTATTGTGAGTGATCCCTCTCCCTGAGGTACATCTGGGTGGTCGAATAGCGGAGTAAGGGGTGAGGGTTCCGAGGACAGTAGGGGCTGCATCCCTTTCTTATACCACAGATGTAAGGCGGCAGCTGTTAGCGGGGACGTTGAGAATAGGTGTATAGATTGCCCGTGTCCCCACAACAAAGCTCGAAGATCGTGGGGAGATAGGTCCTGTTCTACCATAGTGGATGCTTTATTGAGGGGGCGTGGGAACCATTCAGTGATTCTGGCCAGGAGAGCTGCTTTGTGGTATAGCTCAAAGTCAGGAAGACCCGCACCTCCTTGGGTTTTGGGGTATGTGAGAAGTGTGTGTTTGATGCGGGGCATACCTTGGTGCCACACAAATCGAATGGACATAGAACGTAGGAGATTGAAGAAGCGTTTTGGGACTGAGATGGGCACTGTTTGGAAGATATAGAGTAGTTTGGGGAGTGTGTCCATTTTTAAAGTGTTTATGCGTCCGAACCATGGCAAGGGAGTAGTGTTCCAGTCATCTAAGTCTTTACGTAAACGGGTCACCAGGGGCAGATAATTTAGGGCATACAGTTCCGATAGATCGGCCGGTATCTGTATTCCCAAGTAAGATATACTCCTGGCACTCCATTGGAAGGGAAAATTGGCTTGTACCTGGGTTAGAGTATGTGTGGGGAGGGAAATATTAAGGGCTTCCGTTTTGGCTATATTTAGTTTAAAGTCGCTGAACTTCCCGAATCGATTGAATTCCAGTAACAGTGAGGGTAAGGATGTGTGTGGTTGTTGTACGTAGACCAACAGGTCATCCGCGTAAAGAGATAGTTTGTATTCTGCGGAGGGTGTCTGTATGCCCAGGATGGAAGTGTTGCCTCGTATTGCCTGTGCTAGGTGTTCTATTACTATGGCAAATAGCAGCGGAGATAAAGGGCATCCCTGCCGCGTGCCATTTGAGATCTGGAACGGTGTGGATGAAGTGCCATTGACTAAGACCGAAGCGGAGGGATTAGAATATAGTGCCATTACTTTGGACACGAATGTAGGTCCAAGACCTATTTGTTCTAGAGATAGGCGTAAGAAGTCCCAATTTACTCGGTCAAAGGCCTTCTCCGCATCGAACGAGAGTAGGCAAGCCTTTAAGTTGTGTTTCCTTATGTAGGAGATGAGGTGGATGGTCTTCGTGGTGTTGTCCCTGGCCTCGCGTCCAGGGACAAAACCTACCTGGTCTCTATGTATAATGGTGGGCAGATAGGGGGAGAGGCGGGTCGCCAAGACCTTGGCATAGAGTTTGATGTCAATATTGAGAAGAGAAATCGGTCTATAGCTCCCGCATTGTGAAGGGTCTTTACCGGGTTTCGGTATAACTGATATATTAGCGGACAGTAGGTTGTGTGAGGGTGGGTGTGCGTTATCGATAGCATTAAACGTCGAGGCTAATAGTGGGCAGAGTGAGGGGGCGAACGCTTTATAAAACCTGGGGGAAAAGCCATCAGGGCCTGGGCATTTTCCTGATTTTAAGCCCTTAGCGGCTAGAATAAATTCCGCCGTTGTTAGTGGTTCTTCTAGGGCAGATGTGTGCTCGGGGTCAATTTGTGGCAGGGCAGTCTCCCTTATATAGTCCGTCATTTCAGTTAAGCGTGTACGCCGCCCGCTGTCAGTTTCTGTTTGGGGGCGCAGGTTGTATAGGTCAGCGTAATAAGATTTAAAGGCCTCTGATATGCCTTGGGGGTTATGTATCTTCCGTTGGTCAGGTGTGCAGATGTAGGGTATCGGTTTACGTGGGGGCCTGGGGTGTAGGACCCTGGCTAGATGCTGTCCGCATTTGTTCCCGAAAGCGTAGTGATAGTTGCGGCCCTTGTCTCTGGCTATGAGGGAATGTGCGTCTAATAGGCTGAGGAGTTCTCTGCGGGCATTAGATAAGTCTACGTAAGTCACCGGGTTTGAGTCTTTCTTGTGCAATGCTTCAAGCGATTTTATTGTCGCTAGTAGCCGGGATATTTCCGCGGTCCGTGCTTTTTTAAGGCGGGAACCATGTTGGATGAAGACACCTCTCAGTACACACTTCAGGGCCTCCCATTTGGTCAGGGGGTTAGTGTCATCAGAGCGATGGACCTCAATAAAGTCCTGGATCGCCTGTTTAATGGCTGCAACACATGGAGTGTCTTTTAATAAGTTGTCATTCAATCTCCACGATGTCCGGTCTCGGGATAACCGTGGAGGGGCCAGGCTGAGGTGTACTGGGGCGTGATCAGACCATAGTATGTTCCCTAGGGAAACCTTTAGCGGTGTGTCTAGTAGGGCTTGGGAGATTAAAAAGTAGTCTATACGACTATATGAGTTGTGTGCTACAGAATAACAGCTGTAATCTCTCTCGAACGGGTGTTGCACCCGCCACACATCCACAAGTTGTGCAGAGTGCAGGAGTGTCTTTATCTGTGTGAGTGCATTGTGAGATAAGGTTGACTTACCCGAGGAGGAGTCCAGGGCCGGAGAAAGGGTTACATTCAGATCACCACCTAATATAAAGCACGGACCTCCAAATGAGAGTAGCTTACCAACCACCTTAGAGAGAAAGGACGCCTGGTCCTGATTGGGTCCATAGACATTAGCCACTGTGAAGATAGAAGAATTACATTTTAGTTTGAGAAATATGTACCGTCCTAACGGGTCAATAAGGGAGTCCAGTATTTCTGGGTGGAATGACTTGTGGAAAGCTATTGAAACCCCTTTGGATTTCGATAGTGGGTTCGTGCTATGGAACCACTGGTGGTAGTGGGGGTTTTTAAGCTTTGGGATCGCTGATTCCCGGAAGTGTGTTTCCTGCAACAGCAAAATTTTGGTCTTGGCCTTATGGAAGTGGTATAACACCTGGCTTCTCTTTTCTGGAGTATTAAAGCCTCTGCAGTTATAGGAGGCTAGGGTTACGTTATCAGGTGACATCATCACAGAGGTATAAGAGGGGTGTGTGATTATGGATCCTTACCTGTGCCGGTATTGGGGTCCGCCCGGACCAAACCCCGGGGGGGTTAGGGGGGGTAGCTTGGGGTGAGAGAAGAGGAGAGGGAATAGGGGGGGAGAGAAGGAGCGGGGGAGACATCAGGCCACAGTGTGGCAGCAATAAACAAGCAAGGAAAATATATAGTAAAACGACAATCTTCTGTATCAAACTAATTCTCAAAAAGAGAGACGTAGTGCACTAATCGGCACTCGTGGTCCTAGTGGGGGGTAACTGTGGAAAGCGCATGGAGTGCTTCCCGGCCCCCTACACCCTGGGGGTGCCAAAACAGAGGTTTACTAAGGATAACCGATAACATTGTTCACAAAGCTTATAAAACATGGGCTAGGTCAGGCCCCGGGGCCTGGTCCAAATAATGAAAAAATAAAAAAATAAAAAAAATTAAAAAGATATAGGGGGTAAAAAAAAAATAATGATGGTGGGAAACAAAGTGCAAAAAACGGGGAAAAATAGAGTCAGTGGCAGGACCGACTGACTTGGCGTAGTATAATGTACTCTTGTAGTATCCTTGATCACCCAAGGGAAGTAGGTAACACTGCCCGTGTAAGTGCAATTCGAGGTGGTTCACATTAGCTGCGTCTGGTCTAGCCTTCTGTCCGCGCAGTGGTGTGTTATATGTCGGCAGTCTTAGGTTGGCATTAGAGCGGAGTCTGGCCTGGGAGCTCTTTGTGTCCAGCAGGATGGGCCTCCTGTGGGATCAAATGAGGCGAAACAGCATATCCGAAAGTTCAGATGTTGGGGGATACAAGGTACACAGGTGTTGTGTACCCCCACCTCAGTAAATAACTGGCAGTTAGCGTGTGCCAGTCATAGTGGTGTGAGGGGGGGCCCGCAGGCTGGATCAATAAGTTGTGACAGCGTCCATCTTTTTGGTTTCAATCATCAGGGGGTCCGTGTGGGGAGCTTCTTTGGCGTTTGTGTTTGCCACCCTTCAGCCATTGAGGTTGGAATGGAAGGCCAGGGGTCGTGGGTTGTATAGGCCAGTCAGGCAAGGCTATTTGGGGTAGTTCCAGTGTGCTTAGGAACCTGGGGAGGTCACCCAGTGTGCGAAACAGTGCGGTCTTCCCCTCATGGCGGACTCGGAGTTGGAAGGGGAACCTCCATTGATATTTGATTTGTTTCTCTTGGAGGACTGCAGTGATGGGCTTGAGGGCCCGGCGCATAGCCAGGGTCTGGCGTGAGAGGTCTGGCAGGAGCATAACTGGAACATCATTTAAACGGATAGAGTCCTGTGTACTGGCAGCTCTCATAATCTCCTCCTTGACCTTGTAATAATGGACCCTGCAGAGCGTGTCCCTGACAAAAGAGGAGTCAGTGTTTCTGGGGCCAGAGGTCCTGTGGAACCTGTCCAGCTCTATGTGGGCGTCTTTGGGCTTCTGCAGTAGCTGGTTAAAGATGGCGGTCACTGCCCCAGCTAAGTCCTTGGGCTCCACTGACTCAGGAATACCACGTATTCTGACATTGTTCCTTCTATTACGGTTCTCAATGTCGTCCTGATGGTACATGAGCTGCTGTATCATAACTGTGTGGGAGTTTAGGGTCTCCTCATGTGTCTGTAGGGTGGTACAGATGCCATCCGTAGTGTCTTCTATGTCTTCCATGCGTGCCCCCAGGTCCCTCTTAAGGTCAGCTATCTCCCTTTTATAGCTCTTCTCCATGCGGGAGACACAGTGCTCAAAGTCATGTTTAGTGGGTAGAGAGCGCAAATAAGCATGCATGGAGCGCATCTGAGATTCCATGTCCCATCCATCCCCTGAGCACAGCGATGCCTGGGAGAGACTGTGTGGGCTGTGAGGGTTGTATAGGGGGGGTTCTAAGTCCGCTAGGGAGGCTGAGCGGCCCCTGCTGTGTACCTGTATGGCGTCCGCTGGCTCAGAGCGGGCTGGTGAGGTGGACGCCGGCGCCATCTTGGAAGGCTTCTGGTTCATGAAGGCCGCGGACGAGCGGGTCACAAAGCGGCCGATGTCCCCCTGGTTTCGATCGCTGCTGGGCTTGGACTGGTCCCGAGGCTTCCCCTTCCCCATCGGAGCAGTTTGGGGTATGTATCGTCACCGGATCAGCGGTTAACTCCCCGAGGGTGTCGTGAGGACCGGGAGCAGCCGCGAAGTGCGTCCTACAGCTCCATGCGCTAGGCCACGCCCCCCCCTAAAACAACACATGGTCTTAAAATCTAACAATTCACTTATCTAAGCTATACAAATTATCAAAAAATAGCCATAGCAACACAACTCCCCCAAAGTAGCTCCAGTGATGACCTCTTCTTACATTGACCTGAATTACAGACATACCTGGAATTATTTTAGGTTGAGCTTTATTAAAGGGAGTAAATCCCTGTGAGGAGAAAGTGGTGAGTTAGACAAATACAATTAATTGACATAATCGATTATAATCGATTATGAAAACAGTTGTCAACTATTTTCATAATTGATTAGTTGGTCAGCCGATTAGTTGGCATGCATACAGAATGCATTATTTTTTTTACATATCAGAAAATACAGTGCAGCACACATACAGCTCAGTGTACAATTCATACATGTTAGTAAGTGTCTGAGAACTTGTGAATGTGTGGTGCGTAATGTCTTGTGGGACATGTAGTCCTGGGCAGGAGAAGGAAGTTATTCTAAAGGCAAACGTTTTTTTTTTACCTTGCTATAGGGGCTCTCTATACTATACTTTTCAGCTTGCTATAAGGGCAGGAGGAGCCAGAAGCACTGGGAGGAGACTGCAGAAGAGGAGAATCAGGGCTGCTCTGTGCAAAACCATTACACAGAGCAGCTAAGTATACCATGTTTATTTTTTTAACTATCCAATGTTTAAAATAACTTTAAGGGCTCTGTGCAGGGAAGATCAGCATTGGAACCCAGAGAAGCTGGATGATGATAAACTGGAGGAAATATAAGGCATTACAATTTAAAGTAAAAGTTTACCAGCATTGTGCATTATATTTAAAATTATTATATCCATGAAGAAAGTCTCAGCCTTTAGTATTACTTTAATATAAAAGATTTATATATAGACACGGAAGTCGACCACAAATTTGACCCCACTATCGATTAGATAATAGAAAGAACGTTCTGAAAATTAATATTTTCAAAGGAAACATTTTGTTCATGTATGGCCAGCATAAGTGAAAACAGGCGCAGGTAGCTTGTATCAAGCAACCTGCCTATGATAACGGAGTCTGTCATGCAAAATATTATTTTACAATCCGCATGTAGCAGGTGCTCTGCGTATCCCGTGGCCTGGCCAAGCTAGCCAAGGATCTTCTGTGAGAGAGAAAGTGCCTACCAGCAGCTGCGGTGGAATTTACCCCCTCCGTTTTCTCCTCACTGACTCACACAGACACACAGAGCTGCTCACTCTGCATCCTTCCATGTGTCCCTATTGGCAGGATGAGGGGAGCCAATGACAGGAGCAATTACAGGAGCAAATCAGAAGGACTTTAACAAACAGCAGCTGCAAAGGATTCTGGGATATGTAGTCCCCATCTAAAACAGCCCATCGCTTTCTATGGAGACAGAACTACAATAGCCAGCCTGCTCGGGGGAAAGGAACTAGAGACTCCATCTTGCTGATCTGAGTAGATTTCTTAAACTCCACGGGGCAGTGGAAGAGATTAGACTTAGGGGAGAGGTGCTGCCTCCCAGGTCAGTCCACTGCATTGTTTCAGGCATCCACAGCTGGTCGGGGACATCCAGCCTGTGAGAGGGGAATCCCAGGTGCATATCCAGATGCATCTGCATCGACGGTGTGAGGTATTCCGATGTGAGTGGACCAGTCGGGTCACTAGAAGAGCCTGCCTCTTCCAGGACGTTTCTTTGGGCCTTGACAGCAGGATTGGGTGAGAAGGCATTTGCCCATTTGCCCATTTGCAGGAAACAAGGACACTGCACACAGAGTTGAATGGACACTGTATACAGACATCATTGCTGTTAGTCACCTTGCTGACACTTGTAGTGCCACAGGACATCAGGCCATCCAGATACAGAGACACTGTATACAGACACCATTGCCTGTATTCACCTTCCTAAGAAAGATCCTGCATTCTTCGTTTGGTAATTCGGGGTTGTATTGACTGGCTCTGCCATTCAGGAGTTTAAGTGCACCAACGACAGTGGCTAGCTGAAGACACAAGGCCTCCTCCTTCTCTAAGGGACTGAAGTTACTTGTGCCATACGGGCATGCACACGCATGTTCAGGACTCTGTATATGAAGGGGATGTGCAGGGTTGTTTGCCTTGAGGGTTAATTCATTGAACGTTGATCTGGGTACAGTGTTTGTAGTTGGGCCTGTGGTGTCAGGAGAATGAAGAGAGAGGTCTGACATAAAGAAGGTCAGTTTTCTGCTATCCTCCTGCCTGGACTTATAGAGCCAAAATTGAGTAGAAGTAACCAATCCTATATAAAGTGTCATATTGTGATTTATTTGCCATTTAAGTGTTGCCTCTGCTCTTGGGGACATTCTCAGGGTTGGAATCCCCTGAAAGCAGCCTGGATATTGTATTAAGCTATATTGCTCTTAATGTCAGTTATTGCTGTCTAGTTGATTACTTGAATATATATACTGTTACTTTTCCACAGAAATATTGCAGTAAAGACAATTTCTGTGTTTTATCCTAACGTGTGTGTTTCCCATTGGTCATTGCACTTACACTATTGCCAGGTGTGCCAAGAGGGGCAGAGACTGTTATTGGGGTTGAGAGGCAGAGTACGCAACAAACCTACTTAAGCGGCTCCTGCTGGGTAGCGCTACACGCAAAACAGCGTTTTAGGTCTTTTTAAAGTGTTTTTTCTTGAAATATAAATGTTGATCTATGAGTCTCATGATATGTACCATATTCAACCTCTAATACATCTCTTCTGCCTACTATTCTCAGAGTGCATTAGATGTTTTATTCCCCAACCTTATAGCTAATTATTTATATTTATCACTGCATATAGATATTCAAGAATAATTTGTCTTTTTTTAACTTTACAAATTAACTAAATTATACATCAAACTTTCTTTGAGGTTTTTATCCAATTAATTGAAACAATTATTAGCCAACTAATCGATTATTAAAATGCGGCCCTAAATACAATGCAACTTCAGAACAATTTAGGATGACATCTGTAAACTGACAGCCCTGCCGATTCCACTGGCCAGTGGGCTACATAATTGTAATACAGTCATGTTGGTGTTGGGGCCCTTAGATTCTCATTAGAGCACTCACTTTTCCCTTCTGGGAGTATTTGTAACCCCAAGGCCAGATTAAGCAATGAGACAAAAATGGCCAGAGGCCTCTCACTACTCATGACGATTAGAAGAGAAGTATGGGATTTGTTTTTATTGTATAATCATAATTACCTACTGTACCCCGCCGGATGCATCTGTCCCCCGCCGACTCTAACAATAAGAATCAAGCGATCAAACACCGCTGATCACTCGATTACCACAACTCCCTGAGCAGAGAGACGTGACTGTCAGTCACTGGCTGACCCCCCATGTGCTCACTGGAGCGCTGGGCTGTTGTGGGGGTTTCGGGAGCGGCTGACTCAGGCTCTCAGTGGCTATTTGAGAGGCTGAGCCAGGTGCTGGTCCAGGCATGTGGGTGGATCCTGACCATATGGTTGAGATCTTTCCTGAGTCTGGACCAGCTCTGTGACGTCAGCTGACTTCAGCCCGCTGTCAGCTGAAAACAGGTCACAGGAGTGCAGAATAAACTACACTCCTGTGATCCACAGGAGAAGTACAGCTAAACGAGCTTTGGCTGTACTTCTCCTTTAAGGATGATTTTCACAGCCTCTCCCTCTTGGAGGTCCCTAACTCTGTATCCGCAGCAGAACACTGGAAATGCAGGGTACTGGAACAACATGCAGTAACAGCAGTCATGTGGTCCTGAGCTCACAGCTGCAGATGGTCTCTTTCAGCAGCAGCCTCAGGGTGCCCCACTAGGCATATAGCAATAGCAGCACGCAGCATGTGGTTCTGCAAGTCAGCTTACCTCTCCATCAGCCAGCAGGAATCTTTCAATAGCTCTCAGGCTCTCACCAGTGGGCTCACAACAGCAAAGTCCTTAGCCTAGCTTCTCCTTCTGGCAGCACAGCACAGCACAACTGCATGGTCTACTCACTGCTTTCTGACACACAGCCCAACGCCTCGCACATGGAACCCAAAGCAACTTTTCTGGGTCTCCTGAAGCGCCCCCCCATCCCTTCCCTGAAGACACACACAAACAACAACAGCAGCATATCCTGACCCTTGCCTCCCAATTGCTCAAGAACCTTTCCTGGCTTACATGCAGCTCCAGGGTTCTGCGGGGGTCCCACTCGACTCCACCCATGTGGGTCTCTGGCGCTTTCTCCAGGCAGCCTCCTATACACATGGGTTCCTATCGAGCAGTTGGGGCTTAACTTGGATGTGCAGCAGCCAAAAACAGTTCTTCTGGCCCCTAGCGGCCAATTCCTCCTGTCCCAAGATTGCTAAAACTAGGCTGCAACAGCAGAAAATCTGAGTATTCAAAGTCCTGATAACTCCATGGGCTATCACAGCAGGGAAGTGAGGTAAGAAAAGAGTCTGTATGGTGTACAGGGTAAGTTATCTGCTGGGCTGCTTATAGGGACCACAAGCACTATTGAAGTTCATTTATGAGTCAGTGTTTCCACATTTGAGCTCCCGGAAGGCTTCACAAAATGCACTCATGACACATTTTCATATTCTTTTTAGCAAGACCCCATAATAAAAGATCAGTGGGGAAAACATAACATAACAAGAGAAAGGGATGACCCCCTGAGGAAGATACGCCACACCCTGAGTATCGACATGCGTAGGGGAGGGGCCAAGATGGAGCGAGAGACAGTACACCTGCCTGGAGGGGATACAAGCCATACCTATACTGTTTACAGTATTTTATTCAGTCTTATGAAGTACGGTGCACTGACGCACCTTATACATGTGAGTACCCCGGCGGGGGAATGGTTTTTAACTTGTCTATTACATTTTGAAAAACAGTATTGCACTATTAGTCTTTTTCCTTTTTTCATGTGCCTCTGAGATCATTGCACTGAGAATACTACTGATCCAGTGAAACAGCTGAGAACCCTATATTGGTTCATATGCGTGTTTTGACTCAGTGTAAAAGCTGGTCACACACTCTGAGGTGAGCTTATTACCATAAGGGGTTCACCTATGCATGATTCAGAGCCACGGTTGGCTGTAACAAGCATGTCAATAGTATGATCACGGAGATCACGTCACCTGCATCTAGTCTCACATCAATCAACATTTTGTGTTTCTTATCACATCCCAAGACAGGCTGCCACAAAGAACTGTTTTTTAATAATATAGAGACACTTGTGTGGTTTATGCACTTGCACCTTTTTTTATAAATCTTTTATTTATACATGTTTGCTATCACATATGTATGCATTTAGCACTTTTTTTCATCTAATATTATTATTATTATTATTATTGATATTTTATTTCTTGGTGTGTTATTGTGCATGGCACCTTGTAACTCTAAAGCCCCATACACACGGTCGGACAATCCGCGGACCAGGTCCGTCGGACCAGGTCCGTCATACTTTGTCTGATGTTGGTTTTGCGTACACACGGTCAGACAAAGTTGTCGGAAAATCCGATCATTCTGAACGCGGTGACGATTGTTGCGTACGACGGGACTACGTAGAGGCTAGTAGCCAATAGCTTTGGTCTTGTAATGTGATCTCAGCATGCGTAGCACTTTGTCCGGTCGGACAACCGTACACACGATCGGATTTGGTGTGATCGGACCGTGTTGTCGGCAAATCTTTCCAGCAGGAGATAAGACTTTGTCCGTCGGACAATCCGACGTACACTGTCCGATGGTGCATACACACGGTCTGATTTTTCAACAACATTGTCCGATCGGACAGAATCCATGAAAAAGTCCGACCGTGTGTATGGGGCTTAAGGGGTCCATATAACCTCACAGAGTTTTTTTGGCACTATTGGCACTTTATATTTATTTGTGCGTTTTAATTGTGCGTTTACAGATTTTGTGCACATTATTTGTTTTTGCTATATTTTGCACTTGCACTTTACACCAGTTGTATGTTTACTATCTTATGCACATTATTATATTCTTGTGGATCTATAACTATAGGATAAGATACAGATTATCTAGTGCAGTGTCTTTTTTCCCTCTGTTTTCACCTGGTAATCTGGTCAGTAGGAACTCCAGCTCACACTTCATAATCAGTTACAGAAAACAGGTTTGTTCCTTTGGTGATAAATGTTTTACACAGGGCTTTTTTTCAGCTGGGCTCAGGCCCTCTGCTCACCACTATCACTAGTAAACACAGAAGTCTGGCTTCTGTGTTTACAAGTGACAGCTTGTCTCCCAATGGCTCCCATATCAGATCTCCTGAGCGGCTCCCTCTGAGTGCAGGATGGGGACAAGGGAGATGCAGGTGCCCAGGGTGCAGTGCAAATGCCGACACCCCCACTGGATGGTCTCCCTGCAAGTGAAAGAGGCAGAGCCACCAACAGTGGGCGAGGAGGTACTAGAGCTGACTGGGTGCTTCGGTTTAATACAGCAACAAAAGTAAGAGATGGTGGAGCATTTAAGGGGGGAGAGAGGATGGGGCAGTGGAGGGGGAGGGCTGTATGAAGAGGTCAGACCCAAAGAGAGGTAAAAGGGTAATGTGGATGGGGGAGGCAGAGTTAAGCAGCTGGGGAAGAAGGCTGAAGTCTGCACTCTGTATGCAGCACACCCCTGAACTCTGCACTCTGTATGCAGCACACCCCTGAACTCTGCACTCTGTATGCAGCGCACCCCTGAACTCTGCAATATGTACGTAGCGCACCCCTGAACTCTGCACTCTGTATGCAGTACACCCCTGAACTCTGAACTATGTATGTAGCACACCCCTGAACTCTGCACTATGTACATAATGCACCCCTGAACACTGCACTATGTAAGTAATGCACCTCTGGACTCTATACATAGCACACCCCTGAACACTTCACTATGTACGTAGTGCATCCCTGATCTCTGCACTCTGCATGCAGCACACCCCTGAACTCTGCACTCTGTATGCAGCACACCTCTGAACTCTGCACGCAGCACACCCCTGAACTCTGCACTCTGTATGCAGCACACCCCTGAACTCTGCACTATGTACGTAGTGCACCCCTGAACTCTGCACTATGTACGTAGCGCACCCCTGAACTCTGTACATAGCACACTCCTGAACTCTGCACTATGTACATAATGCACTCCTGAACTCTTCACTATGTATGTAGCGCACCCATGAACTCTTCACTATGTATGTAGCGCACTCCTGAACTCTGCACTAACACCCCTTCCCCCCCAAAAAAAACCTCTACACTTTGTACGTATGGCACTCCTGGTATTTAGTGTCCCTTTCAGACCCTCCCACTGTTAGTGAAATTTGTCTACATTCATTATTTGATGCAGTTTGGAGGGTGTATGTGGGGTTTTTGAGGGGTCGTGGTTGAGTTCCTGCACCTATTTTCTGAGAAAAAAAGCCCTGGACTTTTACGTGAATAAATTAAAGCTGATCATTGTAAACAGCCCTGCCAGTGTTAAAAGAAACGTAAGGGTTTTCTAAAAATGTTTTACTTACTTACCTTGATACAGCATCGGTCCAATGCTGAATCTGTCCCCGCCGGCTCTAACAATCAGAACCGAGCGTTCAAACACTGCAGATCGCTCAGTTCTCAGAGCTCCGTGAGCAGAGAGCCAGTGACTGTCAGTTAATGGCTCTCTGCTTTGCCCCCTGCACTCACTGGAGCGCTGGGCTGCAGAGGGGGCAGGAGCAGCCGTCTCAGGCTCTCATCGGCTCGCTGAGAGGCTGAGACGAGTGCCGGTCCAGGTACGTGGGCAGATCCATATGGTCGCGATCCTTCCCAAGCATGGACTGGCTCTGTGACATCAGCCGACAGCGGGTTTCAGCCTGCTGTCAGCTGAAAACGGGTCACAATAGTGCAAAACGAACAAGAGAAGTACAGCCAAATGAGCTTTGGCTGTACTTCTCCTTTAAGTGGTTCGTCTCATCCATGTAAACTGATACATTCTGCTAACGAGTTTGTGCTGTGAAAAACAACAGACTTCCCATCTGGATCACCTAAAAAGGAAACTAATACAGAATTGGTAAGCTGCAATATAGTAGATGTTTGCTTTTGAGTTTAATACAGCTTTAACCACTTAAAGACTGCCCCATAGCAGATATACTGCTACAGGGCGGCCCTCCTGTGCAGAATCACATATATACGTGATTTTGCACTTCCACCTGGGAGGGGGAGGGGGCGCTGGCATGCCGCTTTTGCTGTGATTATTTACAGTAGAAGCCAATCTTCGGGTGTGGGGCAATGTATGCCCTTCGGCACCCGCCGATCGTTGGGCAGAGACACAGAACGGAGCTCTGCCTATGTAAACAAAGCAGAGCTTTGTTCTGATGGGGGGTGGATTTTGTGTCCCATAAAATCCATCACTTCCCTAAGTAAAAGTACCTAATACAGTACACAAAAACACTGGATAGGCACACAGTTAACCCTTTGATTGCCCAAGATGTCTAACCCCTTCCCAGCCAGTGCCAGTGACAGTGCATATTATTTAGCACTGACCACTGTATTAGTATCACTGGTTCCCACAAAGTTCAAAAGTGTCAGTTGGTGTCCTAATGTCCGCCGCAATATCGCAGTCCCGCTATAAGTCGCTGATCACCGACATTACTAGTATAAGAAAAATAAATAAAAATCCCAGTATATAATACCATCGTTTGTAGACACTATAACTTTTGTGCAAACCAATCAATATACGCTTATTGGGATTTTTTTTTCTTACCAAAAATATGTAGCAGAATACATATTGGCCTAAATTGATGAAGAAATTTGATTTTTTATTGTATATTTTTTATAGCAGAATGAATAAAATACAGTATATATATTTTTTTCAAAATTGTCGGTTATCAAATACCTCGAAAAGAAAGCTCTATTTGTGGGGGAAAATTACATAAATTTTATTTGGGTACAACATCGCATGACCGCGCAATTGACAGAGTAACACAGTGCCGTATCGCAAAAAATGGCCTGGTCATGAAGGCAGGTAAATGATTTCCGGAGGTCAAGTGGTTAATCTATGCCTGCAGTTAGTGGACAGGAGCTGTGCTGGACAAGGTGGAAATATTGCTACTGGGAAGGACTTGAAATCCACATGTCAGCTTGTTCAGGATTACAGTCAGCGCAGTGCTCGGTTTGTCCTCCTCTTTTCACCACACATATCCACCCACCAGGGGGCGCTGTGACCTCTCATGACCAGAAATACTGTCCTCTCACACCCATACTGAAAGGGGAGCTCGGTGATCGCTCGTGGGAGGTGTTTCTGTCTCCTGATTGGTCAACCCTGACCACGTGAGGCTTGTTGCTTCTCATGTCGTCCTGTTCCTCCCCGGCTTCCCCGTGACACCGTATTGTCGCCGCCCCCTCCCCGTGTCTTCCTCCAAACTGCTGTCCGCCATTTCCTCCGGAGCCTCCGACTTCCTGTCAGACGTCTCTCCCCCATCGTTTGCGTCCTCGGTTTGACCAGTCAGGCGAGCGGCCGGCTGCGGCCTGGCACCCCCAGGCTAATGTGCGGTCCGAGCCGGGAGGCGGAGGAGGATGTACCCGCACTCCCCCAGCCTGAGCCGCTCTCCTCTGCTCCCCTCTCACCCCCATCAACAGCACCACAGCGGGGAGACGCTGAGCACCGAGCGCCTGCTGCACCACAAGTGAGTATATGAGAGGGGGGGTCTGTATAATGGATGAGTAGAGGGACTTCATATGGAGACCTCCTAGGTACATACATTATATGGGGGGGGGGGTGTCTGTATAATGAGTATAGGGACTTCATATGGAGACCTCCTAGGTACATGCATTATATGGGGGGGGGGGGGGGGGGTGGTCTGTATAATGAGTATCGGGACTTGGTATGGAGACCTCCTAGGTACATACATTATATGGGGGGGGGGGGGGGGTGTCTGTATAATGAGTATAGGGACTTCATATGGAGACCTCCTAGGTACATGCATTATATGGTGGGGGGGGGGGTCTGTATAACGAGTATCGGGACTTGGTATGGAGACCTCCTGGGTACATACATTATATGGGGGGGGGGGGGGGCTGTATAATGAGTATAGGGACTTTGTATGGAGACCTCCTAGGTACATACATTATATGGGGGGGGTCTGTATAATGAGTAGAGGGACTTCATATGGAGACCTCCTGGGTACATTATATTGGGGGGGGGGGGGGGGTCTGTATAATGAGTAGAGAGACTTGGTATGGAGACCTCCTAGGTACATACATTTATATGGGGTGGGGGGGGGGGGGGGGTCTGTATAATGAGTATAGGGACTTCATATGGAGACCTCCTGGGTACATGCATTATATGGGGGGGGGGGGGGGGGTCTGTATAATGAGTAGAGGGACTTCATATGGAGACCTCCTGGGTACATACATTATATTGGGGGGGGGGGTCTGTATAATGAGTAGAGAGACTTGGTATGGAGACCTCCTAGGTACATACATTTATATGGGGTGGGGGGGTCTGTATAATGAGTATAGGGACTTGGTATGGAGACCTCCTGGGTACATACATTATATGGGGGGGCTGTATAATGAGTATAGGGACTTTGTATGGAGACCTCCTAGGTACATACATTATATGGGGGGGGGGGTCTGTATAATGAGTAGAGGGACTTCCAGAGCCGATCGGCCCTATAGGCACACTATGCAAGCTGCTTAGGGCCCCGCCGCTGTGGGGGGCCCCCAAGACCCAGAATCCCCCCCTGCAATTTTAGAGTGCTGTGAGGAGAGGTGGGAGGAGGTGGGAGGCGGCGATCGGCAGCTCTATGGTGCCTGAGTGGGCGGCGGGATCTCCCTGGGGTTTGTAGTACTCTCAGTGTATACAGTGGAGAGGAGAAGGGAGGGGCCTCTGACCCAGACAGGTATCAGTTTCACTTTCACTCTGCTTGAACACTGTTGCTGATGCCCGGGTCAGAGGCCCCTCCCCTCTCCACTACTAGCCCCAGGGAGATCCCCCTGCCTGTGGACACCATATAGCTGCCGATCGCCGCCTCCCACCTCCACCAGCCAGGTACAGGGGAACCTCTGCAAGGGGGGGAGTCAGCTGTTTGGGGGCCCAAATGTAGGAGGGGGGCTTTCTGGGGACACTAATGTAAGGAAGGGGGCCTCTAAGGACACTAATGTAAGGGAGGGGGCCTCTAAGGACACTAATGTCAAGGGGGGCTCTCTGGGACCCTGATGTCAGGGGGGGGGCTCTCTGGGGACCTTGATGTCAGGGGGGGGGGCTCTCTGGGGACCTTGATGTAAGGGGGGGGGCTCTCTGGGGACCCTGATGTAAGGGGGGGGCTCTCTGGGGACCCTGATGTAAGGGGGGGCTCTCTGGGGACCCTGATGTAAGGGGGGGGCTCTCTGGGGACCCTGATGTAAGGGGGGCTCTCTGGGGACCTCATTCTGTTCTATATTGTTGTACTTATTCTTTGACTGTTTTGTTTAAAGGAGGGATGATTGTTTTGGGAGCACTGAAGTGTCAGGTGTGACTGTGTGGCAATGGCAAATGGTTTACATAGCTCACGGGTCAAGTAGAGGGCCCCTTAGCAGAATTTTGCTTAGGGCCCCAGGGAGGTCAGGATCGGCACTGGGGACTTCATATGGAGACCTCCTGGGTACATTATATTGGGGGGGGGGGGGGTCTGTATAATGAGTAGAGAGACTTGGTATGGAGACCTCCTAGGTACATACATTTATATGGGGTGGGGGGGGGGGGGTCTGTATAATGAGTATAGGGACTTGGTATGGAGACCTCCTGGGTACATGCATTATATGGGGGGGGGGGGGGGGGGGGGTCTGTATAATGAGTAGAGAGACTTGGTATGGAGACCTCCTAGGTACATACATTTATATGGGGTGGGGGGGTCTGTATAATGAGTATAGGGACTTGGTATGGAGACCTCCTGGGTACATACATTATGTGGGGGGGGGGTCTGTATAATGGATGAGTAAAGGGAATTCTAGAGCGATTGCAGGGACAAAGCTGGGGCAGAAGACACGATGAGGCTGGGTGTGGAGGACAGGGGCTTCAGACAAGTCAGTGTCTCTAATTTCTATTTATTTACAGTCTGGGGGTTAAAAATATGGCCCTCTTCTGTTACATGATTGAGCTGCATCCTGTGGTGTAGCTGGGAATACTAGGAAATATCGACAATGGTCAGTGAAATAAGTGTCCCAATTGCAAATTTTTCAGTCCTGCTGACATCTGTAATGTGTTCGAATTGGTCACCAAGATAATAAAAAGGTGACTATCCCCAGTGGGGGCACAGCCATAAAAAAAATCCCTCCCCCCTCTCGCCACCATCCGGTGCTTCACTGGGCTCTCCCCTGCCATCGGGGCCCTGGAGAAAGAATCGGCTACTGCCGAATGAGGACCATAGAGATTTCCGTTGACCAGATGGTCACCAATCATCTCTATGACCATCGGAGGTCTGGGCGTGACGTTATGACGTCAGGTCTGGGCCGCAGATGTAAACAAATACACGATCGCGGCTGGTAAGCATAAGATCGGGGAACAAAATCCACAATCTCATGCTTACCAGCCTGGAGGTGAGATGTGGGGTCTTTCACTATATTTCACATTATACAAAAAAAATTGGGCTAACTTTTATTTTTTAAAATGATGAACCTGTTTTTTTTTTATATATTATATATATATATATATATATATATATATATATGTGTGTATGTTTTGGGTGTTCTGAGTAATTTTCTAGCAAGAAAATGATGATTGTTACATGTAGGAGTGCCAGAATAGGCCCAGTATGGAAGTGGTTAAAGCGGAAGTAAACCCAAACGATCTGACAGTTTGAAAAAAACTGTTAGCATTTCCGGCATGCCGGGAATGTAACTGTCACATTGGTTGTACTCTCAACCAAACTGTCAAACCATCCAATGGCTGGTGTCATAACTCATCACATGTGCAGCTTCATGGCAGTTAAAGATTAAACGGAGGCCAAGATGGCAGCCTCCTTGGCTGAAAACAATAGGAGGGTTTACTTCCACTTTAAAGATTGCAGGTTTTAATATACTGTACTGAATTTGTGTAGTGTGGATGCCCTTTCTTAGATGTGTTTACCTGCTTTTGATTTGGAAACTGCTTGCTGGTTGTATTCAGTCTGTTTCCTGTTTTACAAAAACTAGCAAATGTTCAGCTGTTGATGGGATTTAGTTCTGAAAGCAGGTGAGACACCATTTAGCACCACGTTTGCACAAATGTTTGTTTTCAGTTGCACATTGCAGAACCATTCAGGAACAAAGCCCATCTACGTA
>CM053026.1:113168233-113197480 GCA_028564925.1 Lithobates sylvaticus
AAATGACGCAATGGCATCAGCGGAACTCGTCCCTACCCTTTTTGCTAAACCTATTTACATTATGTGGCACCCTGTTCTCCTTCTTGATCTTATCATATGAATCATCATACTAGCATACAATCTGTCTTCTCTTCCCTGAGAGAACCGGGATTTGTGTGTTTACACACACAGATCCTGGTTCTCGCTCTGTCACGAGCGATCGTGGGTGCCCGCCGGTCATCACACCTGCCGGGGACGCGCATCGGCTCCAGGGACATGCTAAAGCATCTTAAAGAGCTGACGTACAGCTAGAACGGCTCGTGCAGGGGAGCCAACCTGCCGCAGTATCGGGAAGGGGTTAATTACAGCCTTTAGTCTGTTGGGATATGTCTCTACTAACTTTGCTCATCTAGACTTTGCAATATTTGCCCACTCTTCTTTGCAGAGTTGCTCAAGTTCAGTTAAATTTGATTGTGACCATTTGTGGACTGCAGTCTTCAAGTCCTTCCACAGATTTTTAATGGGGGTTAAGTCTGGGCTCTGACTAGGCCATGCAAGGACATTCACCTTTTTCTCCTTCAACCACTGTGTGGTCATTTTTACTGTGTGCTTTGGGTCATTGCATTTTGCTGCAACAACCCAAAGAACCCCCCACACAATGCTGTATGAGTATGAGGTTGGGGTAACATGACACTGTTGCAGCAGCCCCGCACCCCCCTAATCCTCCATTGTGACAGCAGGCAAGGGATCCTCTCCCCACACCCGCTGTCATGATTTAAGAAAAAATTCTGTGAATGGGAGAACTACAAGTACCGTCAGCCTTTGCGGATGTTGGCTTGTAGTTCTTAATGAACTACCATGGCACTGTTGAGTGCTATGTTAGTTCATTGATTCTCTCTGTCATTGTGTAACTGCCTGCCTGTACATGGTATGAGCAGAGAGATACACTGATACACTGCAGGAGCATGAGATTGCACCGGTGATCTGCTGATCATGGGTACAATGCTCTACAGGCTCCTAATAAAAAAAAAGAAGACACATTATTTTACCTGCAAAAAAAATGTGCATTTATTATTTTTATTTTTTTTACAAAGGTGAACTTATCCTTCAAGTGGTACACAAACACAAAACATGTTATTATTTAGGCCTCAGATCACCCAAATTCTTATGCCTTCACACCTCAGATCACCCCAATTCCTGCATTACTGTAGTTCCCTGCACACCTGCTATGCTGCTCTACCACCTTGCACACCTGTTCATCACCGTATCCCCCTATAAACCAGTTGCCCACTCTACTTCCTACATACCTGTTCCCCACTGTACTGCCCCCTGCACATACGTTCCCCACTGTACACCCCCCTGTACATACAGTGGTGTGAAAAAGTGTTTGCCCCCTTCCTCATTTCCTGTTCCTTTGCATGTTTGTCACACTTAAGTGTTTCGGAACATCAAACCAATTTAAACAATAGTCAAGGACAACACAAGTAAACACAAAATGCAATTTGTAAATGAAGGTGTTTATTATTAAAGGTGAAAAAAAATCCAAACCATCATGGCCCTGTGTGAAAAAGTGATTGCCCCCCTTGTTAAAACATACTATAACTGTGGTTGTCCACACCTGAGTTCAATTTCTCTAGCCACACCCAGGCCTGATTATTGCCACACCTGTTCACAATCAAGGCATCACTTAAATAGGAGCTGCTTGACACAGTATGGTCCACCAGAAGATCCTTAAAAGCTACACATCATGCCGAGACCCAAAGAAATTCAGGAACAATTGAGAAAGAAAGTAATTGAGATCTATCAGTCTGGAAAGGGTTATAAAGCCATTTCCAAAGCTTTGGGAATCCAGCGAACCACAGTGAGAGCCATTATCCACAAATGGCGAAGACATGGAACAGTGGTGAACCTTCCCAGGAGTGGCCGGCCGCCCAAAATTACCCCAAGAGCGCAGCGACGACTCATCCAAGAGGTCACAAAAGACCCCACAACAACGTCCAAGGAACTGCAGGCCTCACTTGCCTCAGTTAAGGTCAGCGTTCATGCCTCCACCATCAGGAAAAGACTGGGCAAAAATGGCCTGCATGGCAGAGTTCCAAGGAGAAAACCACTGCTGAGCAAAAAGAACATCAAAGCTCGTCTCAATTTCTCCACAACACATCTTGATGATCCCCAAGACTTTTCGGACAACATTCTGTGGACCGATGAGACAAAAGTGGAACTCTTTGGAAGGTGTGTGTCCAAGTATATCTGGCGTAGAAGGAACACTGCATTTCAGAAAAAGAACATTATACCAACAGTAAAATATGGTGGTGGTAGTGTGATGGTCTGGGGCTGTTTTGCTGCTTCAGGACCTGGAAGACTTGCCGTGATAAAAGGAACTATGAATTCTGCTGTCTACCAAGAGATCCTGAAGGAGAATGTCCGACCATCTGTACTCAAGCTGAAACGAACTCAGGTTCTGCAGCAGGACAATGATCCTAAACACACCAGCAAGTCCACCACCGAATGGCTGAAGAAAAACAAAATGAAGACTTTGGAGTGGCCTAGCCAAAGTCCTGACCTGAATCCTATTGAGATGTTGTGGCATGACCTTAAAAAGGCCGTTCATGCTCGAAAACCCTCTAATGTAACTGAATTAGGACAATTCTGCAAAGATGAGTGGGCCAAAATTCCTCCAGGACGCTGTAAAAGCCTCATTGCACGTTATCGCAAACGCTTGGTTGCAGTTGTTGCTGCTAAGGGTGGCCCAACCAGTTATTAGGTTTAGGGGGCAATCACTTTTTCACACAGGGCCATGATGGTTTGGATTTTTTTTCACCTTTAATAATAAACACCTTCATTTACAAATTGCATTTTGTGTTTACTTGTGTTGTCCTTGACTATTGTTTAAATTGGTTTGATGTTCCGAAACACTTAAGTGTGACAAACATGCAAAGGAACAGGAAATGAGGAAGGGGGCAAACACTTTTTCACACCACTGTATGTTCCCCCCTGTAAACCCCCCCTACACTGTTGTTCCCCACTGTACACATGTTTCCCACTGTTCATCCCCCCTGCATATCTGCTGCCCACTGTTACCACCCCCCCCGCACATATGTTCCTCATTGTACACCCCCCTGTGTATCTGCTCCCCACTGTTACCCCCCCCCCCCCGCACATATGTTTCTCACTGTACACCGCCTGCATATCTGCTCTCCACTGCACATCACACCCCACCCCCCTCCCCCACACATATGTCCCCCACACATATGTTCCCCATTGTACACCCCCCTGCATTCTGCTCTTCACTGCACACCTCACCACACATATGTTCCCCACTGTACACCCCCATGTGTTCCTCACTGTATACAATGCACTGCACAATAAACATGACAGCGGTGGTGGCCTCACCTGGAGGAGAACGGCGTTGCATAATAGATCCCAGAAAGTTAGAGAAGAGGAGGGAGGGGAAATCGCAGCAAGCCAGGACATGCACGGCTTCCAACGCACCCGGCCGCCCCAGTTCCCTGTATCATGCTGTACTTCAGGCACTTCCAGCAGCGAATTGTGTGCAGAATCCGGTACATGCAGTGGGGTCTGTCTTCCCAGGTGAATTTTACTGCCCCCCTGCTAGCCTGGCGCCCTAAGGCGGTTGCCTATGCTGCCTTATGGTGTCGCCGGCCCTGGGTCATTGTCATGTTGGAAGGTAAATCTTTTTCCCACTGACAACTTTCTGGCAGCAGATTTTCCTCAAAAATGTGATGGTATTTTGCCCCATCCATTTTCCTTCTATCATGACAAGTGCTCCAGTCCCTGCTGCAGAGAAACACCCCCATAACAGAATATTGCCACCTCCATGCTTTACTGTAGGAATGGTGATATTTGGATGGTGAGCTGACATTTTAGTGTCACCTGACCAGAACACCTTTTTCCATGTGGCTTCAGAATCTTCAAGGTGTGTTTAAGGTGGTCACGTGAGACATATCCCAACAGACTAAAGGCTGTAATTAAATCAAAATGTGGTCCAACAAAATACTGAAATAAGAGGGGTGTTCCATTTTCCAACTCAGTGATTCTGATTTTGAATTTTTTTTTTTTTCTGACTTGTTGGTGTTATATCTTTTACTTGGATGTTATCAGTTGCACTAGTAAATACAGCTGAATAAAATAAAAACTATGTCTGTCTTCATTTCAGACTCCAAAGCAACAACATTTTATTATTTTAAAGTGGGATGATTCTTTTCTCTACCCACTGTACATATTTTTAACAAGCAATGAATGATCTGTAATGTTGTAAAACAAGCAGGGTGAGCTGAGCTTAAATGGTGTCTATGCTTCTGCTGTGAATTTTGAAGCTTAATTGCTCCACAATGCCTGTGGTGGCATAGGTCAGTAAGGGCTTGCTTTAAAGTGATTGTAAAGTCTATTTTTTTTTCCTATAAAAATAACAAACATGTTATACTTACCTGCTCTGTTGCAGTGGATTTGCACAGAAAAACCTGGATCTTCCTCTTCTCAGGTCCCACTTTTGTGCTCCTGGCCTCTTCCTCCTGTTCAGTGCCCTTACAGTAAGCAGCTTGCTATGGGGCACCCGAGCCAAGTCACAGCTCCGTGTGTCCATTCAGACATGGAACCCCCGACCCAGCCCCCTCTCTCCCCTGATTGGCTAGCTGATTTTGTTGGACAGCAGCTGCAGCCAATGGCACCACTGCTGTGTCTCAACTAATCGGGAGGGAGAATCTCAGATGGCAGAGACACTCGTGGACATCACTGGACAGAGAAGGACCTCAGGTAAGTATTAGGGGGGCTGAGGGGGGCTTCTGCACACAAAAGGCTTTTTATCTTAATGCATAGAATGTATTAAGATAAAAAACCTTCTGCCTTTACAACCACTTTAAGGCTCATTTATTGCTTGTTTAGAATATGTAAAGACTTGACTGTCCATACTCTGGCCATAGGTTAACTTGAAGTAGGATACTAATTCAAAACTTTTATGTAAGAAGGAGAGGGCAGCTGCAGAAAAATGGTCTGTATTAAACTCACTAACCAAACTATCAAACAGCTTGAGATGCCTATTACCCAGACGGAGCTGGAAACAGTGGTAAAGGAGCTCAGGAAAGGGAAAAGCCCAGGTCCTGGCAAATATACGAACGCCTACTACAGTACCTTCCTCAATTTATTGTCTAACTCAATGTGCGCCTACTTTAATGCCTTAGCTTTGAGTACAGGGGGTCCCCGACTTACGAACACCCGACCTACGAACAACCCCTACTTACGAACGGGGTGCTGCGGGGACCCTCCGCCATTTTTCGGTCTTTTTCGGCGTCTTTCGGCCGTTCTGCGCATGTGCGGCCATACGGAGCTTCGGAAAATGCCGGAAATGTCCGTAATTTGCTGCGCATGCGCAGAACTGCAATAGACGGAACATCGGAAATGTCCGGAAATCTCCGTATTTGTCGGTCTGCGCATGCGCGGCCGACTTACGAACATTTCCGACTTCCGTACAGGCGGGCAGTCCCTAACGAGTTCGTAACTCGGGGACCCCCTGTACCGCTATGCCGAAAGAGGGACTACTGGCCCATATTACGGTGTTCCCCAAAGAAGGGAAAGTCCACACTGCCCCTAGTAGCTACAGACCGATATCACTTCTCAACACCGATATAAAAATATTAGTGAAGATTTTAGCGAACTGTCTTAAACAATTCTAACTGGGCGATTCAATTGATCCATTGGGCACAAACACAGACCGGCCATCCACCCTGTCTACTGCTCTCTACTGATGCTGAAAAGGCATTCGACAGGGTGGACTGGCTATACCTTTGAGCTGTATTGACCAGACTGGGACTTGGTCCTAACATGCTCTCCTGGATAACCTCGCTCTATAGCTCCCCTGAGGCCTGAGTTACGGTGAATTGTGTCCTTTCAGATACCTTCCCTATTCTGAACGGAACTAGGCAGGGATGCCCACTGTCCCCCCTTATTTTCACCCTCACCCAGGAACCATTGCTCAATAGGATTCGTTTGAATCCAAATGTCAAGGGCTTCGGTGTTGGACCAAGGGAGCATAAATTATCCACTTATGTGGACGATGTCCTGTTCTATGTGGTGACCCCTTGATTTCTCTCCCCAACATCATGGATGAACTACAGAATTTCCGCTTACTTTCAAATTTCAAAATCAATTATAATAAATCTGAAATTCTATCCTTGAATATCCCATTGAGCTTGCGTACATGGTTGCAATCCACTTTCTCCTAAACTTAGTGCCACACTCACCTGAAATATCTGGGTATTTATCTTACCCCCTCTGCTCCCAGCTTTATAACAGTAATTACGCCCTGCTACTCTGCACTATAAAAGCAGACTTACACCAGCTGGGACACAGAGACTTTCTCGTGGATGGGCCGAGTCAGTGTGTTAAAGATGAATGTGTTACCTCAAATCCTGTTCTATCTCCAAATGGTGCCTATCTCTTTTGGTTGTCAAACTCACAACCAATGGGTATCGTTCCTGTAGGAGAAGTTTAACTGTCAGAAATGTTGTAGATTTGACTTGATCCTCCGAGATATTTGATATATGACTACTAGTACATCTTAATAGAGTGCTTCTTTTCTTTTATTCTTTTTGTTTGGTTTTAATGTTTCATGTGTTCTCTATCTGTCTGCCCTCTGGGCTCTAGCTTTTATGCCCAAATCAGTGGTGTTTGTTCATTACTACCGCTAAGTTTGGTAGCAGGGCCAGAGACAAAATAATGGTGATATGGCTCATACAGTAGGTGCCGCCGATATTGTGTTTCCAGCACGATAGGATCGCGCTGGAAATCACCGCTGCGAGCTGTGCTTCTCGCGCTCGCTGCCCCCACGAGATGCCGTGCAAAAAATTAGCTTATGTGTTGCTTATCATTAGAAAAAGTAGAACAGAAACAAACACTTATTCGGCTCCATAGCAAAACAAAGAATCCAAACCTAGTTGATAATATAATGCCAAAACACATTGCCTGTTAATAGTGACTGAACCCAGCCTAAACGTCAATTCCCTGGCAGAAGCTTACCATTTAAATTTCCATTGTACAGCCCCCTAAAATAGTTTTCTCTGCTAAATTGCTAAGAACATACCTTCCAACTTTTTGGGATGGGAATGAGGGACACCTATCAGCAAAAGTATGCAGACATAGTAAAAAACCCTTGCCACGCCCCCTTAAAGGAGAATTGTACAAAAAAACAAGATTGGTTAAACCCACAAGTGCTTTTTTTACCAGTACTATTCCTTTATATTAGCTTTTGGAATTTACAAATGCATCAATTTAGAAATCAGATTAAAGGTTTAGCACTGGAAAACACTTTTTGATAGATAAAAAGTGCATTTTATATACAACTATATAGATCAGACCAAAATGAGGACAAATGAGGAGGAATGAAGGACAGAGGGACATTGCTTCAAATGGACAGTCCCTCAAAATCAGGGACAGTTGGGAGCTATGTAAGTAGTGTCAGCATTAAAACAAGAAACACATTGATGGCTTATTGTGGCCTAAAATTGAACTATTTTTAAAGCGGAGGTCGGCCCACCTCTGCAAAAATTAAAAGCAAGCAGCTGCACATACTGCAGCTGCTGACTTTTAATAATCGGACACTTACCTGTCCTGGAGTCCAGCAATCACTCTTAAGCCCCATACACAGGGTCGGACTTTTTCATGGATTCTGTCCGATCGGACAATGTTGTTGAAAAATCAGACCGTGTGTATGCACCATCGGACAGTGTACGTCGGTTTGTCCGACGGACAAAGTCTTATCTCCTGCTGGAAAGATTTGCCGTCAACACGGTCCGATCACACCAAATCCGATCGTGTGTACGGTTGTCCGACGGACAAAGTGCTACGCATGCTCAGAAGAAATTCTGTGACGGAAGCGCTCGGTCAGGTAAAACTACCTTTCCTAATCGACACAGCACATTCGTCACGCTGCAATGTTAAAATGTCTTTAATGCAGCGCATTCTCTTTTTCTTTACAATGCAACAAGAATGACATGTTTTAGCTGCTCCTATTCACCCGCACTTCTCACAAACTTAGTTCTTTATTACTTTGCAGCATTTATACACTACATGTTTATTTTTACTCAGATCGTAAAAGAATCTTTGTTATATTTTTACCATGATTTTTTTATTTTTTGTTTTTTTTTGGGGAATACATATTTGAAGGTTTTTTTTTTTTTTTTTTTTTTTTTGGAGGGGGGTTGTGTGTCTCAACTTATCAAAACCACATTATTAACATTTGTATTTCTTGCTTAAATTTACTAGGAGTTTGTTGGTTGTTGGTGCCCCTTGTTAATTCTACTTTAGGATTAGTGAAATGTACCTGCCTACTCAAAGAAAAACTGTCATTGTAGAAAAGTAAAACACAATAGTCAATGATTATTTCCAATCCAAAAACATTTATTTAGGTCTCAGCAACAAACCAAAGAGGAACGCAGCCATGGTGAAACTTGGGGAATTTGCAAAGCCTTGGACACCCATGGCAACCATCATTTTTCAGGCTTTAACAATTGGGGGCATGAAGAGTACCTATCTAAATCATAAGGGAGCGCAATCTGGTCCTGAAGTCCAAAACATCCGGAACTGCAGCAGATGCCATCTAGGTCCCCAGGCTCTGGTCCTACGAGAGGCTCCATCTTCTCTCAGACCAGACTTAATCAAGGTCATCACTCTCTTGTCTTCCTTGTACGCTTCCTTCCACGCCGTGGTGCTGGTGCTGGTGGGGTGGCAGAAGGAGGAGGAGGAGGCGGAGCAAGATCACTCTCGCAAACATGTGTGAGGGGAGTCATCTCCCCAGCCATCCCCTCATTTAGTATTTTGAGGATGACATCCTCACACATGCTGCGTTGCCCCGCCTCCATACCCGTCATTTTACTGCCAACCAAGGAGGCAAAGGCCTCCTCGTAGGTGGGTGTGGCATATAGGGAGGCTGAGGCATCTCGGATCAGCTGGAGCGCTGACTCTCCCACCTCCCCCATGCTTTTCGCCCTTCTGTAGGGAAGGCGGAGGGGAGGGACTTGGGAGACAGTCAGGCTCCTACGCCTACCCCCCTGTTGGCTGCCACTACCCCCTGCCTCCTCCTGACTGCCACCTTCCACAGCCACCTCCTGGCTGAGGTCTTCCTGTGTATGAAAAAGGGACATAGTTTCAGTTATTTGTTCATCAAACACACACAATTCTCATCTAGTGACTGTTGCAAAATGTTTACAAATAGAAAACCATACAATTCTCAGCCCTGCAGTTTAGACTCTTCCCAAAAATGTCTCCAACACTACTGTCTGTTGATATGTCAATCACGTTAGGAACTAAGCAATTGGGGATCCAGAATTAACTGAACATCATTCATTATTCCCCAAAATGGTTACAAAACTACTATACCTGGAACAAGCTGGGCTCCTGCACATATTCCATACTGGAAGGCCCAGGTTGGTCCTCGGAAGCCTCATCAGGGGTGGCGTGCGCGGAAGGACGCGTGCAAGGAAGAGTCGAGAGTGACTTCCTGACAGTAGCCTGGTCTTTGAGAAAGTGGAGCCTCTCATAGTACCAGAGCGTGGGGGCATAGACATCATCTGCTGCAGCTCCAGATGCTAGGGACTTCCGGACCTTATTGCGCTCCCGGAAATAGGTACTCTTCATGTTGTTAATCTTCACTTTTAAGTTTGCCACGGTTGCCATGGGCAGGTTAGGCTTTACAAATGCCACAAGTTTCAGCAGGGCTGCGTACCTCTTTGGTCTGTTGCTATAGTCACGATGTTTAGGTTGCCATAAGAGGGGGAATTCCCGGTATTTATCAATGAAGAGGGGGAGAAAACTCACGTCGTAGAAGGCCTCCATCACCTCTGCAAGACACAACACCACACCAAACAATATAAATAATGTCAGCCTAAACTCTCCTAATCTTCTCCATAAAGAAGCCTCAAGTTCTAATCAGTCTAGGCTAGTTATGTACCAACGTCAAATTGTACCTTTGTTTCTAGCGATCGTCTCGTGCGTGAGCTTTCTCTCCCCTCGTCTCCCAGATCGTGGCTACGACACAGGCGTGTGACGTTTTATATACAGTGCGCATGCGTCAAACTCCGCCAGCCCCTGACGATCTTTCTCGTCTATTCCCCACCCCTTCTCTTTACGGCGCAGTGGGGAGAGCACATGGCGGGGACACAGCAGGTGCGCCCCAAATATCCCACCAACGAGGAGGAGGACGAGGAAAGTCCGGAGGCACAAACGTCCCGATCCCGGAGCCAGAAATTCAAGGCCTCCAATATGTCATTTGGAGAAATGTTGGAGATGGTGGACATATTAAAGAGGAGCGACTATGATGGGAAGTATGGCCCTTACCTCAACCCCAATGTCCGCAAGGCCAAGATCATGTCTAAAGTTGTGAGGAGGCTGTACAATCATTTTGGGGTACAACGATCCAAGGAGCAACTCAGGAAACGCTGGTCAGACCTGAAACTGAGGGAGGCCGATCAGTACAGAAAGATCAAGCGAATTCTTCAAAAAAGTAAGTAGTTGTGTTTTGTGTTTGATTTCTTGCTTGCATACTGCTCCATGTGGTTTGATTTTTACAAAGTTGTACATTCCAAAATGGCCACTTTCATGTTCGTCTGTGCATTCGATCGTACTCAGCCTCGATCTTTCTGCCACTGTCATGGTCGTGTGTGTGTCCATTCGATCGTACGCAACCTCGATCGTTCGACCACTTATAATACGATGTTTGGTTTTTTTTTTTGGGGAAAGGAAGTTTGTTCTCACTAGAAATGTCATCAAGAATGTAAAGCCAATTTATTCAATGTAAAGGAGAGGTCACCCAGTAGCTGTTTACCCATCTGGACTCTAGAGCACTAGTGCTGGGACACCCAAACCCCCTTTTTATTAGGCTTTTCCACACATGTGCTCCAGTGGATACTAGAGGGGGGTCTCCATCACACAAACTTCTACCAAAAAGCTAGTCAGTTTAGCACCTTTACAAAGTGACTACATTCATGTAGTTGGCATTTGTAACTGGCCAAACAAAAATAGTGTCCGTCACTTTCAAGCAATGTTTGTCATTTCCTATTTCTGCCCTCAATAGATTGTGTTGCTAAATCTTCCTTTTGTACATTCTCATAGGGGAGCGAAAACTTGAGCCGTCTGAGGAAACCCCAAAACCAACACCTCCCAAAAAAGGGGAAAGAGCAGAAGCAGAGGAGGAGGAGGAGGAAGGAGAGATCATCGAACTTGGAGAAATTGTCACCACAACAGGTGAGTGTGGGAGAACACAGCTACTGGTAAGCTAATCAATGTATGGCTGCCTCATTTCCAACACCCCATTTTTGTTTGTTTGTGGTTTTTAGGTGACGTGGATGTTGTGGAAGAAAAATCGCACTTTACCACAGAGAGTGCCCACGTACTCATCGGGGAGATAATGGTCTGCAATAGATATCTAGATTACATAAAGCAAAACATCAATGATGTTCAACAAAAATTGAAGAACATCATTGATGTTTTAGGAAAAATATGAAAACGCACCAAGTAATTAACACACATTTGTGCCAGCTTCGGAACACATTTGCAACTTAAGAACTGTGTGAAATTTGGAACATGCACACATTGTGTCCACATGTGCTAGCTCCCATCATGGTGGATGAATGCCAACGTTTTTTGGGGGGTGCAAACACTTTACGAACTACGAAAGTGGTTGTGGTGAAGGGGTTGCACCCCCAAAAAACGTCCATTCATCCCCATGATGGAAAATGGCACTTTTGAAGCTTCTAGGCATGTGTTTTACCATCTAATGACCATTTTCAGACCCAAATTGTGTGCTAAATTTCCACTTTCCAGGGGTGCCCCCCCATGTGATGAAGGCAAGATCAAACACACTTTGAACATATAGTCATGTCTGATCTTGTCTTCACTTTACAAAGTTGAACTTTCCAAGTTCATAGGTTCTGGTTTGCTCCATGCCTGGTTTTACCAATTGCGCAATGTTTGTAAACAATGTTGTAAATAACCAAGATGTTGTCAGTTTGGGCGTGAAGATTGTAAACGCACTTGTGAATGTTTTCCAAGTAAACTTTTTTATTTTTCTAAATGTGTGGCTTCCTTATTTCAAAAACACAATGCATTATGTATGTCAAATGTAAAGGATATGGGGGGCAATTGGTGTTATTTACTAAAGGCAAGTCCACTTTGCACTGCAAGTTTCTGTTCCAGGGCACTTTTTCACTGCACTTGTAGAGCATAGTGGATTTGACTTATGTAAATGACACCCACAGTGCTTTGTACGAAAACACGGAGCACAGCATTTTTGAGAATACACACATGTCTGACCTGGTGATGAAAAGGAGTATTTTGGGTGTCAGTTATGCAGTACAAACCTTCTCTAGACCAAAGATTAGGTAGCAAACACACAACATGAGACTAATCTTTTTGTGAAGAAGAGACTGTTACCTCCTTTTGCCCAGAAAGTGCATTCCCACTGTCGAAGGCAAAGGGAAAAAATGTCAAGGTAAAATAAGATAAAAAGTATACTGAAATGACAAGAAATCATAGGTTGGTTGAAATATCAGATTTATTAAAAAATGCCTCTCACACATCGTCAGGCAGAGCAATGGCCCCCCTACCCACAAAGTACTCCATATATTGCTTGCGGACCGCGCGGGTATTTAGAGGGGGCAAGCCTGGACGTGCCACTTGAAGGGCTGTGAGGTCCGCATTTGGAGGGCCCTCCACATCTGGGCCAACGGGCACCACATAGTTCCTGTTATGTCTTTTGAGGAAGTTGTGCAATATGCAACAGGCAAGAACTATGTGGTTCAGTTTGTATTCCGCCAAGTTAAAAGCCGTCAAGAACAGGCGGAAGCGGCTGGCCAGGATGCCAAAAGTGTTCTCCACCACTCTTCTGGCTCTGGACAGCCTGTAGTTGAAGACCCTCTGGTCTGGGGTGAGGGTCCTCATCGGGAACGGCCTCATCACATGGGGAGTCAACGCAAACGCTTCATCTGCGACAAAGACGAAGGGGAGTCCTTCTGCATTCTCCTCTGGATGCACTGCCACTTTGGAGACGCCAGTAGAACTCCGTGTGCGTAATGGCACCACCATCCGAGATCCGGCCGTTCATCCCCACGTCCACATACATAAACTCGTATGTTGCCGACACCACCGCCAACATCACTACACTATTAAACCCTTTATAATTATAATAGTAGGACCCCGAGTTGGGCGGTGGGACGATGCGGACGTGTTTCCCATCAATTGCCCCTCCGCAGTTAGGAAAGTCCCAACGGCTGGCAAAGTGGGAGGCCACAGTCTGCCATTCCTGTGGCGTGGAAGGGAACTGTGGAGTGAAACAAGAAAAAAAAAATTAGTCACTTTGCACCTAAACATTGCAAGCAGATTAGACAATCAACATCTTGGAACAAGAGCATTGTATAAAATTGGAGGCTGGAAAGTATTTGCACAGAAAAGTAGAGGCTCCCCTTCACAGATTACTCACCCCCCATCAATCCCCACACTTCTGATGGGCCATTGGCAATAACTAGGGTTTTGGGGGGGGGGGGGGTGGTGGACAGGTAACCCTCTGCACTTCATTGATTGGCAAATGGCTCAATAATGTGTGCTAGTTTGGGCAGACCCTCTGTACTTAACACTATTGGCAGCCCCCAGGAAAGATAAAATAACATTTCAACCCCCCCCCCCCCCCCCCAAAAAAAAAGGCAAGCACATTGTGACATTATGAAATTACCAAGCAAGCTAATAGGAGGGAAAGAACACCAAAAAAAAGGAAAAATAAAGTATGGAGGCAGCCCCTTGCACTACATGCTTTGCTGAATTCATCCCTAAAGATGCCCACTATAAAGAGGTAGGTATATAGTGTGTATGGACCTTGGGAAAGCCAGCAGATAAAGGATTGGTACCCTCTGACAGAGCAGTTGGGGGAGGGGGTTCCTAATGAGTTTGCCCCCCCCCCCCCCAAAAAAAATAAAAAAAAAAAAAAAAGGGGCTCTACATGAAGTAAACCACACAGCAAACATTTGTGCATATTTTAGGGGGTGTTTGAGGGCAAAAAATCCGATGCAGCAGACAAAATACTTTGCTTAAGTGACTAGGCCATAGGTGTCTATTGGGGCAGAAGAGCATGCTGGGGAGGTAAGTGAAGGGAAAAATGCATGAAGGAGAAAAGGGGCACAGCATATTAGAGCATATTGCAAACATGGTAATTAGGGAAGGAGGTCAAAAATAGAAGACATTAGCAAACAGAGCATACATAGAAGGGAATAGTAAAGGAGAAATGTTACCTTAATATAGTCCTCCTGCAGGACCTGGATGATGGCAGAACAGGTCTCTGGAATAATGATTCCCAGGGCCTGGGGAGAGATACCTGAAGAGAACTTCAAATCCTGAAGACTTCTCCCTGTCGCCAAGTACCTCAACGTAGCAACAAGCCTCTGCTCCGGAGTAATGGCTTGTCTCATGCAGGTATCCTGCCGGCTGATAAAGGGGGTCAGCAAAGCCAAAAGACGGTGAAAATCGGGGTCCGTCATCCGAGAAAGTTCCTGAAATCATCAGGATTATTCTCCTGGATCTCACGAAGCAAAGGCATGTGCGAGAATTGGTCACGCTGAAGCAACCAATTCTTGGTCCACATCCTCCTCGTCACTCTGTTCATGGACGGGTCTTGGGTCAAAGCTAAAAGCCCGACACCAATTCCGCGTACAGCACGAACTCGGCGACGAGTACGCACGGGAAACATCGCTCACAAGGTCACAAAAGGTCGGCTGGTCAGAACGGACAAACAGAAAGCACCGATAAACAGCAAGGCCTGAAAGAACGAAATGAATACCAGAAACGAGCAGACAATAAGCAGTGCAAATCAAAGCGTCCTATATCAAGATATAGGCCGCAATGACCAACAAATGCGAACTGACTACACGCACTAATAAACAGATACACACGACAAGCACAAACTGAAGAACGATCTGAGTCAGAAAACTGAGAAGCGCGAATCTTAAGTCACCAAACTTCGACTAAATCTCGATAAACACGGGATCAGCAGAAGGAGCCCAACGGGTGCCTGACGTGGTGCTGAACTTCCCTTTTCTAATCTCGTGGACGACGACTTACGTCACGACGTTCTTGCAGACCGGATATTCCGACAACGTAGTCCGACCGTGTGTACGCAACAACAACATCGGACAAAGTACGACGGACAGAATCCGACCGACCTGGTCCGCGGATTGTCCGACCGTGTGTATGGGGCTTTAAAGTTAGAAGAAAAGAGGTTTAACCTTAAACTGCGTAGAGGGTTCTATACTGTAAGAGCAGCAAGGATGTGGAAACGGACTATGATGTGTTTAATAGAACCATATACTGTACATTGTATACATTGTATTTATATTTTCCTTTAATAATAATGTTAAACACTTGCCGACCAGCCACCGTCCATATACTGCGGCACGTCGGCGCGATCCCGCAAACCGTTGTAGCTCTACGTTGGTCCCTTTAAGCGGAATAGCAGTTGCGCGTGCCCGCTGCACAGCGGGGGGAGCCGATGCTCGTGACCGGTGGTCGCAATGACCGCCGGCCACGAGCAATGGCAGGCATGAGAGGCAGAACAGGGAGGTGTGTGTAAACACACATATCCCAGTTCTGTGAGGAAAGGATAGAGAGATCGTGAGTTCCTACGAGCTGGGAACCACAATCTCTCATCTCCTAAAGTCAGTCCCATCCCCAACAGTTAGAACACACACATAGGTAACACAGTTAACCCCTTGATTGTCAGTGGTCCCAAAAATTTGTCAAAAGTGTCTGATATGTCCGCCATAATGTTGCAGTCTCGATAAAAATCGCAGATCGCCACCATTACTAGTAATAAACAAAATAATAATAAAAATGCCATAAATCTATCCCCTATTTTGTAGACACTATAACTTTTACGCAAACCAATTAATATAATTTATAATTATTTTTGCAATTTTTTTACCAAAAATATGTAGAAGAATACATATCGACCTAAACTGAGAAAGAAATTAGCTTTTTTTAATTATTAAAGCAAAAAGTACAAAAAAAAATTGTTTTTTTTTTCAAAATTCTCGCACTTTTTTGTTTATAGCGCAAAAAATAAAAACTGCAGAGATGATCAAATAGCACCAAAAGAAAGCTCTATTTGTGGTGAAAAAAGGACATCAATTTTGTTTGGGTACAACGTTGCATGACAGCGTAATTGTCAGTTAAATCGACGCAGTGCCGTATCGCAAAAAATGGCCTGGTCATTGAGCAGCCAATTCTTCCCGGGGCTGAAGTGGTTAATAATAGTACTATTATGTGGAAGTCTGTATTACATCAGATCAAGTTTGGTTTATTCAGTAAATAACTGCAAAAGGCAATGAAAATTGCAGTTACTCAGAAACCAGTGTACTGAAGTAAGGGAATCCTTATTGGTTGATCTGTCTTCTTAAATAAGCCTGGATGTTTTATTTGCACACTTCAGTCAACATCCCTTCATATGTAAAATTAATGTAATGGTAACATTATATCATCATGCCTTTGTTCATGTATTTGCTTCACCAATACATACAAATATTATTTATTTAGAGTTTGGCCTTTTAGAAGTCACATTCAAATTATTTTGACTGCTTCATAAATACACAACCCACAATTAAAGTTTAGAAAATAATTTGATGTGAAAGCATTTGATATATATATATATATATATATATCAATGATGAATAAGGAAATAGTCTCTATATATGACTTTGTGATTAGAGTTAAAATATGAATATGTTTATGCACATTTGGATGCATTGAACTTGATATTAACTTTCATTAAACATTTCTATGATAAGTATATACTGTATTTCATCGCAGACCAAGTAGGAACACTCAATACTCTATATTTCAGTCCCAACTGTTCAAAATTAACAGACATTCGTCAAAAACTGAGAATGATTTCCATTCATCAAAACATGGTGCGAGCCTGTGTTCACAATGCAGCAGGGTAGACATGGGAACCGTCAAAAAAATAGTTTTGTTTCGTTCCGTTTCGCTTCGTAAAAAAAAAATCGTAATTCGTGTACGAATTCCGTTCGAATTCGTACGAAATACGAATTTCGTACGAATCGTTAAAAAAATTTGAATCGTTACGAATCGTTATTTTTTTTTAAAATTTGAAGTGGGGTTCCCCTTAATATCCATAGCAGACCTGAAGGGCCTGGGAATTGAATTTGGGGGGACCCCCACGCTTTTTTTTTTTCTTTTTTCAATGACTTTCAATGAATGACTGTTCTCTGTGTTATGGGAGCCGGCAATTCATTAGCCGCGAGTGATTTTAAATAGCTTTTTCTCCTTCCGGCATCTTCTTCCATCTTCTTCTTCCATCATCTTCTTCCTCCGATCCGCTTCTTCTTGCTCTGGTCTTCTCGTCCGGCATCTTCTTCCACGGCGTCGGCGTCTCTTCTGGGACGCTCCTCGCAATGGGAGGCTCCCGCTGTGTGAGGCTTCGCTGCGTCTGACAGGTCTTTTATAACGGAGGGCACCTGGTGATCCCGCCCCCCTCTGATGCACGGGGACGTCATGGGGACTTCCCTATGGCTTTTTTTCCTGCAAAAATGACACTTTGTACAGGGACAGTTCTAAGCACGGGAAACATGTGCCCCTTCACAGACATACTATAGAGTTGTAACGTTAATACGTTTTTGGATAATTCATTATTATTCGTAGAGTGTCGATATTCGTAACGATAAATAACGAATTATCCAAAAACGTATTAACGTTACAACTCTGTAGTATGTCTGTGAAGGGGCGCATGTTTCCTGTGCTTAGAACTGTCCCTGTACAAAGTATCTTTGCAGGAAAAAAAGCTATTTAAAATCACTCACTAAAATCACTCACTAATGAATTGCCGGTTCCCGTAACACAGAGAACAATTCGAATCCAACTACCAAATTTCGAATTTCAACTAATACGAAAGAAATTATTATAGCGGATATAACGAATGATTCGAATGAATTTGAGATTCAGTATATCTAATATCGAGAACTGTCCCTGTACAAAGTGTCATTTTTACAGGAAAAAAAGCTATTTAAAATCACTCGCGGCTAATAAATTGTCGGCTCCCGTAACACAGAGAACAGTCATTCATTAAAAGTCATTGATAAAAAAAAAGGTGGGGGTCCCCCAAATTCAATTACCAGGCCCTTCAGGTCTGCTATGGATATTAAGGGGAACCCCCACTTCAAATAAAAAAAAAAAAAATGACGTAGGGGTCCCCCTAAATATCCATACCAGACCCTTCAGGTCTGGGATGGATTTTAAGGGGAACCCCGGACAAAAAAAAGGCGTGGGGTCGTCCTCAAAATCCATACCAGACCCTTATCTGAGCACGCAACCTGGCAGGCTGCAGGAAAAGAGGGGGGACGAGAGCGCCCCCCCCCCTCCCTCCTGAACCGTACCAGGCCACATGCCATCAACATTGGGAGGGTGCTTTGGGGTCCCCCCCAAAGCACCTTGTCCCCATGTTGATGAGGACAAGGGCCTCATCCTCACAACCCTGGCCATTGGTTGTGGGGGTCTGCGGGTGGGGGGCTTATCGAAATCTGGAAGCCCCCTTTAACAAGGGGACCCCCAGATCCCGGCCCTCCCCTGTGTGAAATGGTAAGGGGGTACAAAAGTACCCCTACCATTTCACCAAAAAAGTGTCAAAAATGGTAAAAATGGCAGGAGACGGTCTTTGACAATTCCTTTATTAAAATCTTCTTTCTTCTGGTCTTCCTTCTTCCTTTCTTCATCCTTCGGTTTCTTCATCTTCTCCTTCCGGCATCTTCTTCCATCTTCTTCCATCTTCTTCTTCCTCCGATCCGCTTCTTCTTGCTCTGGTCTTCTCGTCCTTCTCGTCTGGCATCTTCTTCCATGGCGTCGGCGTCTGTTCTTCTGTGTCGGGCCGCTCCTCGCAATGGGAGGCTCCCGCTGTGTGAGGCTTCGCTGCGTCTGACAGGTCTTTTATAACGGAGGGCACATGGTGACCCCGCCCCCTCTGACGTCATGGGGAAAGCCATAGCGAAGTGCCCATGACGCCCCCGTGCGTCAGAGGGGGGCGGGATCACCAGGTGCCCTCCGTTATAAAAGAAAAAAAGGGGGCTTCCTTGTTAAAGGGGGCTTCCAGATTCCGATAAGCCCCCCGCCCGCAGACCCCCACAACCAATGGCCAGGGTTGTGGGGATGAGGCCCTTGTCCTCATCAACATGGGGACAAGGTGCTTTGGGGGGGACCCCAAAGCACCCTCCCAATGTTGAGGGCATGTGGCCTGGTACGGTTCAGGAGGGAGGGGGGGCGCTCTTCAGGGTCTGGTATAGATATTTAGGGGGGACCCCACGTCATTTTTTTAAAAAATTTGAAGTGGGGTTCCCCTTAATATCCATAGCAGACCTGAAGGGCCTGGTTATTGAATTTGGGGGGACCCCCACGCTTTTTTTTATCAATGACTTTCAATGAATGACTGTTCTCTGTGTTACGGAGCCGACAATTCATTAGCTGCGAGTGATTTTAAATAGCTTTTTTTCCTGCAAAAATGACACTTTGTCATTCGAATCATTCGAATTCATTCGAATCATTCGTTATATCCGCTATAATAATTTCTTTCGTATTAGTTGAAATTCGATATTTGGTAGTTGGATTCGAATAATTTGGAGCCGAAATTCGTAAACGGAATTTGTCCTGCAAAAATGACACTTTGTCATTCGAAATTCATTCGTTATATCCGCTATAATACTTTCTTTCGTATTAGTTGAAATTCGATATTTGGTAGTTGGATTTGAATAATTCGGAGCCGAAATTCGTAAACTTTTCAATCAGTTTTTATTGAATTTCATAACATACAGTAATCAGATGCAAATAATAAAAAAATAAAAAAATATTTAAAAAAAAAGTACAGAAAAACATTACTATTGTTATTTTTTTAACATACTGTCACCAGTCAGTGTTCCTGATGAATATAAATAAATGTAATTAAAAAAAATATTTTTTATTTTTTTATTTCTTAATTTTCAAAAATATTGTGACAAAAAAAAATACAACTGAAAATGAATCCACACAAATCTAAAGCCCTGAATATTTCACTCACACCCGAATTACAAACACAGCTACAAAACTCCCTCCCATTTACTCGGGCAACAACACATATAACCTATTTAGGAGTCTCACTCACAGTTAATCCTGACAATTTACTTTTCAATCAGTTTTTATTAAATTTCATAACATACAGTAAAGATGCAAATTACACATTGTATGCCGTTAAAATAAATTAGCTCAGAATAGCACTTAAATAATGTCAACTCAATTATCAATGAAGTGTTACAGAACAAGAATTACTGTTATTAAAATGCTACAAAACGCAATACATTCAATATAGAAATATAAGATCAATATAGTAACATAAGATCAAATAGAAGTATATGTCCTCTAGACACCCCCATGGGGACTACACTGTGTCTAAGAGGAGAACGTTGCCACAATAATAGAACTTATCCAGGAACCTGTGTCCATACTCTAGAACCCAGAGGCAAAAGTGTATATCAATCTGTTAGATATGAGTGTTACAAAAAGTTAGTAATAGTCGACCATTGTTCCCATGATGCCCACTTGGTTTTTTCCTTGGGTAATTTACCCTCACTGGATGCCATCATTAATTCATAACTATAATGTAGGTTTACGGTATCTAAGAGGTGAGTGATAGAGGGAGTTGTATCTGACTTCCATAATCTGGTTATAGTTAACCTAGCTGCCAATAGGATATGTGTCGTCACATGACGAAATGAAAAGGGTATGTCTTCAATGGATAAATTCAGGATAGCTAGACCCGGAGACATTGGTATATCTATCTGGGATATATCTTTTAAGAGAAGAAAAACGGTTTTCCAGTATTCCTGTATGAGGGTACATTCCCAAAATATGTGGAATATGCTTCCTATGTTGGAATTACATCTCCAGCACTTATTAGATAATGTGGGATAGAATGTTGCCAAGCGAGAAGGCGTCAAATACCATCTAAGGGACAATTTTTGTGTGAGTTCCCACAACGCAGAGCTTTTCGTGGATTTGTATACACTTCGTGAAGCTTGTTCCCATTGTGATTCTGTATAAGTCGTTGCTAGATCATTTTCCCAGTGTGTATGTGGTGTGGATTTAGTAAATACACGCTTTTGGTTCAGGGTGTTGTATACAAGTGAAATACCCTTCTGTTTAGGAAATTCAAAGTGCAGGTATTTCCATATTACTGAAGAAACTGTATATAAGAGAGGTTTGATTTTGTTAAGGCATTTCAGAAGTTTGGAATATGCAATAAAGTCTGATTCAGGCAAGTGAAATTCATTTTGGAGGGTTGAAAAGGATTTTGGGTTTGAGTCATGAAATAGTTGATTTATGAATGAGATTTTTCGGTTAGACCAATGGGATGTAGATAATTCAGGTGAGATGTGGTTTAAGACTTCTATAGGTATCGGTATCTGTGTAGTAGTGGGTTCTTGATGGATAGTTTGGGTTAGAATTTTCCATGCTCTGACCGTGGCTATCATGGTAGGGGGAATCGCTTTTGGTATTTTAGCGTCTAATGGAGTGCTCAACAACCAATTTTTTAAACTAGGACGAAATAGTAAGGAAAGTTCTATATTGCACCAGTTTTTATTCGGATCTTGCTGAAACCACTCAGTTGCTTGAGCTATGATCGCTGCAGTGTGATAATCTGTAAAATCTATTGAACCTGATCCTCCCGCTAATTTGTGTATCCTAAGTATAGAATGAGCGCATCTAGGTTTTGTACCGTGCCAAATACATCGGTTGAGTATCGTTTGAAGTGACTTAAAGTAATATTTAGGAATAGGAATAGGAATGGTCCTAAACAGGTATAAAATTTGAGGTAAATGCATCATCTTGAACGCCGCTAATCTGCCAGACCATGACAGTTCCATTTTAGCTAATTTCTGAGATTCAGTACGTAATTTATCTAAGAGAGGCTTGAAGTTTGATGAAAAGAGGAGTTTAGTGGTTCTAGTGAGTTGAATACCTAGGTAAGAAATGCTGTGTTCAGACCATGTGAAGGGGTATTGGGCTTGTAATAGTAATTTAGTGGTGGAATTCAATTTGAGATCTAGTATTTGTGATTTGGTGACATTTAGTTTGTAAAATGATATTCGTCCAAACCAATCTAAAACGTCTCGGGCTGCTGCTAAGGAGGAGGTAGGATTTGATAATATTAAAATCACATCATCAGCAAAAAGACTAATCTTATGAGTAGTGTTGCCAACAGTTATGCCTGAGATGTTCGAGTTCGTGCGTATGTGCTCAGCTAAAGGTTCTATAGTTAGATCAAAAATTAAGGGCGACAATGGGCAACCCTGACGGGTACCGTTCGAAATTTGGAATGGATGAGATATCATATTAGCCGAAAAAACTTGAGCAGCTGGGCAAGTATATAGTGCCATGATAGCATTATAAATATTGTCTTTAAACCCAAATTTCATGAGAACTTTCTGTAGATAGGTCCAGTGCACCCGATCAAATGCCTTCTCTGCATCTAAAGAAAGAAGCAGAGAAGGTGTTCCACTGGAATTTACGCAATGGATTAAGTCAATCATGCGACGCGTCGCGTCGGATGCTTGCCTCCCTTTAATAAATCCTGTTTGGTCTTTGTGAATCAGGTCTGGCATAATCTTCATTAAGCGTCTAGCAATAGTTTTGGCGTATATTTTTAAATCAAGGTTAAGTAAGGAGATTGGCCGGAAGTTTTGTGGGGCAGTCGGATCTTTTTCAGGTTTTGGGAGAGTGATAATTAATGCGTTTAGCGATTCTACAGGGAATTTGGAAGAATATGCAGCTTGGTTAAGAAATTTCAGCAAGTGTGGAATCAAATAGGTAGAGAATTGTTTGAAGTATTCCCCTGGTAAGGCCATCCGGGCCTGGTGTTTTGTTACAAGGCAGTGATGAGATGGTAGCTAGAAGTTCTGGTGCTGAAAAAGGAGCATTTAAATAAGACAATTGTGTTTCTGTCAGAGTCGGTAAATTTATCTTATGGAGAAAGTCATCAATTTCCTCTGGGGATGGTTGGTGGGTTGTAGGGTCATTCTTGAGATTATATAGGTCACTATAGTAATCGCTAAAAGCATTCGCAATGTCTTGTGGATTAGATAGCTTCACTTTCGAGTGTGGGTGGAATAAGAAGGGAATTTTAGATTTAACTCTAGCCCCTTTGATACGTTGTGCTAATCTTTTTCCTGCCTTATTGGATGTGGAATAAGAGATGGCTTTGAATTTGCGTTGCATATGTTCGTATGTATGGAGAAGAAGCAGCCTGAGTTCCTGTCTAAGCGACATTAATTGTGCTAGTGTAGTGGGACATGCAGATGACTTATGGTCTGCCTCCAAATGAGCAATTTGGGAAGTAAGGGAGTCTATTTGTTGTGTTCTTTTTTTTTTGTGAATGGAGCCCAGTTTTATAAGAACACCTCTCATTACCGCTTTATGCGCGTTCCACACCACGGCAGGATCCCCCACTGAATCAGCGTTTAATTCAAAATATTCTTTCAAATGAGTGGCAATTTCTTTGGAGTATGTAGCATGTTGTAATATGAAATTATTGGCTCTCCAGAGAAAAGAGTTCCGTTGAGGAGACATATCATCAATAATTATCGAAATTGGGTTGTGGTCTGACCATGTCATGGTGTGGATAACAGAGGTAGTCACATTTTGTAATAACAATTTATCAACAACAAACATGTCAATTCTGGAATACGACTTGTGTTGCGGGGAGAAATAAGTATAATCCCTCTCTGATCCATGGTGGCATCTCCAGACATCGTAAAGATCAGACGATGTCAGGATTTGCCCCAGGGGAGAGGGTCTTCTCTTATCCGCTGAAGTAGTGTCCATATAAATATCTGCAACCATATTAAAGTCTCCGCATACAAGGAGATATCCTTGTTGTAACTCTTTAATTTTGGTCAAAGTCTTTTTGACAAAATTTGCCTGTCTAGAATTGGGAGCATACAAGTTGAGTAAGGTATATTTAGTTCCATTAATCATACAGATTAAAATAAGAAAACGACCATTGGGGTCACCTATTTCTTTTATGAGGTGGAAGTCAGTGTCTTTCTTGATCGCTACAAGCACTCCTCTCTTCTTGGAAGAGAAATTAGAATAGAAAATATGGGGAAATTTGTTACTGCGACATAAAGTGGCAGAAAGTGGGGTCAAGTGTGTCTCTTGGACACATAAGATATCACTATCAAGCTTTTCAGCAGTATGCCACAAAGATTGTCTCTTTGCTGGGTGGTTGAGACCCTTGGCGTTCAAGGATACTATCGTGAATGGCATATTTCCTGTTGTGGCTAAGTGATGGATCGTGGGAGACTATAACACTTACAGTTTGCAGATATTTCTTGGTGTATACAGTAAATTCAGTTCCTTTCGGCTTATCAGGATACCTGGGTTCCGTAACTAGATGTATTTCTATAAAACCTGGAATGAAATTACAATTATATATAACAGCTATTTAAAAATATAGCAAAAGATATGAAAACAGGATGCGGCAGATTTGTGTCAAGCACAAAAAAAAAAGCAAAGAGTCAGCTTTTACTGCTGCAGTGTGGAACAGTTAATACCAAAGGCAAGTGAGATCAAACAAAATTCCTGGAGGGGACGCTATAAACGTAGTTAGCGGACCGCTCAGGAGCCAGATACTTCCATAGGTTGATGATTCCGGGATCTTTGATTGTAGTGATATGTTGAAGGACGTTTTGGAAGAAGCGAAGTTTCATCTTTGTGGTATTCCGGGATTATTCCCCATTCTTTCAAAAGTTTCAAACCCTTGTGTAGGTCATTTATTATATGAGTGGATCCGTTTTTGGAGACAATTAGTGTGGCCGGGTAGCGCCATTTGTATAGAATCTTATGGTTTTGCATTCCTTTAGTTATGGGGTTCAAATCTCTACGTAGTTGAAGCGTATATCTTGATAAATCAGGAAATATTTGAACACCCTCAAACGGACGTGGTAGAGGGCCTTTCAATCTGGCTTCTGACATCATTTTTTCTTTAATATGGAAAAAATGGATCCTCATAAGTATATCTCTAGGCACTGATGCAGCCAGGTGTGAAGGATTTGCAATTCTGTGTATTCTGTCAATTATAATGTTACGTGGCGTAACTTCAGGTAGAATAGTGCGTATAAGTTCTTTGGCGTATTTGGGTAATTCTGGAGTTGTTATATTTTCGGGGACCCCCCTTAACTTGACATTGTTTCGTCTAGAGCGGTCTTCCAAATTTGCTAATTTGCCCCTTATCCACTCTTGTTCATCTTTTACCTCATCAATAGAATCAATGATGTCATTGACTGTGGAGGCGCATTCCATCATACCTTTCTCAATAGTGGATACTCTGTTATCTATTAGACTGACATCTGTAGTGAGTTTAGTAAATAGAGTGGATAAATCAGTCACAAGAGAGGAATGCAGTGATATTAACATCTCTTTCAGTGTAGTGTCAATAACAGGCTGACCGCAGGTTGGGAAGGATGCCATTGAGGAATGTAAGGCCTGGTTAGATTGTAGTGGAATAAAAGCCTGGGGCTCAATTTCTGAGTGAGGTGGCCGCTGTGCTAGAGCATCCATTCTCATTTTTGCCTTAGCTGGGCTGTTCATTAAGGGATCCCCCTCTGTGTCATTGTCATGGGAGCTAGACATCTCCCTGTTTGGTGAGTCACCAGAAATGTTATTAGGGATTTCTGTATGTTTAGTCTGAGGCGCTGCTATGCCTTCAGCTCCATTTTGATTCTGACTGACCAGCGCTTCAGGAGGGTACAGGAGTGTGGTGAGCTTTTGGGGCTTGTGGTCCCCAGTTCTCTTACGGGACATTGTTGTGGGTCACTACCGGGCTAATGTGGGGAAGTTTTTGTACAAAAATACCGGCTCCAGCGGTCCCTAATCGTTCCGGTTCGTCTCCCTCACAGCAGAGCTCAGCACTAAGCGTCCATCTCTCTTGCCGGCTGGCCACCCAACTGTCTAATCCTGACAATTTATTCTCAGCAAACTACCTACCCATGCTAGCTCATCTTTCCTCTTTACTGAAAAAATGGTCATCCTTACCACTGGCTTGGTTGGGTAGAATCTCTGTGGTAAAAATGTCAATATTGCCTAAGATTTTATACTTATTTAGGGTGCTCCCTATCCAGGTTCCTGCACATTTTTTACAAACCCTCCAACGCAAGACAGCTCAATTTATTTGGGGCAAACTTAAACCTCGTTTACCACAACCTACACTGTACATGCCCCAGATTAAAGGAGGTCTGAGTGTTCCGAACTTTTCAAAATATTATTACGCCTCACAACTTGCTCAATTACCCAAATATCATGCTACTAAACAAATTCCACTTTGGGTAGCAATTGAATCAGTTGAATGTGATCCACTTTCTGTATCCAATTGACTTTGGCTTACACCAACTCAATGCCATACAATCACGAATCCCATTACTAAACATAGCCTCTCAATTTGGGATAGACTTAACCACTACGCGCCCGCGCTATAGCCGAAAGACGGCTGCAGCGTGGACGCTTTCTGCTGGGAGGACGTCCCTGGACGTCCTCCTGTTTACTTCCCTAATGCGCGCTCCTGAGAGCGCGCATCGGGGAAGTTCTGTGCTGGCCGTGTCCGTCGGACACAGCCGGTCACAGATCGCTGTAAACGGCCAATCACAGCGGCCGTTTACAGCGAGATCCGGCTGTCCAATGAGAGATGATCTCATATGTTTGCATATGCAAACATATGAGATCATCTGTCAGCGCCACTCTGCCTCCTCACACAGACAGCGTGTGAGGAGGGAGAGAGGAACGGCACCGGGGCGCTGGAAGTAAAAAATAAAAAAATAAAGTGATCTGTCCCCGCTGCCATCCTGTCACCAGTACCACCTGTCCCCGCTGCCACCTGTCATCAGTACCACCTGTCCCCAGTACCACCTGTTCCCAGAGTGCCATCCGTGCCATCTGCCAGTGCCACCTGTCCCCAGTACCACCTGTCCCCAGAGTGCCATCCGTGCCATCTGCCAGTGCCACCTGTCCCCAGTACCACCTGTCCCCAGTGCCATCCGTGCCATCTGCCAGTGCCACCTGTCCCCAGTGCCACCTGTCATCAGTGCCACGTCAGTGCCATCTGTCATCAGTGCCACGTCAGTGCCATCTGTCATCAGTGCCATATCAGTGCCACGTGTCATCAGTGCCACGTCAGTGCCATCTGTCATCAGTGCCACGTATCAGTGCCATCTGTCAAAAGTGCCACCTGTCATTGTCACGTGCCATCTGTTATCAGTGGCACGTGTCATCAATGCCACGTATCAGTGCCATCTCTCATCAGTGCCACGTATTAGTGCCACATGATATCAGTGCCACGTATAAGTGCCATCTGTCAGCAGTGCCACATATTAGTGCCATCTGTCAGTGTCACGTGTCATCAGTGCCCCGTATTAGTGCCATCTGTCATCAGTGCCACATCAGTGTAACGTGTCATCAGTGCCACCTGTCATCAGTGCCACGTCAGTGTCATTGTCCTGGTGCTCCAGGGCCTTCAAAAGTGTACTAGGTAGTCAACAATTTAGATGTGTAATTTATGCTCCTAGAACACGTGATGGCGCTCCCTGCATTTTGGGCCTCTCTAAGTGGCCAGGCTTTGTAAAAGTCCCACATGTGGTATCGTAATACTCAGGAGGAGTAGCAGAATTTATTTTGTGGTGTCATTTGTTGTATACACATGCCATGTGAGAGAAATAACCTATTACAATGACAATTTTGTGGAAAAAAATAAAAAAATAATTCATTATGCAAAGAATTGTGGGAAAAAAATTACAACATCAAAAAGCTCACCATGCCTCTTACTAAATACCTTGGAATGTCTACTTTCAAAAAAGGGGTCATTTGGGGGGTATTTGTACTTTCCTGGCTTGTTCGGGTCACAAGAAATGAGATAGGTCACCAGTACATCAGGTGTGATCAATTTTGTATAATTCGCACCACAGTTTGTAGAGTCTGTAACTTTCACAAAGACCAAATCATTTCCACTAATTTGGGTTATTTTTACCAAAGATATGTGGCAGTATAAATTGTGGCCAAAATCTATGAAGAAAAATTAATAATTTGCTAAATTTTATCACAGAAACAAAGAAAAATTTGTTTTTTTTCAAAATTTTCGGAGTTTTTCAATTATAGCGCAAAAAATAAAAAACTATAAAAAATAAAAATAAAAAAATAAAAATAATTTGGGTTCAGTGTTGCATGACTGAGTAGTTGTCATTCAAAGTGTGAGAGCACCGAAAGCTGAAAATTGGTCTGGGCAGGAAGGGTGTTTAAGTGCCCAGTAAGCAAGTGGTTAAAACACGTTTTGGTCTCCAATCTCAACATAACTCACTTCTTTCTTTCCTGAATAATCCCTCCCTTTACCCAGCTTGGACCTCTCCATCCTCCTTCTCCGCCTGACTTAATGCTGATCTTACACGAGCCCATCACTTTTATGTATCTGACAAAATCACACCCTTTCCTACACTTTGTAATACCCACAGCTTACCACACAATGAAACTTTTAGATATTTACAAATTAAGAATTTCCTGTCACAATATTCTCCCTCAAATTTGACATCTCCTAATTTTACAATCTTTGAAAGATCTTGTACAACAGACCCCCATAGACGAGGACTCATCTCAGATTTATATACTCAGCTATTCTCACACACAACATCCTCCCCCCCATCCTACACATCTAAATGGGAGAATGAGTTAAATCTCCAACCTGACACATTAGATTGGACTCAAATTTGGCTGGCTGCAAAGTCAGCTTCTCCAAACATTGTAGCCCTTGAAACGAACTACAAGGTTCTTACTAGGTGGTATCTAGTTCCTGCAAGAATATCCAAATTTATTCACCAATATCCCTCCCAATGCTTTCAAGGCTGTTATGACCCTGGTAGCCATATTCATATTTGGTGGACCTGTCCCATTGTTCAAACCTTTTGGTCAAAAATATTTAATATACTTTCTACCATGTTTGCAATAAACATATTACTTGATCCACTGTTGGCCCTTTTAAACAGCAAACCATCTAATCTAACACATCGTCAATTCAAGCTTCTACTGTATGTTACAACAGCTGCTAAGCAATCCATAGCGAAGGCTTTGAAATCAAATACACTTTGCGTTGTGTCAGTTAAACAGGGTGTAACACAAGCTATGATTTATGCCAAAATGGAAGCGACC
>CM053026.1:113197980-113321492 GCA_028564925.1 Lithobates sylvaticus
AGCCCAGGGAACCGCCGGGATGCAAGAGGCCATCAGGCCCAACACCCTCATGATGTTTCTCAAAGATACCTCCGGGGCCTCGAGACACACTCTCACTGCGCCCTGAATTTTTTCGACCTTTTCGGGAGGAAGAAACACTTTCTGGGCTACTGAGTCTAACTGATACCCCAAGTATACCTTTGACTGAGGGATCCAGGGAGGATTTCTCCTGACTCACCATCCAACCTAGGGAATCCAGGGTCGACAAGACCAGCTCTCGATCTCTCAGGAGCTGGTCTCTGGATGGACTGTAGATCAACAGATCGTCGAGGTATGGTATCAGAGCTACCCCCTGAAGGTGTAGGAAAGATACCACCTCTGCCAGGACCTTGGTAAAGATCCTTGGACTGGCCGCAAGGCCGAAGGGGAGTGCCCTGAACTGCCAATGCTGCACCCCCTGTTCTGTCCGTACTGCGAAGCGCAAGTACTTCTGATGATCCGGGGCAATGGGTACATGCAGGTAGGCATCTTTGAGATCTAGCGTGATCATGAAAACTCCTTTCTGGAGGTGTTTTCTGACCGTGTAGATGCTCTCCATTCTGAATCGCTTGTACAACAGGTAGTGGTTCAGTTTCCTTAGATTGATAATCAACCGAAACTTGCCCGATGGCTTCGGAACCACAAAAATGTGGGAATAAAAACCGAAAGCCCTCCGAGTCACTGGGACCGGGATAATCACTTCCTGTTCTGCGAGCATGTGAACACTGTCTAGCAAGCCCCTTGCCTTTAGAGAATACTTGGGAAGGTAAGTAACCAAAAAATTTTGGGGTGGGAGTGACCGAAATTCCAGCTTGTAACCTAGTTTTATCAGGTCTAAAATATAAGGGCTCTCTGAGATCTTCTCCCACTGGGGAAGGAAACATGAGAGCCTTGCGCCCACTTTCATGGCGTCATTTAGAATCTTTGCTGGACGGTCCGGACCCGGAAAAAAGGATTCCACCTTTTTCTTTGCCCTTTCCGATCCCCCATTTCTTCCTTTGTCCCCCTTGAACTGGCCTTTTGCAGGGGGGCCACGAAAAAATTTCCTCCCTTTTTCCTTCTTGGGTTTGGAGGGAAATTTCTTACCTTTTTCTGTGGATCGGGAAAGGACCTGTTCCAGACCCGAACCAAAGAGTAGGGAACCCTCAAAGGGAATACCACAGAGTCGGGACTTAGAAGTGAAGTCTCCGTCCCAAGTCTTAACCCAAAGGGCCCTCCTGGCTGAGTTCAGTAATGCCGCTGACTTAGCAGTCGTCCTTACTGTCTCTACTGCCGCGTCCGCCAAAAAGGCGATAGCTCTCCCCACCACTTCCAGGGATTCTACTACCTCCCTGGATTCCTTCTTACGTGTGAGATGGTCCATCAGCTTGTTGAGCCATGCATCTGCGTTCCTGGCTACACAAGCTGAAGCCAATGCAGGGCTCATGGCCGATGCATTCGCTTCCCAAGCTCTACGCAACAGGATCTCAGATTTTTTATCCATCTGATCCTGAATGTTACCTGCGTCCTCAAAAGATAAGTCCGACCGTTTAGAAACCTGCGCCAAGGACGCATCTAAAATTTTTCTTCCTCCTCCTCCTCCTTAAAAGGACATCTCCGTTTCCAAGTTTTAAGTCTGAGGAGTTTACGCTTAGGTTCCTTCCATTCCCTTAAGATAATATCTTTCAGGGACTGGTGAACTGGGAAGGATCTGGCCTGTGGCTTACCCAAACCTCTATAGACCTTATCCTGAGCTGACACTTGGGCGGAAGGTAACTGAATGTCCTCAGACGCATATACTGCCCTGAGGAGACCCTCCATATCCTCTGCTGAAAAGAGGTGTCCCCCAGATCTGGTCTCCACATGGCTATCCTGATCTGAGTCCTCCCCTTCCTGGGAACTCAGGTCAGAGCTGCAAACCTCCTCCTCTGAATAGTATGGGGCAGGTTCCTGAGACCCTCCTGTAAAGGTAGATCTATCTTCCTGTGAGGGAGAGCTTTCCCTTACTGATCTGGCATCCCCTTGACGCTGATCAAGTGTGGCTTTAAAAGACTGAAGGGTAGCTAGCATCTCAACCTGAAGTGCCCTGCATTCCTTCGCAACCTCTGCTGTCTCTTTGCCTGCCAATTTGTAAATACATTTGTAACAAAAAGGCTTGCTGTGGTCCTGTGGGAGTTTAGTGCTACAAGACCCACAGCGTTTAGTTTTGGATGTGGCTTTCCCAGACCTACTGGCTCTCTCCTGAGCAGGGCATTCGGTCTCTGTAAAAAAGGGACACCCCATTAGCCAACATCATATACACAAACAGTGTGGGGGACAGGGACAATAGGGCCACCCCAAATGTCTGCCCCCCCTCGCTCCAGCCGAGTCACTCACCCCCTGTGGCGACCTCTGATGCCGTGAGCTCCGGTCCGCCTTCCATCCTCTGCCTCTACACCGGTAGATGAATGCTTTTGTGAAGGCTGTGGACCTTGGGCCCCCTCTTTCCACACAGCCGCCTCGTGCTCTGACCGCCGCGCTCGCCGCCATTTTGTTGAAGCCCCGGCGCGCCGGATATGACGTCACACCGGCGCCCGGCGGCTTCCGGACATGCGCACTAGCGGCTACAGACGCCGCTCTGCACCGCGGTCTATCCCTAAGGATGGCACGGCTCCCTAAGAGGGAAAAAACGTTCGGCCATTGGAGCCCAGCTTCCGGCCGACGTGGGGTGTATCAGCGGCCCCCCCGACCGTCCACCACTGTCAGGTATGAGGGGAAGGAAAAGAGGGAAGGTTAGGTGGCCCCTGGGGTTATGGACAACTCACCTGTCCTAGTGCCCCAGCCTCTCCCAAATCTTTCTTTTCAGGGAGAGCAGAGGGAAAAACCCCTTAATGTAAAGGCATTTTAAAAAATGCTTGAACAGAGAACCCCACAGGCACCACTGACTGCTCTGGGTCTGTTCATTAAGGGGGCGACCATGGTCCCAGACCTGAGGTCTTAGAAAAAAATAACAAACGGTTTCGCAGCCATCAGCGTGTGGGAAACACAATCAATAACTGAGGGTCAGAGGGAGGGGTGGGGCTTTTTAAACTTTGTTAATTGTGTTTCCTGCCAGGTGTGACCAGTCATCCTCTCAGGTGTGCCGTCCTGGAAGATGACTAGAGAAAATAAATTGAAGAAAGAGCAGATATGACCTAATCAGTCTGTTGCTGCTCCTTGGTTGTCCAATTACAGACAGGGGGTAGGGAGATGACCCAGTTGTGTTGCTTAACTGTAGCAGGGAAAAGTCAAGTAGGTCACAACCCTGGCTGTACTGCATAGCTCTGCACAGTGGTTTTGCAGCCCCGATCCTCCTCTTCTCGGGTCCCCCACTAGCGCTCCTAGCCCCCCCCCTCCTGCCAAGCGAGCCCACAGCAAACAGTTTGCTGTGGGGGCACCCAAGCAGGCTTGCTTCTGAGCCACTGCTCTGCATGTCCATTCAGATATGGAGTTGTGCCCCCCCCCCCCCCCTTCCCATTGGCTCACCAGCTGTGACTGACAGCAGCGGGAGCCAATGGCCCCCACTGCCATCTCAGCCCTTGAGGATGGAGAGTCCCTGGAGAGCCAAAGCTCTTGTGCAAATAGGCGTTTACAGGCTTGGAAAAAAAAAAAACTACGCAGCACATTCAGGAGTGGAGCTTTCCACTGAATGGATTGTTCATTCATTCCAATGGGCAGAATAAAATAATACTGGCCAATGGAATTAATGAACGCCAAAACACTTGACGTGCCTAAATGCGTGTGCAAGGTGACATTATGTGCGTTTTTTTTTTTTTTTGGGTGGTTTTACGCCATAAGTGTCCCAATTAGGAGAATTACCTCCTGCACCACAGACAGAACAGGAAGTGAGAGGAAATCTCAAAATGCACATAAGTGCTTTGCCTCAAGTTGTGCAGCTCTACAAAGCAAAAGCCATTGGCAAGGTGCCTGGGGTACCATTAAGAATGAATGGTGCTGCATTGCACCAAAGCATGTAACGTTACCGCAGCGCAATGGTGTGAAGAATAGGCATTGGAAGAATTTCCCTGTACAATCCAGTGGTTACACAAAACTATGGTCACCAGGACTAAAAAAAAAATGACGCGGGCGCTGGGCTGAGTCCTGCATTCTGTGTCTATGGACGCAAATGCTGAACTCGGAAGCTCTCCCGCAAGGTAACCCTCTGGGAGAGCGCTTCTCCTAGGGGGTTATACGATGAGGGGGAGGAGCCGCGAGCCCCGCCTGGGGACCCCAGAAGACAATGATCGGGGCCACACTGTGCAAAGTGGAGGCAAGTATGACATGTTTGTTATTTAAAAAAAAAAACAAGGGTTTACAATCACTTTAATGCACACGGGACGTTTTACAACCTCTCCTTAACGATTTAACTTGACAGATAATAACAGACATTCAAAAACGCCTGTTTTGCCGCGTTTACATGCTGTGTTTAGAAGCTTTTTTTTTTTTTTTCCCCAAATAGTGAAAAATTTTAAACGCCTGTAAATAAAAACGTGGCCAAACGTGAGTTACTGCATTTACAAGCTGTTATGCCCCGTACACACGGTCGGAAATTCCGACGGAAAATGTCCGGACCATGTTGTCAGAAAATCCGCCCAGTGTGGACTCCATCGGACTTTTTCCGTCGGAAGCAGGATCTCAAATTTTTCCGACAACAAAATCCGATCTGACTTTTTCCGATCGTGTGTCGAGAATTCCGACGGACAAAGTGCCACGCATGCTCAGATCAAATTACGAGACCAAAGCTATTGGCTACTAGCCTCTACGTAGTTCCGTCGTATGCAACGAACGTCACCACGTTCAGAATGATCGAATTTTCCGACAACATTGTCCGACCGTGTGTATGCAACACCAGTCTCGGACAAAATCCGTTGGAAAAAAATCTTACAGGCATTTGGTGTTTCAAATGCCTCTGAACATCCGTCCGGAATGTATTTTTTTGCTTTCCAAAAAATACTTCTAAACTCAACTGCCTAGAAATGACTATAAATGACCCTGTGTACATGGAGAGATAAGATAAAATAGAAGAGAGTTCAGGGGCAGCTTAACCACCTGAGATCCAGGCCAATTCTGACATTTTTCTCCTACATGTAAAATTCCAAATTTTTTTGCTAGAAAATTACATAGAACCCCCAAACATTATATATGTTTCGCACGGTATTTGCGCAGCAATTTTTCGAACGTGTTTTTTTCAGAAAAAAAACTGTTTCCTGCTTTAAAAAAAAACAAAACAGCAAAGTTAGCCCAATTTTTTTGCATAATGTGAAAGATGAAGATACGCCGAGTAAATAGATACCCAACATGTCACGCTTCAAAATTGCATGCGCTTGTGGAATGGCGCCAAACTTTGGTATTTAAAAATCCCCATAGTCGACGCTTTAACATTTTTTACTGGTTACATATTTTGAGTTACAGAGGAGGTCTAGGGCTAGAATTATTGCTCTCGCTCTAACGTTCGTGGCGATACCTCACATGTGTGGTTTGAACACCGTTTTCATATGTGGGCGGGACTTACGTATGCGTTCGCTTCTGCGTACGAGCTCGCGGGGACAGGGCGCTTTAAAAAAAATTTTTTTTTCTTTTTATTGTTCATTTTACTTTATTTTTTTAGTTCAACAACTTTAAAAAAAAAAGTAAAAATATTTGATTACTTTTATTCCTATTACAAGGAATGTAAACATCCCTTGTAATAGGAATATTACATGATCGGACCTATTTACAGTGAGATATGTGGTCAATAAGACCCCACATCTCACCTCTAGGCTGGGAAGCCTAAAATAAAAAAAAAAAAAAAAAAACGATCACCGCTTCCCAGCCGCGGTGCCGCCGTTTTTTGAATGCAGAGGCCGGGCGTGACGTCATAACATCGTGCCCGGCCTCCGAATGATCATAGAGACTCCGGCGACCATCTGGTCCGCCGGAAATCTCTATGATCATCATCCGGGGGCCGGCGGATCCTGTGTCCGACTCACCGATGGAAGCGGTGAGTCGGTAGAAGCACCGGATGGCGGCGGGAGGGGGGCGCGTCCCCTCCCGCCGCCCGTAAGAACGATCAAGCGGCGGAACAGCCGCTATGATCGTTCTTATGGTGCAGGGAATCGCCGGCTGAAACCGGCAATATCTGAATGATGTCTGTAGCTAACAGGCATCATTCAGATATACCCCTGAGACCAAAAAGACGTCATATGACGTATACTGGGTCTCAGGTGGTTAAAAAGAAATGCCCAACTGCTCCTAAACTTCTGTTTACCAGCAGCAGTGTACATAGTTACATAGTTAGTCAGGTTGAAAAAAAAGACACAAGTATATCCAGTTCAACCATAAAGAAATAAATAAATATAAAAAAAAAATATTGTACAATCCAATATACCCAATCCTATACCCACAGTTGATCCAGAGGAAGGCAAAAAAAAAAAAAAACCCATCAGAGCATGCTCCAATTTGCTATAGTAGGGGAAAAAATGTCCTTCCTGATCCCCCAAAAGGCAATTGCATTTTCCCCGGATCAACTTCACCTATAAAATGTTAGTACCCCCGTTATATTGTGTGCATTTAGGAAAGTATCCAGGCCTTTCTTAAAGCAATCTATGAGGCCTACGTCCTGTTTTTGAAAAGAACAAGCTCTCTTATAGATATATTAAGTTACAGGGATGGGACAAACCATTTACCACTGGCAATATTATTTTTGTAAAACCTTTATCCTAAAATGAAGAAATCTGTTTGCTGTAACTACATATACAGCGTTAGCTGGAGTTCAGCTTCGATTTGTTAGTGTAGCCAAATCTGCTAGGACATCTACGAAACCCCTACCTCCAGACTGACAATGCTGTGGACTGCTGTGTCCCCTGTGCTCCTCCATTCAGAGTGGGGGGCATGCTAATAAAGGAGGCGTGTTACTGGCCAGATCAAAAAGGTGAAAACAAGCCTAAAAAAGAAAAAAAAAAAAAAAACGAATACAACGACCGCATGTAATGATTGGTAAGCTGCAATATATTCCATTTTCGGTTTGGGGTTGAAGCCCTGGTTCACACCAGTGCTGCTATGAGGCTGTGCTACTACAGCGCAACTTCAAAGTCATCTATCCGTCGCGATTTCATGTGCATCTTGCTGACGTCTTTGCGACTGTCAACGCAAGTCGCACTGAAATTGCACAGAAATAGTGCAGGAACCTTTTTCAATGTTGCTGCGACAGCAATTCGAACAGTTCCATTGCCGCAAATGGCGTGCGACTTGTCATGCGAACTGTAAAGTCGCATTGGTGTGAACCAGGGCTCATGCTGCTTTAAAGCAAAAAAAGAAAAGAAAAAAAAAAAAAAAGCTTAGGCTTTAAGTTCTGGATAGAGTAGGAGTAGGGAATGGCTATACCATCTATCAAATTTTTATTACGCCCCGAATCCCATCTGGGGTGACTTCCTGCGACACCAGTACAAGATATGACAAGAATGGAGATCTTTGGGACGGGAATACACAAAAAGCTCACCATAGTTCTAACTTTTTCCTAATCTACTAAAAAAAGTTTCATTTGAGAGATTTCACACCACCTTGTGCCCCCATGACTCTCTATCACAGGGCCAGGAAGTGAGGGGAATCTCTAGAATGGGTACACAGACAACAGCAAAAATTTGATGGAGCTTTTAACCCTTTCACTGTCCACCCAAAACTGCCACTTGTCAGATTTTTGCCACTTGATCAGCACCCCCCAACACTGATTAGTGTATGATGACTGCGGGGAAGTCTCCCTAACCTCGGAATACAATCACGGGGGCTCAACCTGCGGCCCTCTAGCTGTTGCGGAACTACAAGTCCCATGATGCATTGCAAGGCTGACAGTTCCAAGCATGAGAATGTGTGGATGGGGGAATTGAGTCCACCGGCTCCTCCCAGCAGCTGTCATTTTTTTTTTTGAAATGTACACGAAAAGTACTGCAACGACTCATTGAAGTTGATTTACTAAAACTGGAGAGTGGCGAAGCTCTGCATAAAAACCAATCAGCTTCCAGGTTTTTTTTTTTTTTTTTGTCAATGTTTCATTGAACAAGATGAAGAAGTTAGAAGCTGATTGGCTATCATGCACAACTGCACCAGATTTTGCACTCTCCAGGTTTAGTAAATCAACCCCATTGAGCCTAGGTTCAGACTAGTGTGATGTCAGACATCGCATGTGATTCGCACCCGCACCGCAGGATGCGATCACATGCGATGTTTGAGCAATGCCAGTTCAGCCATACAGTTGTATGGCTGAACTGGCATTGGATTCGCACAGAAAAAGATGCAGTTTTTCCCCCGCACTAAAATCAGATCGCATGGGCGATTCTTGTACGATTCGCACTGCGATCTGTGAACCGATCTGTGGGTGTCATTAACAATGACACCCGCAGCGTTCGAACTGCCTGCGGGACAGAATCGATGCGCTGTAATCACGCCGGTTCCTGCATCGCACTAGTCTGGGACCTAGGCTGAAATCCATTTTTGCACGTGCGTTTTAAAAATGCGTTATGCTGCATCTGGCGTGCCCTTTAACCAGGAAAGCCCCCCACCCCGTGACACTTGGCTGTGAACGATCTGACATGTCCATATGACAAATCCTCCCCCCCCATCTCAAGAGTCAGAAAGCCAGGAGCACCTGTTCCTCTGGATCCACAGCTGTGCGCCCCATCCTCCATGCCCGCAGAGAACGTGGCGGACACAGCTGTCAGCGGCGGTGACACTTACCATGTCCTGTCTGAGAAGTTGGATCTTGGTCTCCAGCCTCTCCAGGGTGCTGGCCTGGGGGAAGGTGCCAGGCAGGGTGTGTTGGGGGAAGCCATCGGCGGTGTTGGGGGGCTCCTCTCTCAGGGATCTGGCCAGGCTCTCGGGCACCTTGCGCCCCAGTTTGATCTCGATGTCTCTCAGGTCCAGACTGGACGGGTCAGCCATGGGAGAAGCTAGGAGAAAGAGAAGTCCAAAGTCACTTGCACCAATCCTCCTCAGCACTAAGATCTACAGAGACATAAGGGATTGCTTCCTGGCTGACAAGTCCAAACTCCTTCATCGGGGTGTGTGCTCCTCTAATTAGGATGACTGCTTACTGCTTCATACACCCATGTGTGTTCCTTGTGTCACCCCCCTGGTCACCACCCTGGTCGGAGCACATCCATAGGAGCCGCACACTGTCACCTCTCATCGCTCCATCCTAATCATTGTCTTCTCACATCTGCTCAAACTTTCCACCGTACTGCCAACAGGACCTGAGCTGACACAGCCCCCTTCTACCGTAATCCTTCCTACACAAGGGAATCCGCGGCTCCTCCACCCCCCCTTCCACACTGCCAGCTGCGGGGCTTTTAGGTTACGGCGACCGCAGCCAGCCCAGACAATACTTGTATGGTGGAGTAAGGGGAGTCTCATGGATAACCTTGCTTAGGAGAAACCTGATGGATGATGTCATCCTTATCATCACATTGTATTATTATTATGGCTTCATTGCTTTCTTTATTTCTGTGGGCTGTTAAAGGGGGATTCCACTTTCCTGAAAAAAAATTCTAGCAAGTAAAAAAAAAAATATATATAGCATATTATTATTATTATTATACAGGATTTATATAGCGCCAACAGTTTGCGCAGTGCTTTACAACACAGGGCAGATAGTACAGTTACAAAACAATTCAATACAGGAGGAATCAGAGACCTTGCTCGTTAGAGCTTTCAATCTAAAGCCCCATACACACGGTCGGACGGATTTTGTTCGACACTGGTGTTGCATACACACGGTCGGACAAAGTTGTCGGAAAATCCGATCATTCTGAACGTGGTGACGTTTGTTGCCTATGACGGGATTACGTAGAGGCTAGTAGCCAATAGCTTGGGTCTTGTAATGTGATCTGAGCATGCGTGGCACTTTGTCCGTCGGAATTCGCTACACATGATCGGAAAAAGTCCGATAGGACTTTGTTGTCGGAAAATTTGAGAGCAGGAGATAAAACTTTGTCCGTCGGAAAATCCGACCGAAAAAGTCAGATGGAGCCTACACACGGTCGGAATTTCCGACAACATTGTCCGATAGGACATTTTCCGTCGGAAAATCCGACCGTGTGTATGGGGCATAAGACCACTTCGGCTCCAGAAGGTTCTACCCCGTCATGACCAGGTCATTTTGTTGCTATTCGGCGCTGTGCTCCTTTAACCACTTGCCCACTGGGCACTTTTACACCCCCTTCCTGCCCAGGCCAATTTTCAGCTTTCAGCGCTGTCACACTTTGAATGACAATTGCGCAGTCATGCAACACTGTACCTAAATTAAATTTTTATCCTTTTTTTCCACACAAATAAAAATTTCTTTTGGTGGTATTTATTCACTACTGGGTTTTTAACTTTTTGCTAAACAAATGGAAAACAAAAAATGAAAAAATAAAAAAATAAACTTTTTTCTTAGTTTCTGTTTTTGCAAACAGGTAATTTTTCTCCTTTACTGAGGTGCGCTGAAGAGGCTGCACTGATGGGCACTAATAAGCCGCACTGATGAGGTGGCACTGATGGGCACTAATAGGCAGCACTGATGTGTGCACTTGCCTTGCTGCCTATCACCAGATGAGGAATGCCACTTGCCATGCTGCCTGCCACCAGATGAGGAATGCCACTTGCCACGTCACCTGCCAGTGCCACCAGATGTGGATTGCCACTGCATTGGTGGCACTGGTTCATTTAGGTCGTTCTTGAGTGAGGGCAGGAGAGTGGTGATGCTAGGCAGACGTGAGAGATGATGTCATCTTTCTGCTACCCGCCGCACCTCCGACATTCCGTATGCTGTGAGGGTTGGAAGAGCAGTGATGCTAGGGGGATGTGAGAGATGATGCCATCTTTCTGCTCCCCACCGCACCTCCCACATTCTGCACGCTGTGAGGGCGGAAGAGCAGTGATGCTAGGCGGGCGGAGATCCGCCTGCCCGCCTGACTCTCTGATCCACTGGGCTCTCGTCCGCCCACCCACCCGCCCGCCTGCCTTGCAATGTCATGCCGCACGCCACAGCTCGGCTGCAGAGACGCTACAGCCCGGTAGTGGGCCGCTTCCCAGCGGTTGGAGACTCCTGCTGTAGATCACCCAGAGGGGAATGTTGTTTTCTCAACAAAAGTGGAATTATTCTTTGAGGCTGTGTTCACACTGAAAATTGGATGTGGCTTTCATCACATCCGATTCGCATGACAGAAGAGTGTGCCTGGCTCCCAATTAAGCAGGCTCTATGTGAGATTCACCCCCTCTTCCTCCTGGCAGTGGACTTGAGCCAATCAGAGAGCAGGAGAGCTTGAGCCAATGGGAGCATCAGAGAAAAGACTTGCTGTGCAGCAGTGGATCATGCGATATGTAGTCCTTAAAGGGGCACTGCTCAATACAAGAGACTGAGACTGTCTCTATTTAACAGCCCATCAGCCATTCTTTGTGTACAGTCTTAAAAGGACAGATGTGCACTGCCAGCAGAAGGGCCCCAACGAAAGCTGGCCAACATTGACAATTAGGCACCAGGTACTTTACAGTCACCTCCAGGGATACACCATTGTCAGTGACGCATACACCCACCTGCTACTGGGGCTGTATGTAAGCAGTGCACTTAGGGACACTTTTTGAGTAGCTAATGCTGGGAGTTACATAGAAGTTTTGTCAGGAACTTGGTATGAGGCCGAGATGCTGGGAGGGCTCCCCTTGCGGCAGAGTGCAGAACACCCCTGGAGGTTGTACAGGGGGTGTGGTGCCCACAGAAGCACGGGTTGCCAGATTTGCTGAAGCTGGTTGCCAGGTGTTTGCTAGAACAGGCCAGTTATACTGCAGGGCAGGCCTGCTTGGATGGTCCAGGAGGTGCAGACCAGTGGGGCAGACCGGACATCTGGGTCGGGAGCCAGGCCAGGGGTCATTCACAGTAAGACAGTCCAGAGTAAGTGTAAACAGGAGCCAGCCAGGTCTATGCACAGGAGATAGGTAAGGCAGAGTCTGTACGCCAGGCCGAGATCAGATGCAGGGAGCAAGGAGGATCAAGTCAAATATAAGCCAAAAGGTCAAGCCGGGAGATCATAAAGAGCAGGTCAAGGCAAGCCGGGTCTATACACAGGAAGTCTGATAAGCAGGATAAACAAGGCACAGGAACACAGAGGGAAGCTGACGATAAACCAGCACTGCACCATTGTCAGCAGTGGGTTTAAATAGGCAGTGGCGCCACTATCACCATATGTGTGTGCCGCCGCGCATGTGCGTTCACCTGCTAACGGCGATGTGTGTCCTTGTGCATTGATTTGTGCTGGCGTGCCTCTGCCGGTTCGCGATTCCTGCTCTATTTTTTCTGGGAATGCGCCTATTTCCCTGATAGGTTTCTTATTGCTATTTATGCTTTGTTGCTGGTTGATGCTGTTCTTACTGATGTTGTGTGTAATAATGTAATGTGGCATGCTGAGCCCTATTGTGGCGTAAGTTAATAAGCCAAGGTGAGGCTAACCATCCCACTGGTTAGGGGGCCTATAGCATACTTACAGTATTATTTTCCCCTTAGTTTCATCCCTTTGCAGCTCTACCCATAAGGATTTCACCTCCTCGCTTGCTTCCTTAGTGATGTCATCTCTCACATTCACTTCTACATCATTTTTTATTTACAGGCATACCCCTCCCCCTTTTTTACACTCTATATCCCTGCGATATAGAGAATACCCTTGAATGGTTCCCAGCCAATCATGAGAGCTATTGAACCAAGTCTTTGAAATTCCTACAAAATCTAAATCCTCCTCCAACAACAGTAGCTCTAGTTCTCCCATCTTGTCCGCCAGACTCCTGGCATTGGTGGACATGCCACGTAGTTTAGACCAGTCGCATACTGTCTCTTTATTGGGTGTTCTGAGGTTGCAAATAGGACTTGTTACTATACTTACCTCAGGTTTAGGTGCTTTAGTCAACCTACCACTAATGCCCCCAATACTACCCTCTGGAATATGTTCATTGATGACTATCTCTTCCTCTGGACCCTTCCCCCCGTCGCCTAGTTTAAAAGCCCCTCTAACTTTTCAGCCATCTTCACTCCCAGCAGATCTGTACCCTCCTCATTTATGTGCAGTCCGTCCCTTCTATAGAGCTAGTGACCAACTGAGAAGTCATCTCAGTTCTCCAGGAACCCAAACCCCTCCTTTCTACACCAGCTCCTTAGCCACTTGTTTACTTCCCTAATCTCCCTCTGCCTTTCTGGTGTGGCTCGAGGATGAGAATACTCATCCTCTGAGAATACTATCTTGGAGGTCCTTTTCCTCAATTTAGCTCCTAAGTCCCTAAAATAGTTTTTTAGGACACTCCAACTTCCTCTGACTTTGTCATTGGTGCCAACGTGCACCATGACAGCCGGGTCTTCCCCAGCACCTCCCAGTAATCTGTCCACCAGATCCGTGTTGTGCCGAACCCGAGGGCCCAGTAGACAACATACAGTTTGGCGCTTCAGGTCTTTGTGACAGATTGCCCTCTCTGTCCTTCTAAGAATTGAGTCCCCTACCACCAGAATCTGTCTTTCCCTTCCCTTGGCTTTACTCCCACCCTTACTGGAGGAGTTATTCCCCTGGCAGCTAGGAGAGTCACTCAGCTCCAGCAGTGCTGGTCCCTGACTGGTTTCACCAATGTCACACAACAGGGCGTACTTATGGGGATGTTCCAGCCCAGAACTGGCCTCCCTGGCACTTTCCCCTCTACCCTTCCTGACTGCCACCCATCTATTCTTCTCTGGTGCCTGCCCCTCTTTCTCTCCACCTGCCTCTGTGCTGGCCCCTGCTGGCACCTGCCGGGTACGATCCCAACTCTCCTTTAGTGTGGAGGGTCTTCTCAGTGCTGACAGTTGCTTCCCTAGATTCAGAACCTGGGCTTCCAGGGAAACAATGTGCTTACATTTTGCACAGCAGTATTCGCCCTTGATCGGATGATCAAGGAACACATACATGCTGCAAGATGTACACCGAGTTGCATCTCCACACCCGCCGGACATCGTACCTACTAATTTAATGGGGATTATACTCTGTCCAAATTAACTAACAACTAGCTTCCTGACACTAATACTCAACAATACACTGATTCTCAACAAGACAATACACAGGTTACATAATTGTGTGAGGACTTGGGGGTGGGAACAGGAAGTAGGGAGTTATGAAGTGAAATTATAAAAAAAATGCTGGCTGGAATAAACAAGTTCTTCACAAGGTTTGTCTGACGACTCATCATTGCTTCTACAAAATCTACAGGTAGGGTTGCCACTTCATCACTTTCCTGCACTATATTAGCAAGAATTAAGCTAACAGGTAGGGCTGAGCTCGTGGTTAAAACGAACCAAACATATGGGGCGTTCGCGGAATATTTGAGCACCACGGAACGCCCCATATTGCACTGCGAGAGTGCAGTGCATTGCTGTATGATGATTGTCCAAAGCATGCACCTGACCAATCACAGCGCGCTCTGCTGATAGAGCCATAATTGGCCAAAGGCAGGGGGCCTTTGGCCAATCATGGCTCAGGGGGACTAAGTCCACTCCCCACACTATATAAGGCTGCTTACAGAGCGGCCGTGTGTAGTGTTGTTGGTGTGGACAGAGAGATAGCTTGAGTTAGATTAAGCAGGCAGGTTATTCAGTTAGTGGCAATGTATTTGAGATATATATATATATATATATATAGACTATAGCATAGACTATATATTTAGTGTTTACTCTATATTCAGTCAGTGCAGGCAGTGTATATATATCTATATATACTCTGCATTCAGTGTAGCCTATATCTACAGTGCATTTCGTGGTGTACAGTTTCTAATACAGTGCAGGTGGTGTACACAGTATAGTGTGGTGTTGCAAACAAAAAATACATCATGACCAGAAGGCCACCAAGGAGAGGCAGACACTCACAGGCCACTAAAAGAGGGCAAGCAGCCTCTGTGTCTACAGTCAAAAGTCGTGGTCGTGGACATGGTGCATCCTCTGCAGGTGGCCTTGGGGCACGTTTGTCCTTTTTTGCTGCTGCTGGCCGTGTTATTGAGCCACAAGATGCAGAAGAGCTGGTGGAGCGGATAACAAAGCCGTCCTCAGCCTCCTCATTCTCTGTCACCCAGGCTCAGAGTAGTTTGCCTTCCAACGTAGCTGCCAACGGGGCCTATTCCACCAGCTGCTTGTCCACAGTCACTCCTTCCATAGCCCCACAATCATGCACGGAGGAGTCCCCAGAATTATTTAACCACAGTGTCGGTTATATGCTGCTGGAAGATGTGCAGCGATTTGAAGGCTCCAATGTTGGTTCCCAGGTTGAGGAAGGGAGTAGCGTGAGCCTAGAGAGAGGGGGTGCCACAGAAGGACAAAGTGAAGGTAGTTGTGGAAGTGAAGGGACATGACTGTACTGTGGAAGATCATTCTGGAGTAACGAGAAAAAGGAGTTGAGTGAATACTTTCCCAGGTGTGCTGTGATGAAGATCTCTGAAAAACATAACTACTGCTCGTTCGTCTGAAGTACAATCTTATCTATTCTCAGGGCTGATCTGGGACATTGGCCCTGGACTTCATCCAGACCGGCCCACTTTAATTTTGCAAACAAGCACAAAAACAGTATATAAACTATACGCAATTGTGCAAAAAAACATAAGTAGCATAACATAAGGAGTCCTCACTAACCTCTTCTATTATTTAATGTATTCTCCTCTGTATTTTTCTCATCCTTCTTACATCACTGCATAAAGTTGAGGGTGAACCGCAGAGCCATTACTCCCTGTAGTCCCGATGGCCAGTACATGCCTGTCTGTTCTTGAGGTCTACCTTCCATCTACCGCTTCACTTACAGATTACTACATTGAGGCCAAGTCCTCACCATGCCTGTTTGACCCATGTACTGTAAGGTACATGTGTCCACCCCATCTGGTAAGCGTGCCAACCTTACTTTTCTTGACTGCACTTCATGATCAGGCATTTTTTTTAAGATTTATCATCTTAGACTTTACACTTGTGTTGATGTTTATACACACACCGTCATTGTATATATAATCAAGATGGACTGATGTGCTATGTCATTATCTCTGTGCCAATTGTCACAGTTGTTTAAAGTGGTTTTACATTTTTTATTTGTTTCACTATTTTTGAGCGCTACACTATTATTTTTATATTTGGTGATTCACTTTGTGTCTAGTGAAGTGTTGGCCGCTCACCCATTTTTCTATGCACAATTCTTCTTCCATTTATCAAGAGAGAGGAAGTGCCACAGAAGGACAAGAAACTAGCAGTCATGTTTCACAGCAGGGCCCGTTCCTGCACCCAACAAGAGTATCTGTGAGGGGTTACAGTGTTGTGGCACCACCACCCAAGTCCCAATTTTTCTGCCCCTGTTTAACAGGGGCATGTAATTACAACTTTTGATATAATATTTCACAGCAGGGTCAGTTCCTGCGCCCAACATCAGTATCTGTGAGGGGTTACAGTGTTCTGGTGCCACCAACACCTAAGGCCCAATTTTCTGCAGAGTATATAGGGCAGGCCGTATAGTATTTATGCTGCTGTTCAGAGTATATAGTGCCTGGGGGACCCCCACACCATTTAAAAAAAATAATTGGGTGCGGGGTTCCCCTTAATATCCATACCAGACATGAAGGGCCTGGTATGGATTTTGGGGGGACATCCACGACATTTTTTGGTATTTCTGATATTTTTTTATCTATATTGCTGGGATCCGACAATGCATTACAGCCGCAAGCTGTTTTATAGGAAATTTTTCCTTTAGAAACGTAATTTTGCTGTGGCACTGTTATAAACATGGGAAAGATGCACTATTTAACCACTTACCGCCAACCCACCTTCAAATGATGGCTGGGCAATCACGGCTGAGTTGTGTTACTAGGACACGGAGCGACCCCAATCACAGCCGGTCACATGTTAACACGGAGATGCCGGTAATCGGCGCTCCTCGCCTCACACTGAGTGTGAGGAGAGGAGAGCCGTTCAGCAGCATCTCCTCACAGGGGACAGCTAGGTATGATTACAATTAAGTGCCCACCAGTGTGACCAATGATTGCCCACCACTGCCAACAATCAGTGCCAACCAGTGCCCACAATTGCCACCAATCTGTGCCCACAAGTGCCAGCAATCAGTGGCCATTAGTGATGCCAGTCAGTGCTGGCTATCAGTGCTGCCCATCAATGCCCATCACTGCTGCCCATCAATGCCACCCATCAGTGCCGCCCATCAGTGCCACCTATCCATGCCGCCTATCTGTGCCCACCATTGCTGCCTATCTGTGCCCACCAGTGCTGCCTATCTGTGCCCACCAGTGCCGCCTATCTGTGCCCTATCTGTGCCCAGTGTCCACCAGTGCCACCTATCAGTGCTCATCATTGCCACCTATCAGTGCCCATAAGTGTGGTATATTTGTGCATCCTCATCAGTGCCCATAAGTGCCGCCTCATCAGTGCCCATCAGTGCAGCCTATCAGTGCCCATCAGTGCAGCCTATCAGCGCCCATCAGTGAAGAAGAAAACATTTTTCCAATTTTTTTTTTTTTTAGAAAAAAAAAAACCCAGGAGTGATTAAATACAACCAAAAGAAAGCTCTATTTGTGTTAAGAAAATTATAACAATTTCACATGGTTACAGCGCTGTATGACCGCGCAATTGTTATTCAAAGTGTGACAGCGCTGAAAGCTAAAAAATGGCCTGGACAGGAAGGCGGTGTAAGTGCAAACATGTATTGAGGTCGTTAAAGGAATATTTCATTTTTATTGTTTCACTTTAAGCATTATTAAAATCACTGCTCTTGAAAAAACGTAATTTTTTTTTAATTTTTTTTTGCATTGATACATGTCACCTGATGCAGGACCCGGGTCCCCAAACACTTGTTATGGCAATAACTTGCATATAAGCCTTTAGAATGAGCACTTTTGATTTTTCACATTCGTGTCCCATAGATCCATAGAATGGTGTTTGTGTGTTTGACCATATTTTTTGCTGGTTTGCATGCTATGCTGCGAACCGAACTGGGGGGTGTTCGGCTCATCCCTACTAACACATACCACCCAACATTTTGAGATGTGAATGAGGGACACCTACTAGCAAAAGTATGTAGGCATAAAGTATGTATGTCCCCTGCTACACCCCCTTAAAGGAGAATTAACCCCGAAAAAAGCTTAATTAAATCCACAAGGTTTTTTTTTTACCACTAGTATTCCTTTATACTGGCTTTTAAAACGTACAAATGCAGCAATTTAGAAATTGGATGAAAGGTTTAGCACTGGGAAACACTTTTTGAAAGATAAAAAGTGCATTTTATTTACAACTATATGGATCAGACCAAAATGAGGGACAAATGAGGGGGAAAGAGGGACAGAGGGACATTGCTCCGAATCAGGGACAGTCCCTCGAAATCAGGGACAGTTGGGAGGTATGCTAACAGGTGGGTGGGGGGGGGGGGAGTAGAAAGATGACTTCAACAGTGTCCTGCTGTCCCTTAAGGCTTGTCTAACTGCATCTGGAAAGAGTAAGGCCCCATGCACACGAGACGCAGATGCAAACTCTGCTGAACGCATGTTTTAAAAAGCAGAAACCTGCATTTAAAAACGCGCGTTTTGCAGTGTTTTCATGCCGCGTTTAGCCGCGTTTGCGTCTATAAGCATTTGTAAAGATAACATCATATAGACCCTCCCCAAGCTCAGAAAACATGTATTATTAACTATTTCTGCCATTTTGATCATAGTGAGGAGCAGCAGCAGAGAGAGCAGTTGTACACTTGCATTTGCCTCTCTTTCTGTGTTTTTTTTTGGAAATGGATCCCGTATTAAATATATGTCAGGAAATGCTCCTGATGTTGCTCTTGATAAGGCAGCAACGTCGTCGTAAATTTGCATGAGAGGTCCAGAATCAGAGCTTGTCAACCCATCCGTTGATGGTACAGCGAATGTCCGTTGGATATTTCACAAACATGTATGCATTAGTGAGTATATATGCTCTATGAACTATCTAAACTAATTACGACATTTTAAACCAATTTTTCTAGTATTTTTTATGGTTTACCATCATATTTCTGAGTTTTCTGGTCCAAAAAATTAGGTTCCTTTAAAAAGGCTTATAAACGCAAACGCGGCTAAACGCAGGTGCCTGCGTTTAGCCGCGTTTAGCTGGGTTTTGCGTCTGAAACGCGGAAAAGCAAAGTGTCTGAAAGCATTTTTTTGCTTCTGGAAAAACGAGGTTAAACGCAACTGCATAAAAAACGGGAAAAAACAAGACTGTGTACATGGACACATAGGATAACATTGCATGCGTTCAGGTGCAGTTGAAAAAAGTGTCCAACTGCCTCTGAACGCGCGTTTAACAGCGTCTCGTGTGCATGAGGCCTAAGGGCTAGTTTACACTTTCTTCAAAACATGGCTTTAGACACGCTTTGTTAAAGCTCTCTGAACGCCAGTCGAAGCTCCTGTCCCTAAATAAAATGGTTAACTTACAGTCCTGTTTACACCTTGCTTTTGCTTGGTGCTTCGATGAAGCTTCGGTGGGGCTTCGACGAGGCTTCGGTGGGGCTTCGATGAGCCTTTGGTGGAGCTTCAATGAGCCTTTGGTGGAGCTTCGTTGGGGCTTCAGTGAGCCTTTGGTGTGGCTTCAAGCGAAATTTGCCATAGACTTCTATGAAGGCTTTGAAGACGCATTGAAGCACCACTTGGGGTATAATTTTTGAAGCAAAGCCAAAGCAAAAAAAAGCAAAAGCAAGATGTAAACAGGACTGACTGTAAGCTAACCATTTTATTTAGTGACAGGAGCTTTGACTGGGGTTCAGAGAGCTTTAACAAAGCCTGTCCGAAGCCTTGTTTTGAAGCAAGTGTAAACTAGCCGTTCATGTGTGTTGAAGCCAAAGCAAGTGTAAATGAGCCCTAAGATCCCTAGGCTTGGCTGTGCTGTTGGCAAGAACTCTGCACAGAATAGACAGAAATACAAATTCTTTGCCAGGTTGCCAACTCTTCCGGATTCTTCCATACTAAAATGATTTAAGCACTTATGGAAAACTCTTTTAGACAGGAGTTTTCCTAGATCAGGCTCAGTCCCCTGGTTATATCCATATGTTTGCACTTTTTGCACGCTTTTGTTAACAGTTGTAGAGGTACACACCCTACCAGTGGGAAACACAGATGGGCTTCCAGATATTTGTGGTGCTTTGATTGTTAGATTTTCATGTACTAGTTACGAGTTACTTATCAGATATGATGACCGCTCTACAATGCTGTTTGCTTATAGCAGCTGCCATCCCTGTAAAGTGAACCTGTCAGATACCTAATGCAGCAGCTGTTACCTTCATGAGTACACAGTGATTACAGCACTAAAGATCATACAGCTGTTGTCTTGTTTCCACTTTCATTCATCTTGAAAAAAAGAAGCTGTCATTAAGCTAAATACCCACCTGCTGAGAGATTTCATGGTGTGATTTACAAGCTGCATACTAATTTTAAGGCAGTCAACTCACTCACAGGTACTTCACTGTCCTGGAATTAGCACGCGGCTTGTGAGTCAGACAAGGGCGGCCTTTTTAAAGATGATATTAAGCTTGACAAATTCATATATGCCTACCAGTACTTAAATGCTCTCAGGTCTTATGCTAACTTCATCGCATAATTTGTAATCATTACTAGTCTTATGCCCCGTACACACGGTCGGAAAATCCGACCACAAAATGCATCGGATTTTTTCGGACGGATTTTGTCCGACACTGGTGTTGCATACACACGGTCGGACAAAGTTGTCGGAAAATCCGATCATTCTGAACGTGGTGACGTTTGTTGCCTACGACGGGACTACGTAGAGGCTAGTAGTCAATAGCTTTGGTCTTGTAATGTGATCTGAGCATGCGTGGCACTTTGTCCGTCGGAATTCGCTACACACGATCGGAAAAAGTCCGATAGGACTTTGTTGTCGGAAAATTTGAGAGCAGGAGATAAAACTTTGTCCGTCGGAAAATCCGACGGAAAAAGTCCGATGGAGCCTACACACGGTCGGAATTTCCGACAACATTGTCCGATAGGACATTTTCCGTCAGAAAATCCGACCGTGTGTATGGGGCATAAGACTGAAAGGGTCAGAGTGTTAGCACTAAGGCTAGATTCAAGGCAGAGTTTTAAAATAGTCCAGGCCATGCTGTACCAAAAAAAGGAGTATGGCCGAAGCTTTTTTTGGTCATACTTCTCTTGTGGGTCGAGGAGTGGACTTAAGCCTCGTACACACAATCTTATTTTCCGCAGACAAAACGTCAGACTTTTATCCGAAGGGCGTTGGCCAGGAACTTGTCTTGCATACAAACGGCAAGGAATTGTCAGCCAACAAACACGAACGTGGTGACGTATTAGACGTACTATGAGACTACAAAGAGGAAGTTCAATTGTCATGCGCCACCCTTTGGGCTCCCTCTGCTAATTTCGTGTTTAGTAGAAGTTTGGTGAGTGTTGATTCACGCTTTTCATTTCACGATTTTAATTTTGCGCTTTTCTGAACGGCCGTTCGTCAACCAGCCATGTTGCGGAATCAGAGGAGTTAACGTGTTATTTATTATTGGCCTTGGAGTTATTGCTTTGACCCAAGTCCAGGAACAGGAGGAGAAGGATTTCTAGGACCAAAAATTGGTTGCTTTATTAATCGTGACCAATTATGTCATATGCCTTTGCTGTGGGAGCTCCAGGAGAATAATCCGGATGATTTTCGGAATTATCTCCGGATGACGGACCCCTGCTTTCACCAACTCTTGGCATTGGTGACCCCCTATATTAAGAAGCAGGATGCATGCATGAGGCTTTTATTTTATTTGTTTGTTGAATAATGATTTGATTTAGTATATTTTCTATATTTTTGGATGCATAGAATGCACTTTTTGGTTAAGTTCCATTGGCAGATAGCATGTCTAATTTTATTTGTTTTCTTTTTTTAATGCACAATAAAAAAAATTGTGTAGAATGATACTTGGCTATGTGTTTTACGTCAAGCGACAGTTTGGGAGTAGGCAGTTACATTTTAAAAAATACAATGTAAAATTAACAAGGGACACCAACATAGTTGTATCTTTGATCTTAAAAACTACAGGATAATGGTGTTGTGGTAACTTGCCCAAAAAAAAAAAAAAAAAAGCATAATAATATTATTCTTGATATCACTAGAAAAAAAAAGCCTTTGAAAATACATTTGGCAGAACTCCATCAGTATCACCAGCAAAGCAGCTTCATTATTATCCCATTAACCACTTTAAGACCAGCCTCGTTTTGGATTTTAGGTGTTTACATGTTTAAAACAGTTTTTTTTTTGCTAGAAAATTACTTAGAACCCCCAAACATTATATATTGTTTTTTTTTCTAACATCCTAGAGAATAAAATGGAAGTTGTTGCAATACTTTTTTTCACACCGTATTTGCGCAGCGGTCTTACAAGCGCACTTTTTTTTGAAAAAAATGCACTTTTTTTTTTTTATAATAAAAATAAGACAACAGTAAAGTTAGTCGGGACGGGTCGCTTTAGAATTTTTTTTTTTCGACCGGCGCCTGAAGAGATGGACATCTCAGTTGTGGCAGCAGCTGCTGCCGTTACCGAGATATCCCTCTTCAAAAAAGGGACGTACATCGTCGTGCACTGGTCGTAAAGTGGTTAAAGAAGAAAAGAATGTGCGCTGCAATTTGAGATTTCATAATTTGTTGCGTCATGAATGTTGATTCTCCATTACGAACGCTAGTTTCCAAGACCGACTGCTTCCGGCTTGTCCTTCCGTGTTTGTATGCATGCGTGTTTGTACTTTGGACTTTTGGCAGGTGAGGTGACAGGCTGCAAAACACAATCCACGGAGGGGTCGTCTTTCATGAGGCCACCCCCTGGTGCCGGGGAGGTTAGCCACTTAAGCCCCGGACCATTTGGCTGGCCAAAGACCAGAGCACTTTTTGCGATTCGGCACTGCGTCGCTTTAACTGACAATTGCGTGGTCGCGCGACGTGGCTCCCAAACAAAATTTACTTCCTTTTTTTCCACAAATAGAGCTTTCTTTTGGTGGTATTTGATCACCTCTGCGGTTTTATTTTTTGCGCTATGAACAAAAATAGAGCGTCAATTTTGAAAAAAAACGCATTATTTTTTACTATAATAAATATCCCCAAAAAATATATAAAAAAAAAACGATTTTTTTTCCTCAGTTTAGGCCGATACGTATTCTTCTACATATTTTTGGTAAAAAAAAATCTCAATAAGCGTTTATTAATTGGTTTTCGCAAAAGTTATAGTGTCTACAAAATAGGGAGTCATTTTATGGCATTTTTATTAATATATTAATTTTTTTTTACTAGTAATGGCGGCGATCTGCCATTTTTTTATCGTGACTGCGACATTATGGCGGACACATCGGACAATTTTGACACATTTTTGGGACCATTGTCATTTTTACAGCGATCAGTGCTATAAAATTGCACTGATTACTGTAAAAATGACACTGGCAGTGAAGGGGTTAACCACTAGCTGGCTAGGAAGGGGTTAAGTGTGTCCTAGGGAGTGATTCTAACTGTTAGGGGGCGTGGCTACGAGTAGCACGTCACTGATCATAGGATGGGCCCGGTGCTCGATTCGAACCCACGTTCGAATCGAGCACCGGGCGTTCGCTCGCTCGGCGAGCCCAGAACTATTTGGGCCGTTCGCATCACATTCGTGTGATGCGAGCGGCCCCGCAATGCATTGCGGCCGGCGCAGTGCATTGCTGGCTGATGATTGGCCAAGCATGCACTGTGACCCCGCATGCTTGGCCAATCACAGCGCCGGAAACTAGGAGATCAATAATTGGCTACAGGCAGGACGCCTGTAGCCAATTAAAGCTCAGGGGCTTTAGTACACGCCCCACCATTTAAAAGGCCGCCACGCCGTCGGCCCCGGTCACATGTGTTCCGGCTTTAGGAGAGAGCAGTCTGCTGATTCTGTCTTTGCTTGATTGCTATTTCTTTGCTAAACCATTGCTACCTGAGTCATTCATCATTACTGAATACTGATCATTCATTGCTGCTGATTGCACAGTGAGTGTGATATTAGCTGCTGCTGGGGATTAGTCTGGTGTGTGCGTGCTGTTAGTACAGCATAGCAGTAGCACCAACCACAGTGCTGTTAGCACAGCATTGCACCCCAACTTCTGTCCCAACCTTCTGTCCCATCCCAGGCAGGGATTTATAGGAGCCATATTGTGTTTGTGGCAGCACACATAGGTCCTATATTTTCTTCTCAGCAGCACACATATAGTACCTATAGTGTCTTTGTGTCAGCAGCACCCATAGGACTTATAGTGTGTTTGTGGCAGCACACATAGCTCCTATATTTTCTTGACAGCAGCACACATATAGTACCTATAGTGTCTTTGTGTCAGCAGCACCCATAGGACTTATAGTGTGTTTGTGGAAGCACACATAGCTCCTATATTTTCTTGTCAGCAGCACACATATAGTACCTATAGTGTCTTTGTGTCAGCAGCACCCATAGGACTTATAGTGTGTTTGTGGCAGCACACATAGCTCCTATATTTTCTTGACAGCAGCACACATATAGTACCTATAGTGTCTTTGTGTCAGCAGCACCCATAGGACTTATAGTGTGTTTGTGGCAGCACACATAGCTCCTATATTTTCTTGACAGCAGCACACATATAGTACCTATAGTGTCTTTGTGTCAGCAGGACCCATAGGACTTATAGTGTGTTTGTGGCAGCACACATAGCTCCTATATTTTCTTGACAGCAGCACACATATAGTACATATAGTACCTATAGTGTCTTTGTGTCAGCAGCACCCATAGGACTTATAGTGTGTTTGTGGCAGCACACATAGCTCCTATATTTTCTTGTCAGCAGCACACATATAGTACCTATAGTGTCTTTGTGTCAGCAGCACCCATAGGACTTATAGTGTGTTTGTGGCAGCACACATAGCTCCTATATTTTCTTGACAGCAGCACACATATAGTACCTATAGTGTCTTTGTGTCAGCAGCACCCATAGGACTTATAGTGTGTTTGTGGCAGCACACATAGCTCCTATATTTTCTTGTCAGCAGCACACATATAGTACCTATAGTGTCTTTGTGTCAGCAGCACCCATAGGACTTATAGTGTGTTTGTGGCAGCACACATAGCTCCTATATTTTCTTGACAGCAGCACACATATAGTACCTATAGTGTCTTTGTGTCAGCAGCACCCATAGGACTTATAGTGTGTTTGTGGCAGCACACATAGCTCCTATATTTTCTTGTCAGCAGCACACATATAGTACCTATAGTGTCTTTGTGTCAGCAGCACCCATAGGACTTATAGTGTGTTTGTGGCAGCACACATATCTCCTATATTTTCTTGACAGCAGCACACATATAGTACCTATAGTGTCTTTGTGTCAGCAGCACCCATAGGACTTATAGTGTGTTTGTGGCAGCACACATAGCTCCTATATTTTCTTGACAGCAGCACACATATAGTACCTATAGTGTCTTTGTGTCAGCAGCACCCATAGGACTTATAGTGTGTTTGTGGCAGCACACATAGCTCCTATATTTTCTTGACAGCAGCACACATATAGTACCTATAGTGTCTTTGTGTCAGCAGCACCCATAGGACTTATAGTGTGTTTGTGGCAGCACACATAGCTCCTATATTTTCTTGACAGCAGCACACATATAGTACCTATAGTGTCTTTGTGTCAGCAGCACCCATATGACTTATAGTGTGTTTGTGGCAGCACCCATAGCTCCTATATTTTCTTGACAGCAGCACACATATAGTACCTATAGTGTCTTTGTGTCAACAGCACCCATGGGACTTATAGTGTGTTTGTGGCAGCACACATAGCTCCTATATTTTCTTGACAGCAGCACACATATAGTACCTATAGTGTCTTTGTGTCAGCAGCACCCATAGGACTTATAGTGTGTTTGTGGCAGCACACATAGCTCCTATATTTTCTTGTTAGCAGCACACATAGTACCTATAGTGTGTTAGTGTCAGCACCCATAGGACCTACAGTGTGTTGTGAGCACACATAGGAGCTCTATTTTTTATACAATATACACTACCGACTACAATGGCTGGAAGACCGCCAAGGAGAGGCAGACTGTGCCGAGGCAAGAACACAGGGCAAGCAGGCTCTGTTTCTAGAGACAACAGTGCTGGTCGTGGACGTGGTCGTGCATCGTCATCAGCACGTGGCCATGGGACACGCTTGTCTTTGTTTTCGGCAGCTGGACATGTTGAGCCGCATCATGCCGAAGGCTTGGTAGAATGGATGACCAAGCCCTCCTCATCCTCCTCATCCTCTCTCACCCAGGCTCAGGGTACTGGCAGAGCAGCTGCCAACGCGTACTCAATGGCATCATCAGCCACCCCTTCCCTAGACCCACCATGTCCTCCTGAGGAGTCCCCCGAACTGTTTGAGCACAGTGTTGGGTACATGCTCCAGGAGGATGCCCAACGATTCGAAGGCTCGGATGATGATACCCAGCTTGAGGAAGGCAGTAGTGTGCACGCAGAGAGAGGGGATGCTGAAGGACAGCAATCTGGCAGTACTGTTCCACCAGCTGCAGCTTACTGCCAGGTTTGCTCTAGTGGTGAAGAGGGAGGAGATGATGAGGTCACTGACTCCACGTGGGTGCCTGAAGGGAGAGAGGAGGAGGAGGAGGAGGATGCGGCGTCACATGTCCAACGAGGCAGGATGCCCCCTGGAGGCCAGCTACAGGCCAGCACACCAACTGTATCAGACCGCAGAGCTCCGCCTGTGCAGGGCGCTGCCTCTGCACGTTATCACAAAAGTTCTTTGGTGTGGGCCTTTTTTGAGACGAGTGCATCAGATCGCACCACTGCTATTTGCAATATTTGTCTCAAGCGTATCTCGCGTGGCCAAAACATCAGCCGCTTGGGCACCACAAGCATGAGCAGACATATGTCGACCTGCCATGCAGCTCGTTGGCAAGCACACATAAAAGACCCACACCAAAGAACAAAGCGGACCTCTCCTTGCTCCTCATCAGCTGGGATCTCCATCCCCACTATATCTTCAGTCCTCTCTGACAGCTGCTCTGAGAGGACTGAAGGTGTAGAATTAGGTGTGTCACAACCAAGTACTTGCAGTACACCGACGTCCGATTGTAGCAGGCAAATTTCCCTGCCCCAGCTGCTGGACCGTCGAAAGAAGTATACTCCCAGCCATCCACATGCCCAGCGGTTGAATGCTAGCTTGGCTAAATTGCTAGCACTTCAACTGCTGCCTTTTCAGTTGGTAGACTCGGCCCCCTTCCGTGAGTTTGTTCAATGTGCGGTTCCTCAGTGGCAGGTTCCCAAACGCCACTTTTTCTCACGGAAGGCGATTCCGTCTCTCTTCCGGCATGTGGAAGGCAATGTCCATGCCTCGCTGGACAGGGCGGTCACTGGTAAGGTGCATATTACCGCTGACTCATGGTCCAGCAGGCATGGACAGGGACGTTATCTTTCTTTCACGGCCCATTGGGTCACTCTATTGGCAGCTGGGAGGGATGCAGGACAAGGTGCAGTAGTGTTGGAGGTTGTTCCGCCACCACGCCTCCAAAATGCTACTACTGGTTGTGACACACCTCTCTCCTCCACCCCCTCCTCTTCTTCTTCCTCCATGTCCTCTTCAAGTGCTCTGTCCTCGGAACCAGCGGTGCTCCGTAGGCGTACAAGGGGCTACGCGAGTACGCAGGCAAAAAGATGCCATGCCGTGCTTGCGCTGGTGTGTTTGAGGGACAGGAGCCACACTGGGGCAGAGGTTCTGGCAGCTCTGCAGGGGCAGGCCGAGAGGTGGTTGACGCCACGCCAGCTTAAGCCAGGAATGGTGGTTTCTGACAATGGCACCAACCTCCTCTCCGCCCTGCGACAGGGGCAGCTCACCCATGTGCCCTGTATGGCTCACGTCCTCAACCTGGTGGTGCAGCGGTTCTTGGGCAGGTACCCAGGCTTACAGGATGTCCTGAGACAGGCCAGGAAAGTCTGTGTGCATTTCCGCTGATCTTATAATGCCAGTGCTCGGCTGACTGAGCTACAAAAGGAGCTGAACCTGCCCAAGAACCGCCTAATATGTGACATGCCCACCAGGTGAAACTCAACGTTGGCCATGCTGCAGCGACTGCACACGCAGCAGAGGGCCATCAATGAGTACCTTTGCGACTACGGCACCAGGACAGGGTCAGGGGAGCTTGGCTTTTTTTCCCCACGCCAGTGGAGCATGATCAGGGATGCATGCACTGTCCTCTCACCATTTGAGGAGGCCATGAGGATGGTGAGCAGTGACAGTGCATGCATCAGTGACACTGTACCTCTTGTCCACCTGTTGGAGCATACGCTGCGTGGGATAATGGACAGGGCACTTGAGGCAGAACAGAGGCAGGAAGAGGAGGACTTCCTTGCCTCTCAAGGCCCCCTTTATCCAGACAGTGTTTCTTCTGTCCCACCCATCACACAGGAAGAGGATGAGGAGGAGGAGGAGGAGGAGGAGGATTGTGTGAGCATGGAGGTGGAGCCTGGCACTCAGCATCAGCAGCAGCAGTCTTTTAGGGATGATGTACAGTCCCAACAAACCAGTGGACTTGTACGTGGCTGGGAGGAGGTGGCTGGCGATCATGTCGTCCTCAGTGACCCAGAAGACTCCGGACCGAATGCCTCAGCTAACCTACGTAGCATGGCCTCCCTGATCCTGCAAAGCCTGCGGAAGGATCCTCGTGTTCTTCGGATCAAGGAGAGGGACCATTACTGGCTGGCCACTCTCCTTGATCCACGGTACAAGGGTAAGGTTGCGGACCTTATCTTGCCGTCGCAGAGGGAGCAGAGGATGAGACATCTCAGGGAGGCCTTGCAGAAAGGTCTGTGCAACGCGTTCCCAGAAACTGGGAGGTTACAAACTCCTGGTCCTGGACGACGAGTTGCTGAGGCTTCGGTCAGTAGCAGAAGGAGCGGTGGGGAAGGTGGACGTCTGACCGATGCGTTCAGACAATTTTTTAGTCCGCAGCCCCAAGGTATGATCGGTTCCAGCAACCATCGCCAGCGTCTGATATACATGGTGCAGGAATACCTAGGGGCAAGGTCAGACTTGGACACCTTTCCCACCGAAAATCCTCTGGCTTACTGGGTCCTGAGGATGGATCACTGGCCAGAGCTTGCACAGTATGCAATTGAGCTACTGGCCTGTCCTGCATCCAGCGTTCTTTCCGAACGCACATTCAGTGCTGCTGGAGGATTTGTCACCGATCACAGGGTGCGCCTGTCCACCGACTCGGTTGATCGACTGACCTTCATAAAAATGAATCAGTCTTGGATCACCACCAGCTACCAGGTACCTGAAGCGGATATAACTGAATAATTTATAATGTCACATCCCTTCAAGACTGCCTATGCTGATGCTGAGTGACTGTCCTGTTATGTTCACTGACTATCCTCTTCCTCCTCCTCAATGATCCATGCCACCACACCAGTGCCTAAGGCACAATTTTTCAGCCCCTGTATAACAGGGGCGTGTAATTACAATTTTTTTTAAAAAAATGCTTCGCAACAGGTGTGACTGCTGTGCTCCAAGTACAGTATCTGTGAGGGGTTGCAGTGTTGTGGCACCAGCACCAGTGCCTAAAGCACAATTTTTCAGCCCCTGTATGGCGTGTAATTACAATTTTTAGGCAATGCTTTGCAACAGGTCTCATTGCTGTGCTCAGAGTACAGTATCTGTGAGGGGTTGCAGTGTTGTGGCACCAGCACCAATGCCTAAGGCACAATTTTTCAGCCCCTGTATAACAGGGGCGTGTAATTACAATTTTTTAAAAAAATGCTTCGCAACAGGTGTGACTGCTGTGCTCCAAGTACAGTATCTGTGAGGGGTTGCAGTGTTGTGGCACCAGCACCAGTGCCTAAGGCACAATTTTTCAGCCCCTGTTGGGGCGTGTAATTACAATTTTTAGGCAATGCTTTGCAACAGGTCTCATTGCTGTGCTCAGAGTACAGTATCTGTGAGGGGTTGCAGTGTTGTGGCACCAGCACCAATGCCTAAGGCACAATTTTTCAGCCCCTGTTTAACAGGGGCGTGTAATTACAATTTTTTTTAAAAAATGCTTCGCAACAGGTGTGACTGCTGTGCTCCAAGTACAGTATCTGTGAGGGGTTGCAGTGTTGTGGCACCAGCAACAATGCCTAAGGCACAATTTTTCAGCCCCTGTTTAACAGGGGCGTGTAATTACAAATCTTGATCTAAAAGTTCACAGCAGGGCCCATTCCTGCACCCACCAAGAGTAACTGTGAGGGCTTACAGTCTTGTGGCAACACCGTCCACCACCACCACCACCACCACCACCAAAGGCCCAATTTTTCTGCCCCTGTTCAACAGGTGCATGCAATTACAAATCTTGATCTAATAACTCACAGCAGGGCCCATTCCTGCACCCACCAAGAGTAACTGTGAGGGCTTACAGTCTTGTGGCAACACCGTCCACCACCACCACCACCAAAGGCCCAATTTTTCTGCCCTGTTCAACAGGTGCATGCAATTACAAATCTTGATCTAATAACTCACAGCAGGGCCCATTCCTGCGCCCACCAAGAGTAACTGTGAGGGCTTACAGTCTTGTGGCAACACCGTCCACCACCACCACCACCAAAAGGCCCAATTTTTCTGCCCTGTTCAACAGGTGCATGCAATTACAAATCTTGATCTAATAACTCACAGCAGGGCCCATTCCTGCACCCACCAAGAGTAACTGTGAGGGCTTACAGTCTTGTGGCAACACCGTCCACCACCACCACCACCACCACCAAAGGCCCAATTTTTCTGCCCAGTTCAACAGGTGCATGCAATTACAAATCTTGATCTAATAACTCACAGCAGGGCCCATTCCTGCGCCCACCAAGAGTAACTGTGAGGGCTTACAGTCTTGTGGCAACACCGTCCACCACCACCACCACCAAAAGGCCCAATTTTTCTGCCCGGTTCAACAGGTGCATGCAATTACAAATCTTGATCTAATAACTCACAGCAGGGCCCATTCCTGCGCCCACCAAGAGTAACTGTGAGGGCTTACAGTCTTGTGGCAACACCGTCCACCACCAACACCACCAAAGGCCCAATTTTTCTGCCCTGTTCAACAGGTGCATGCAATTACAAATCTTGATCTAATAACTCACAGCAGGGCCCATTCCTGTGCCCACCAAGAGTAACTGTGAGGGCTTACAGTCTTGTGGCAACACCGTCCACCACCACCACCACCACCAAAGGCCCAATTTTTCTGCCCAGTTCAACAGGTGCATGCAATTACAAATCTTGATCTAATAACTCACAGCAGGGCCCATTCCTGCGCCCACCAAGAGTAACTGTGAGGGCTTACAGTCTTGTGGCAACACCGTCCACCACCACCACCAAAGGCCCAATGCCATGCCATTTTTCTCAAGGATTTTCAGCCATTCAGCCAGGACAAGACATGACATTAAAGCCGCAAGTGGTTTTAAATGGCTTCTTTATTTCCTTTACAAATGTCATTTTGTGCAGGGACAGTTCTAAACACGGGAAACACATGCCACTTCACAGGCATACTTTAGACACCCCCAGGTACTATATTTAAAGGAATATTTCACTTTTTTTTTCACTTCATGCATCATTAAAATGACTGCTCCCGAAAAAACGTTAGTTTTTAAAAGTTCTTTTTGCATTGATATATGTCCCCTGGGGCAGGACCCGGGTCCCCAAACCTGTTTTATGACATTAACATGCATATTGGCCGTTGTAATTAGCAATTTTGATTTCGAACGTTCGCGTCCATTATAACGAATAGGGTTCGAAAATTTGCGCGAACTTTCGGTCCGTTCGAAGGTTCTGGTGCGAACTGAACCCGGGGTTGTTCGGCTCATCCCTACTATAGATATACTTTAACCAATTCTCTACTGCAAAAATGGTAAAGTGGTGGATGACCAGTGTGCTGCTTGGATCTGAGCTATCATAAAACAGATCACATAATGGGAAACAGTGTACAGAGCCAATTCAAGAGACCCTTGTAACCAATCACAGTGATGATAAATATAAACAGTTCCACTGTTTACATTTGAGATCCCGCCCCTTCTTCTAACAACAGAGGAAGGGGAAACTATTTCCAGATCACAGGCAGATCACAGTTCAGGGTAAGGGGGTTGTGACTGTGGGGGTTTCATCTTTTCACCCTTTTGTATATATAATCTGCATTCTGTTTGTTAACCCTATACCTGCCTTATCCAGCACATTTGCTCATTAACTCCATAATCTTAATGATCTAATCTATGTATGCCTTGTAAAAGTAGTATCTAATGCACCATTATCAAGCTCCATGTTTTATGCCCCTCAATACTAGCATGTTTCTTCAATTCCACAAAAATAGATCACCTTGAGGTATCCTTGAGGTATCTGCTTTACAAAAAGGGGTTATTTTAGGATGTGTACACCGTCCTGACACTTTTATCTTACCAGATAGTAGGGACATTTTTTATTCAATATTGTGGACTTTTTCCTTTTATATAGTAAAAAACACAGTAGTTATTAAAACCCAACCCCGGGCAGATAAAAGATGATCTCTTGCATTTGGGCTGTGCCCACACTGCAAGGGTTATTAGCTTGTTTTGCCTATTCCTCTGGTCCCCTGGCAGGCACTGCTGCACCTCGACCCGGCGGTGGACTGTCTCTCGGCACCCCCATGTCCAGAGTAGGGCTATGGACTCTGCTCTGGTCTTGATGACATCAGGACCCTAGAGCGGGGTTGAAGAAGCTGCAGGGATTGGTCCAGCTGTAGGGAGGAGCAGAGGATCGGGTAAGTATATCTCCTGCTATTGTTCCTCCAAACAAAGCTTTGATATTAAATTTAGGAAAGTGTTGCATGACTGATTAACTGTCAGTCAAACTATGACAGCACTAAAAACTGTACATTGGCCTGGACATTAAGGATATTACAGGCTGGTACTCAAGTGATTAATCATAGGTTAAAGTTTATTTAGATTTTTTTTGCTTTCATTAAGAAATTAAAAATCTCTACGCTGACAAACTAATGCTGGATAACAGAATTACAATTGTCTATTTGTGTCTGTGCAAGACTAGCAAGCTAATGAAGAGTTATGGGCTTAGGTGTGTAGGTTGTTTTTTTTTTTCAGCACAGTGCAGATTAGACCTTGGGTTTATGGGGATGTGTAGCTCTGTTTCACTGAAAGAAAGGTCATTTAACTTTCTTGCTGATAGAGGAAGCCTCTGTAAATTTGCATAATGAATCTCTGTGAAAATGATTCTGTTTATATAATGACTAGGTTCCCAAGTAGTCGGTTAAGTCTGGCACACACCCACAAACATCCCAGATGCAGTCAGTGCCCCCTTTGTTCTAAGAGTGAATCACAGATAGCGCAGTATAAACTGACTGCAGGATGCCTTGTAACAAGAATAGCAATGACTATGTGACACCCAGACAGATCAGACACACAAAGCAATACAAATTGCAAAGTGTCACAATAAATCGCACCTCTGTAAAGGGTATTTGTAAACCCCTGCTTTCAATTAAAAATGCTCTAGGCTGTTGTATGAAGCCTGGTGACTGCTTATTACAGTAGTAGGGATATATAACCAAGTAGGATGACTGTAGTGCTGGTGACCAGATGCTGTACCCTATCAGTTGGGAGTTCTACGAGCAGAGCCGGCACTACCTATAGGCAAGGTAGGCGCCGGCCTAGAGCGCACATCAGTCAGCCTTCTGTGCCCCGCAGCAGGAGGACAAGGGTAGCACACAGATAGCTGCTCCTGTCCACAAATAGTTTGTCGGATCCACACACTGCAGGAAGCCGAGCGGCATACACACGTCCCCCTGCTCCCAGAACCTTTCCAGCGGCTTGGTGTAGTCCGCCCCCATCCCGCTGCCTTGTAGGTCATCGCAGCCACAGAATAGACCCCCCCACACTGCCCAGCAGGAAGAACACGCCGGTCCAGCCCCCGGTCATAGTGCAGCATGCACGACTCGATGATGAAGCCGGCTCGGCGGAGGTAGGTGTCCCTGCGAGCACTGAACGCAGGGGCACTGGGAGACATAGTTACATAGTTAGTTAGGTTGAAAAAAGACACAAGTCCAACCACAAAAAAATAAAAAATAAAATAAATAAAAAATATATCATACAATCCCATATATCCCATTCTATACCCACATTCTATATCCCATTCTGATCCAGAGGAAGGCAAAAAACCCCAGCAGAGCATGCTCCAATTTGCTAAAGTAGGGGAAAAAATTCCTTCCTGATCCCCCGAGAGGCAATCGGATTTTCCCCGGATCAACTTTACCTATAAATGTTAGTACCCAGTTATATTATGTACATTTAGGAAAGTATCCAGGCCTTTCTTAAAGCAATCTACTGAGCTGGCCAGAACCACCTCTGCAGGGAGTCTTTTCCACATTTTCACAGCTCTTACTGTGAAGAAACCTTTCCGTATTTGGAGATGAAATCTCTTTTCCTCTAGACGTAAAGAGTGCCCCCTTGTCCTCTTTGTTGACTGTAAAGTGAATAACTCAACACCAAGTTCACTATATGGACCCCTTATATATTTATACATGTTGATCATATCCCCCCTTAATCTCCTCTTATCAAGGGTTAATAAATTCATTTCCTCTAATCTTTCCTCATAGCTGAGCTCCTCCATGCCTCTTATCAGTTTGGTTGCCCTTCTCTGCACTTTCTCCAGTTCCCCAATACCTTTTTTGAGAACTGGTGCCCAAAACTGAACTGCATTTTCCAGATGAGGTCTTACTAATGATTTGAACAGGGGCAAAACGATATCTCTCTCTCTGGAGTCCATACCTCTCTTAATACAAGAAAGGACTTTGCTCGCTTTGGAAACCGCAGCTTGGCATTGCATGCTATTATTGAGCTTATGATCTACCAAAACCCCCAGATCCTTCTCCACTATGGATTCCCCCAGTTGTACTCCCCCTAGCATGTATGATGCATGCATATTCTTAGCCCCACAGTGCATAACTTTACATTTATCAACATTAAACCTCATCTGCCACATAGTCGCCCAATTAGACAGAGCATTGAGGTCGGCTTGTAAATTGGAGACCTCCTGTAAGGACGTTATTCCACTGCATAGCTTGGTGTCATCTGCAAAGACAGAAATTTGACTTTTGATCCCAGACCCAATATCATTTATAAAGATATTAAAAAGTAAGGGTCCCAGCACTGAACCTTGGGGTACACCACTGATAACATTAGACCATTCAACCATTCACTGATAACTTTGGACATTGTAGAGCATGTATGCCACCCCGGCCAGACCCCCGTACGGGCCGCCTTCCTGGCCGCCCTGGGCAGGCAGCTGCTGGGCAATGCTGTCTATGGTCCTGATCATAACCCCCTCATCACTGCCCTGGCCGGACACCAGGCTGCCCTTGTAGTCGGAGAAGCGGTTGGGGAAGCAGCGCTTGTTCCCCATCTGATGAGGACTGATATTCTCCATGATGGACCACCTCTATTTCCAATGTTCCTGGGGAAGACAAAGACACAATCAGACAGCTGGGGTGCCTGTTGGAGAGCAATGGAGCTGTCGGAGCCTGGAGAGCAGTGGGCATGCTGGAGCAGGGAGGAGCAAACACATATGCAGGGGCGGACTGACAACTGATGGGGCCCCCGGTCAATAAAAGATCATGGGGCCCCCTGCGTCCCAAGCCACACCTGCACAGGGGGACATTGGGGGGGGCACACAGGGGGACACTGTGGAGGGGGAGAGAACACAGGGGGACACTTGGGGGGCACACAGGGGGACACTGGGGGGAGGGAGAGCACACAGGGGGGGCAGTGTGGGGAGAGCACACTGAAGTGTTCCCCGGGCCCCATACATCTGTACTGCCCCTCCCTCCAATGGTGACCCTCCAGTAAAAAAAAATGTCACTCACCCCATGCCTGTAATAATACCTCTAATGGCACGCTGCTCCCCGCCGGCCCCTCCTCTCTTCTCGTCCATCCTAGACTCCTAGGTGATACAGTGGAAGGTTTGCACTGTATCACCTAGGAGTCTAGGATGGACGAGAAGAGAGGAGGGGCCGGCGGGGAGCAGCGCGCCGTTAGCGGTATTATTACAGGCATGGGGTGAGTGAAGTAGTGGCGTCGCTAGGGTTGGTGTCACCTGGTGCAGTAATACATGGTGTCACCCCCCTCCACTAAGCAGGCTAGTGCATCAGTGCGGCTCTCCCCCTTTAACCTACCACAATGGATGGAGCTGGGATTGGGGGGGAAGGATGGAGCCGGGATTGGGGTGGTGGATAGAGCTGGAATGGGATCAGGGAATGGATGGAGTCGGGATAGGATCAGGGGATAGATAAAGCCGGAATGGGATCAGAGGATGTATAGAGCTGGGATGGGATCAGGGGGATGGATGGAGCCAGGATTGGATCAGGGGGATGGATGGAGCAGGGATAGAATCAGGGGGGATGGATGAAGTTGGAATAGGATCAGGGGGGTGGATGGAGCGGGAATAGGATCATGGGGATGGATGGAGCGGAAATAGGATCAGGGGGATGGATGGAGCAGGGATAGGAACAGGGATAGGATCAGGGGGGATGGATGGAGTGGGGATGGGATTAGTGGGGATGGATGAGCGGGTATGGGATCGGGGGAGTGGATGGAGCCGGGATGGGATCTTTGATTTGGGAGGGGGTTAAAGGATATGTGCTAGGGGGTGCTTTGGGAGGGGATAGGAATTGCGCTGGGGGGAGGGGGTAAAACTTCAAATCTGCCCCCCTCCTACTTGTAGTACAAGTCCTCTCTAACCCAAAACAAAAAGAGCACCCTCTAGCAGATATCCTCTAACCCCCCCCCCCCCCATAGCATAATTGTTACCTGACAATGCCCCCCCCCCCCAACCACTATGTCCCCCTCTTCTGCAATACCCCTGTTGCATACCTCAGGGCAGGTGCTGCAGCGTGGATGGTGTCTGTGTCCCTCCTCATCCTCGGCTCTTCCTCCCAGCCTGTGTACACATCAAAGCGGCAGCGAGTGCTGCCTAGGGGGACAGAGATCTGCGGCCACGTGTGGAGTTATATGTGGGGACGGTCTGACCCCGGGCAACCAGTTTGTCTCTGCCTCACTCCCTCCTCCCCCACTCTCCCCGCACATCACACGGAGCAGAGCAGAGGAGATCCCGAAGGGGAAGGAGGGAGCCGAGGCGCCCCTCTCAATGCAGCGCGGAGCCGGGTGCATAGCAACGCCACTGAAGTAAAGAACAAGAACCTGTGATAATACCGCTAATGGCGCGCTGCTCCCCGCCGCCCCCTCCTTCCCTCCCATCCGACGGGAGGGAAGGAGGGGCTGGCGGGGAGCAGCGCGCCGTTAGCGGTATTATTGTACCCGCTTCAAGGGGCCTCTCGTTGGGCCCGGCACGGGCCCCTAATGGCTCCAGGCCCTCGGGCGGCGACCGAATCACTGATCGGTCAGTCCGCCCCTGCACATATGGATGGACGGGTGGGGCTGCAAAAAGCACTTTCACCTAAGTAGAAAAAAATCCTTGCACCGGCCCTGTCTACGAGTAGTCAGTGAGAGAGAAGATCTCTTGTATTGCCAAAGATCTGTACTTTACAAACAAACTTTACTAGCAGTTGACACAGAAGGGAGGACCAGTTGAAGTCCACCTGCACAAGAAAAGCTAGAGTTTAACAAGTTTCCTGTTTAAAAGGTTTCCTTATGGTTCCCAAAGCCACAGTTAGGAGAGGACGGTTAGAGTAGAAGTCTACCCAAAGCTTTTTTTTTTTCATAAATAAGGGAAGGTGTTTATTGATGTCAGTTGTTTTTTCTTATCCTTGCCCACAATGGGGAGATTCTCCTACTTGTTCAAAACTAAAAACACACTTTAGGTAGGCTTCTACTTTACTTTGCATAATCCACCACTGAATCTGCTAAATAAATCACCATAAATAATGGCTGGTAATATCAAACAACCAGCAAATGTGCATGTAAATGCAGGATCCAGCTATCACAAGGGCGTGGGGGATCTTTCGTCAGAGCCATCACAGGCTCTATTCGGCAATGAACACTCAGCCATCAAACCCGGGTTTAAATGGGGAAAGGGTACTCATAGCGTCAAACCATCACAACTTTATTATATAAAAAACGAAACACCATACACTTACAAAACTTGGTGCCAAAACTGACACTTGCCTAGATAGGGCGTGCATGGTGACATCACATCAAAGCCCCGTCCTATGCATTTCATCAACTGATGTCCTCCAGGGGCATTATACAAGTGTCGGTTTTGGCACCAAGTTTTGTAAGTGTATGGTGTTTCCTTTTTTATATAATAAAGTTGTGATGATTTTACGCTATGAGTACCGTTTACTCCTTTAAACCTGGGTTTGATGGCTGAGTGTTTTTGGGGAATAGCGCACGTGACGGCTCTGAGGAAAGATCCCCCATGCCCTTGTGATAGTTGGATCCTGCATTTATATACGCATTTGCTGGTTGTTTGACATTACCAGCCGTTGTTTCTGGTGAGTTATTAAGCAGATTTGGTGGTGAATTATGCATTGAAGGTGGAGCATGTTTGAGAGATGAGATCTTTTTTTCACCAATGATTTTGGAGATTTGAGGGTCTGGGGGGGGGGGGGGGGGGGGGGGGGGGGGGGGGGGGGGGGGGGGGGGGGGGGGGGGGGGGGGGGGGGGGGGGGGGGGGGGGGGGGGGGGGGGGGGGGGGGGGGGGGGGGGGGGGGGGGGGGGGGGGGGGGGGGGGGGGGGGGGGGGGGGGGGGGGGGGGGGGGGGGGGGGGGGGGGGGGGGGGGGGGGGGGGGGGGGGGGGGGGGGGGGGGGGGGGGGGGGGGGGGGGGGGGGGGGGGGGGGGGGGGGGGGGGGGGGGGGGGGGGGGGGGGGGGGGGGGGGGGGGGGGGGGGGGGGGGGGGGGGGGGGGGGGGGGGGGGGGGGGGGGGGGGGGGGGGGGGGGGGGGGGGGGGGGGGGGGGGGGGGGGGGGGGGGGGGGGGGGGGGGGGGGGGGGGGGGGGGGGGGGGGGGGGGGGGGGGGGGGGGGGGGGGGGGGGGGGGGGGGGGGGGGGGGGGGGGGGGGGGGGGGGGGGGGGGGGGGGGGGGGGGGGGGGGGGGGGGGGGGGGGGGGGGGGGGGGGGGGGGGGGGGGGGGGGGGGGGGGGGGGGGGGGGGGGGGGGGGGGGGGGGGGGGGGGGGGGGGGGGGGGGGGGGGGGGGGGGGGGGGGGGGGGGGGGGGGGGGGGGGGGGGGGGGGGGGGGGGGGGGGGGGGGGGGGGGGGGGGGGGGGGGGGGGGGGGGGGGGGGGGGGGGGGGGGGGGGGGGGGGGGGGGGGGGGGGGGGGGGGGGGGGGGGGGGGGGGGGGGGGGGGGGGGGGGGGGGGGGGGGGGGGGGGGGGGGGGGGGGGGGGGGGGGGGGGGGGGGGGGGGGGGGGGGGGGGGGGGGGGGGGGGGGGGGGGGGGGGGGGGGGGGGGGGGGGGGGGGGGGGGGGGGGGGGGGGGGGGGGGGGGGGGGGGGGGGGGGGGGGGGGGGGGGGGGGGGGGGGGGGGGGGGGGGGGGGGGGGGGGGGGGGGGGGGGGGGGGGGGGGGGGGGGGGGGGGGGGGGGGGGGGGGGGGGGGGGGGGGGGGGGGGGGGGGGGGGGGGGGGGGGGGGGGGGGGGGGGGGGGGGGGGGGGGGGGGGGGGGGGGGGGGGGGGGGGGGGGGGGGGGGGGGGGGGGGGGGGGGGGGGGGGGGGGGGGGGGGGGGGGGGGGGGGGGGGGGGGGGGGGGGGGGGGGGGGGGGGGGGGGGGGGGGGGGGGGGGGGGGGGGGGGGGGGGGGGGGGGGGGGGGGGGGGGGGGGGGGGGGGGGGGGGGGGGGGGGGGGGGGGGGGGGGGGGGGGGGGGGGGGGGGGGGGGGGGGGGGGGGGGGGGGGGGGGGGGGGGGGGGGGGGGGGGGGGGGGGGGGGGGGGGGGGGGGGGGGGGGGGGGGGGGGGGGGGGGGGGGGGGGGGGGGGGGGGGGGGGGGGGGGGGGGGGGGGGGGGGGGGGGGGGGGGGGGGGGGGGGGGGGGGGGGGGGGGGGGGGGGGGGGGGGGGGGGGGGGGGGGGGGGGGGGGGGGGGGGGGGGGGGGGGGGGGGGGGGGGGGGGGGGGGGGGGGGGGGGGGGGGGGGGGGGGGGGGGGGGGGGGGGGGGGGGGGGGGGGGGGGGGGGGGGGGGGGGGGGGGGGGGGGGGGGGGGGGGGGGGGGGGGGGGGGGGGGGGGGGGGGGGGGGGGGGGGGGGGGGGGGGGGGGGGGGGGGGGGGGGGGGGGGGGGGGGGGGGGGGGGGGGGGGGGGGGGGGGGGGGGGGGGGGGGGGGGGGGGGGGGGGGGGGGGGGGGGGGGGGGGGGGGGGGGGGGGGGGGGGGGGGGGGGGGGGGGGGGGGGGGGGGGGGGGGGGGGGGGGGGGGGGGGGGGGGGGGGGGGGGGGGGGGGGGGGGGGGGGGGGGGGGGGGGGGGGGGGGGGGGGGGGGGGGGGGGGGGGGGGGGGGGGGGGGGGGGGGGGGGGGGGGGGGGGGGGGGGGGGGGGGGGGGGGGGGGGGGGGGGGGGGGGGGGGGGGGGGGGGGGGGGGGGGGGGGGGGGGGGGGGGGGGGGGGGGGGGGGGGGGGGGGGGGGGGGGGGGGGGGGGGGGGGGGGGGGGGGGGGGGGGGGGGGGGGGGGGGGGGGGGGGGGGGGGGGGGGGGGGGGGGGGGGGGGGGGGGGGGGGGGGGGGGGGGGGGGGGGGGGGGGGGGGGGGGGGGGGGGGGGGGGGGGGGGGGGGGGGGGGGGGGGGGGGGGGGGGGGGGGGGGGGGGGGGGGGGGGGGGGGGGGGGGGGGGGGGGGGGGGGGGGGGGGGGGGGGGGGGGGGGGGGGGGGGGGGGGGGGGGGGGGGGGGGGGGGGGGGGGGGGGGGGGGGGGGGGGGGGGGGGGGGGGGGGGGGGGGGGGGGGGGGGGGGGGGGGGGGGGGGGGGGGGGGGGGGGGGGGGGGGGGGGGGGGGGGGGGGGGGGGGGGGGGGGGGGGGGGGGGGGGGGGGGGGGGGGGGGGGGGGGGGGGGGGGGGGGGGGGGGGGGGGGGGGGGGGGGGGGGGGGGGGGGGGGGGGGGGGGTTTGCATTGAAGAACCGTATATGGATTGTTTTGGTACCATTTTTTAAACATATTTATAACACTTTTAAAAGCACGGACATTTTTTTTTTTTTAAATTGATTTAGCACTTTATTCAGCACTGTTGGTATATATGCACGTTGTTTTCCACTAATGTTTACACATAATATGAAATGTTGTACTAAGTGGTGATACTCAAATATAAATGTACCTCATCCCGATTAAATGGCAAGTGGGTGGACGGGGATAGAAGCAGGGGATTATAGCGGTACTAAGTACAAATTGGAACACTCGTGACTTTTTGTAAAAAGGTTTTTTGAACAATTTATTAGAAAATTAATTATTAAGGACATACAATAAAGAAAAAAGTGCATATGAATAAAATTAATCCATCAATCGAAATGGGGCCTAGTATAAAGTGTGAAATAGGGCCCCAGAGGCGACCGAGGGATCATACATATACAAAAACATATATATTAAAGAGTAGATTAGAAAGGTCTATACAACTGTATAGATCATGGGTACATTTGAAGCTTGAGGATAGAATTGACCGACATGTTTCGCCAGACTATGGCTTCTTCAGGGTCACTTGTATCAATTTGTACCCGCAAATGAGTCTAATGAGATACAAAGAGGCAAAAGAAAAATATAATTATACATGATCAGAAAACATATGTGGCCAAAATATCGTTCATCATACATGTCATTTTAAGGCTATATGCATGCCCCCACAACTCATACAGGTCGAGTCCCTCCCAGATCCCAGCCGAGGATGGCAATACGTACCGCAAAGCCAATGACAGCACCAGGCAAAAATCGCAATATAGTCATGTGCAAAGACCTACTGCAGGGGACTGTCGAGGGCCTACAGGGAGCCTGGTGAAAAATAGAGGTAGCGTAAATATAGAGAAGAAATGGTTATCAAGCTAGGTTGATTTCCATACATGGCTAACATAGCCTAAAGTGTACCAAACTTACCAATATAAAAAGATTACAAATAAAGGGCAGCGCCAGATTAAAATGATGAAGCTGAGGTTGATAAGAAAATATAGCTATGGGTCTCTGTGGGGAAAGGAAGAGAAATGATGAGTTTAAATGTAGGTCCAAAATAGTGGACCAGCTAGTTAGGACAAAAAAGAGAGGGGGGTGAGACTTACCGCAAGTCAAACTCCTACATTGTTTGGAACTAGACTGAAAAAGCCCAATGAGAGCTGCATGAAGTAAAGATTGGATTGGTGGGAGGAAAAGCCCTTCCAGCAGAGGATATATGCCCGTAGCTGAGAGAAAAAAGAGGAAAAAAGTAATGAAGCTGGTTCAAAAGGATATAAGTTTTAAAAGGAGTGGAGAAGGAGAGAAGGATTTCACAAACCTGCTTCAACAACGATCTGGATGTACTGACGCTCCAATGTCCAACACCATAAAGGTGTGGATTAGCAGGCTATGTAGGTCCTACCACACCTAATCACGATTGGCCGTGATTAGGCGGCGGGCAAAAAAGCCTCCCGCGCATGCGCAGAAGCGAATGCGCGCTCGCCTACAACACCCACAATGCTCTTGGGTCAGTGGATGCGCGCGCAACTCATTGCGCAGGCCATACACGAACGGCCAGTCACACGGGACACCCTGAGGACAGTATGTGAACTGCAGGTGGATGGCAACATCAGAATAAACCTGATGCGCTTGGTTCAGAGAGGAACACGGAGAATCCCGGTTACTACAATGAAGAATAGATGAAGAGTGGGCTGGCTGATCCCAGAGTGGCAAATAGCATAGGAGAGCGGAGGCATAGAGGCAAAGCGGGCTGCCAATATATATATATATATAAAAGCAACCCTGGGGTGCCCAAACAGATCACCTAGCAAGCAGATATAGACATGGCTAGATATGTAAACTGCGAAACTGCATGGAAGCTGACAGCAACGCCGCAACAATCGCCAGACATAGGCCGGGATACGGGACTAAGGGGGCAGGGACATGCAGAGAGGAGGGCAGAGGGAGCCGGGACCCCAAAAAAATCCCACTATTGATGGGATCCCAATTAGGGTGACATGCAGAGGGACGGCATTGGCCCATCGCTTGACAATACAGGGTAGAGTTTGCAATATAAAGTAAATAGGCAACAAATGATAATGATACATACAAATTTTGAGACCAAGAAGAATATTTATACCCTTTTGAACCAGCTTCATTATTTTTTTTTTCCCTCTTTTTTCTCTCAGCTACGGGCATATATCCTCTGCTGGAAGGGCTTTTCCTCCCACCAATCCAATATTTACTTCATGTAGCCCTCATTGGGCTTTTTCAGTCTAGTTCCAAACAATGCAGGAGTTTGACTTGCGGTAAGTCTCACCCCCCTCTCTTTTTTGTCCTAACTAGCTGGTCCACTATTTTGGACCTACATTTAAACTCATCATTTCTCTTCCTTTCCCCACAGAGACCCATAGCTATATTTTCTTATCAACCTCGGCTTCATCATTTTAATCTGGCGCTCCCCTTCATTTGTAATAATCTTTTTATATTGGTAAGTTTGGTACACTTTAGGCTATGTTAGCCATGTATGGAAATCAACCTAGCTTGATAACCATTTCTTCTCTATATTTACGCTACCTCTATTTTTCACCAGGCTCCCTGTAGGCCCTCGACAGTCCCCTGCAGTAGGTCTTTGCACATGACTATATTGCGATTTTTGCCTGGTGCTGTCATTGGCTTTGCGGTATGTATTGCCATCCTCGGCTGGGATCTGGGAGGGACTCGACCTGTATGAGCTGTGGGGGCATGCATATAGCCTTAAAATGACATGTATGATGAACGATATTTTGGCCACATATGTTTTCTGATCATGTATAATTATATTTTTCTTTTGCCTCTTTGTATCTCATTAGACTCATTTGCGGGTACAAATTGATACAAGTGACCCTGAAGAAGCCATAGTCTGGCGAAACATGTCGGTCAATTCTATCCTCAAGCTTCAAATGTACCCATGATCTATACAGTTGTATAGACCTTTCTAATCTACTCTTTAATATATATGTTTTTGTATATGTATGATCCCTCGGTCGCCTCTGGGGCCCTATTTCCCACTTTATACTAGGCCCCATTTCGATTGATGGATTAATTTTATTCATATGCACTTTTTTCTTTATTGTATGTCCTTAATAATTAATTTTCTAATAAATTGTTCAAAAAACCTTTTTACAAAAAGTCACGAGTGTTCCAATTTGTACTTAGTACCGCTATAATCCCCTGCTTCTATCCCCGTCCACCCACTGGTGATAATGCTGTCTTCACATAAGCACTGTATTTGGTGGTACCTACATCACATAAGTAGCTGCTGCACCAGAGAAACTTTATATAAATTTTCCTTTTTGTGGCTTCTACTTTAATATTATCCTGATGCACTGAAAGTTTTCCTTCTGCAAAGTTCATCAGTTTTTTTCTGCTTTAAATGGTGTGATCCCAGTCTCTGCTTCTCCATCTAGAACTATGTGTGGGAAAAAGGTTCCCACGTAGAGGTTTAAACAAACCCAAGGTCGAGACTGGGCCTAAAAAAACCTAAATAGATTTTGTGGTAAGGTGCTGGCACCCTGTGAAGAAACTGAAAACCCCTCCATGGCAGTGGAAAATACACTGTGCACCATGTGTATGAAGCAGTGGATTTGGCCTGTGTCCAATATTTACTGTTCTTGGGTGCCAAAATGCAAAATATCCCCTGGAGAATGTGTGTAAACTTTCGGAATGATAGTGCTATCTTACATCCCCAGTGCTGAAAATGTACCTCGTTTAACAATTTTTTTTTTTAACAGGATGGCGCTTTCTACAGACAGGTAACAAAGAAACATGGTCTGGAAATGATATCTGTGAATGTCTATGGCTTGAGGTGAGAAAATAGCCATTGCAAGTTCCATTTAGGGTACAGTTGAATTTCTCTGAAATGGGAACCACCAAACAGAGAGGCAGTCAGTGCCCAATGAGCAATTTCTGGTCTGGCAAGATAACACAGTCAGATAGCTTGTAGGCAGGTGTTGCGCTGCAGTATTTACACCAACCTGAAGATGACTGACATTCAGGCTGGCAGGAGACCATTAAGGACTAATTTGTCCCCTTTTTCCCCTGTTATGGGCTCTGGCAGCCATAGTAGGATGGGGAGGGGGGTGGGCAAGTATTTCTTATTGGATGCTGAATCCGGCCAGCTTTGTAGGAGTAGGTCAGGAAAAGAGTCCCCGAGGTTAGGGACAAGGTAGGAACAGTGATAGGGAGAGGTATCTTCCTGGTTTCTAAATGGCCTTTACAGGCAACTGGATAACTTCAAGGACTTTGGGTATTGTAGGGTGACCAAGTATGTAATATAATTTATATATATATATATATATATATATATATATATATATATATATATATATATATATATATATATATACTCCCAGGCAGTGCCGATCCTGACCTCCCTGGGGCCCTAAGCAAAATTCTGCTGAGGGGCCCTCTACCTGACCCGTGATGCCGTTAGCTATGTAAACCATATGCCATTGCCACACAGTCACACTTCAGCGCTCCCAATACAATCCTCCCTCCTTTAAACAAAACAGTCAAAGAATAAGTACAACAATATAGAACAGACATTATATATTTATCTTTACATATCTGAGTGTGGATCCCCCACTTACATCAGGGTCCCCAGAGGGCCACCCCTTACACCAGGGTCCCCAGAGAGCACCCCCCTTACATCAGGGTCCCCAGAGAGCACCCCCCTTACATCAGGGTCCCCAGAGAGCACCCCCTTACATCAGGGTCCCCAGAGAGCACCCCCCTTACATCAGGGTCCCCAGAGAGCACCCCCCTTACATTAGGGTCCCCAGAGAGCCCCCTTACATCAGGGTCCCCAGAGAGCACCCCCCTTACATCAGGGTCCCCAGAGAGCACCCCCCTTACATTAGGGTCCCCAGAGAGCACCCCCTTACATTAGGGTCCCCAGAGAGCACCCCCCTTACATTAGGGTCCCCAGAGAGCACCCCCCTTACATTAGGGTCCCCAGAGAGCACCCCCCTTACATCAGGGTCCCCAGAGAGCATCCCTATAAAGCCCCTCCTTAGATCGGGGTCCCCAGAGAGCCCCCCATACATAAGTGTCCTCAGAGAGCCTCCCTACTTACATCAGGGTCTGCAGCATTGCCCTTTACATCAGAGTTCCCCCTTGCACTGTAAGGTGGAATCCTGCATACTATGATGTAAAGGGGAACTCTGGGAATGTGGGGAGGACTCTGGTGACCAGAGAAAGAAAACACTAAGATAAGGGGGTTTACTGATATAAGGGGGAAACCTTTATATCAGTGCCCCCTTACAATATTGTATTGACCCCCCCTAGACTGGCCTGGCGGTGCTGTCACTGACCTCCTCTCAGGTGCATCATGCAGGGCTCAGTCAGTCGGCTCCAGCTTGGTGTCTCTGGTTTTATCCCATAGTTTCCTCTCCACAGTCCATACATGTCTGACTTCTCCCATGACCCCCATCCTGGCTGCGCTCCCTCTCTTGACTCAGGGGAGGTCAGAGGCTGCGGATGGGACAGGGGAGGTCAGAGGCTGCGGATGGGACAACAGGAGAGGTCAGAGGCTGCGGATGGGACAACAGGAAAGGTCAGAGGCTGTGGGGGGAGGGCAACAGGAGAGGTCAGAGGCTGTGGGGGGAGGGCAACAGGAGAGGTCAGAGGCTGTGGGGGGAGGGCAACAGGAGAGGTCAGAGGCTGTGGGGGGAGGGCAACAGGAGAGGTCAGAGGCTGTGGGGGGAGGGCAACAGGAGAGGTCAGAGGCTGTGGGGGGAGGGCAACAGGAGAGGTCAGAGGCGGTGGGGGGAGGGCAACAGGAGAGTTCAGAGGCTGCGGGGGAGGGCAACAGGAGAGGTCAGAGGCTGTGGGGGAGGGCAACAGGAGAGGTCAGAGGCTGCGGGGGGGGCAACAGGAGAGGTCAGAGGCTGTGGGGGGCAACAGGAGAGGTCAGAGGCTGCAAAGGGGGGGGGGGGGCCCAGGAGGTCAGAGGCTGCGGAGGGGACGTATTATTTTTAAAAATGGCGCCACTCGGCGCCATCGTGTCACTGGTGCTGCTGCTGCTGCTGTGAGGGCAGCGGCGTCTGAAAAAAAAGATGGCCGCGGGGCCGACATGCAACTGCGCATGCGCCAGCGCTGTTGCCGCTGCTCTGCAATTTTCGGAAAGGCGGGCGCATGCGCAGTTGCATGTTGGCCCCGCGGCCATCTTTTTTTCAGGCGCCGCTGCCCTCACAGTGGCGGCAGCGGCCCCAGGGGCCCCCGAGCAGAGCCGATCCGCCGCGGGGCGCTACGCAGCTTGCGTAGTCCGCGTATAGGGCGGATCGGCTCTGCTCCCAGGCCACTTTATTAGGTACACCTTGCTAGTACCGGGTTGGACCCCCTTTTGCCCTCAGAACTGCCTTAATACTTTGTAGCATAGATTCAGCAAGGTGTTGAAAACATTCCTCAGAGATTTTGATCCATATTATAATGATAGCATCACGCAGTTGCTGTAGATTTGTCAGCTGCACATTCACGATGCTACTCTCCCGTTTGAAATGATTTGAGTTTTGTGACATGTTGCATTATCCTGCTGGAGGTAGCCATCAGAAGATAAGTACACTGTAGTCATAAAGGGATAAACATGGTCAGCAACAATACTCAGGTAGGCCATGCTCAATCGGTACTAAGGGGCCACAAGTATGCTAAGAAGATATCCCCCACACTATTACACCACCACCAGCCTGAACCGTTGATACAAGGCAGGATGGACCCATGCTTTGATGTTGTATACTGCAAATTGTGACCCTACCATCTGAAATTGGGACTCATCAGACCAGGCAACATTTTTCCAATCTTCTGTTGACCTATTTTGGTGAGCCTGTGCGAATTGTAGCCTCAGTTTCCTGTTCTTACCTGACAGGAGTGGCACCCGGTGTGGTATTCTGCTGCTGTAGCCCATCTGCTTCAAGGTTTGATGTGTTGTGCATTCAGGGATGGTATTCTGCATTCCTTCATTGTAACAAGTGGTTATTTGAGATACTGTTACCTTTTATCATCTCTAACCAAGTCTGCCCATTCTCCTCTGACCCTTTGACATCAACAAGGCATTTTCATCCACACAACTGCCGCTCACTGGATATTTTCTCTTTTTTAGACCATCCTCTGTAAACCCTATGGATGGTTGTGCGTGAAAATCCTAGTAGCTCAGCAGTTTTTGAAATACTCATACCAGCCTGTCTGGCACCAACAACCATGGCACATCCAAAATTCCCCTTTTTCCCCATTCTGAAGCTCGATTTCAACTTCTGAAAGTCGTCTTCACCACATCTAGACGCCTAAATGCATTGAGTTGCTGCCATGTGATCAGCTGGTTAGCAATTTGTGTTACCAAGCAATTGAACAGGTGTACCTAAGTGGCTGGTGAGTGTGTGTATATATATATATATATATATATATACACACACACACATACACAAATTTGAACACAATAAAAATGACCTGAAAAAAGTTTTGACACCTGATATAAAAATGCCCTTTCCAGGTCAGTAATTCAACTAGCAAAGATAAGGAGGACAGTTCTGGACCATACAATGTATAAAGAAAGTCAGCAAAGCAGCTCAATTTTTTTATTATTTCTTGACAGATTTGTTTCAACTCTATTTAATCATTTTTCTACTGTTTCTGCTAGAAATTTTCAAAATAGACATTGTTGAGATGAGACAGTTGCAAGTGGTTGGCCTTTCTATGTAAACAGACTCAATAAGCTTTAGATACACTAATCCAGATAGTTTGTCCAAACAAAGAACCACTGATAATTCAATTTATTGCCATTTACTTAATGGTAAATGTATTCATGTAAAACAATGATGAAATTTGCCTTTTAAAGCTATAGCAATGTATTAACCTTTAAATCTAATAAGATAAGTCTGATCTTTTGAACAGATCCTGGAATGTGCCTTCTTACCTGGCTGAGCAAAGGATAAAATCCACTTTGTTGAATCAAACTAGTTATGGTCCAGTGTGCAGCTGTTCAGCTTCATGGACACTAATCTCTGTGCTCTGAATCTCATGTGTGCTTTAGATCTTTTCAATTTCAAATGACTTTTAGCAAAAAAATCTAAAGACATCTTCCAGGCAGGTATATACAATGCAAAAATCGAAGGATAAGTGCAGGTAAAAAAAAAAGTGCATTTTATTTTTTATAGTATATATGTAGCGGGGTCGTCCCCCTTTTAGGGGAGAAGACTACATTCCCCATAATTCCCCAGGCTGCCGGGAGGCTGTTTGTTTCCGCCCGAGAGGCGTCTGGGGGAGGTGATAAAAGGGAAGGGAAGAGGAGAGACCGCCTCTTCCTCTTCTGACTGGGCTGGTGACGCAGAGACTTGCAAGTGAGGAGACACCTGTGCGGACCGGGACTGCTGAAGGCCTGAAGCCTGGGCCTTGCAGCAGGTGGAGAGAGACTCTCACCCCTCAGTGTCAGCAGCAGCGGAGCGGAGACTTTTCCCTACAGTCGGTCGGTCGGAGAGAGGACCGGAACGCAGGGGCTGTGACGGAGGAGGCCGGACGCCGCCATTGGAGGGGCCGGAGCTGAGGACGGTACCCAGGAGTGGTGAGCGAGCTGAAAAGCTCATCCTACATTGCTACATACACTTCTATGCCTATTGAACTGCCAAGGCACAATTTACCTCAGAGTAGCAGATGTTTCTTTCTGTGGATTACAAATACACCATTTAAAGCTACACCTCTACAGTTCTCTTGCCGGTGAAGAATACTGTACTTATTCAAGGACTGAGCTCTATTGCTGGGGATCAGGCCTGGTCCGTTAGGTAGGCGCAGATAGATTTATTGCACCTCAGGGGTGCATAGCAGACGGTCGCTACACTTGGCGCTCCGTTCCCCATTGCTAGTTTGATACATATATGTGTACATGTTAAAGTGCATATCGCAGGGACCTGCTAATGTGTTGTAAGTCAAATGTTAAATGCATGTTACTATTTCTTTTCTTACTGCCAAAGTAAAGCCAGTTATTATTATCTCAGCAGTCTGCTTGTGAGTTTGAGTCCATTACACTTAGAGTATAAGTGATATTTATATGTGCATAGATACATACCCCTTTACTAACTGTGCCAGAGCGGGTAGAGCAAATTGCCGGGGGGTTGGTGGAGCTGTACTCAGGGATTCAAAACAAACCAGCGGCCCTCTTAACTGGGGGTATCGCTACACGTGGGGGCTCGTCCGGGATCCTGAGTCAGCGGGAAAAGCCGCCAGAAGGTACCGGCATGGACCCGATAGAAGTGGGACGGTGGTCCACAATATGGGGCACTGATCCAGCCGAAATAGCAGTCATTGAACTGCCAGGGATATGGCAGGAAGAGGCAGTCAAGCAGCTCATAATGTCCCTATCCCCATGCCACAAGTCACGGATAATGGACATGAGAATTGATGCCGGGTATACATACGCCCTAGTAGAATGGCAGGAAGAGACTCCAGAGCAGTTCAGGAGCCAAAGCATACGGGCACTGGACGGTCAGACCTATCAATTGCTGCATGCGCTGCCGCGCAAGGGAGACTGTTCTCCAGTGAAAACTATGCTATCCCCAAAGAAGGAAGAGCAGAAAGGCGCGGAAAGTCCCGCACCCGCACAGACTACTCTTAGTGCAGAACTGTGTGCTGTCCTAGGGGAGATTGTGACTCAGTGCAGAAGAGACCCCGGGGACTACCCGATGTCGGGATACAGAAAACTCTGGATGTTCTCTGGGAGAAAACCTGTACCCTCGGGGGAAGAGGGATTTGAAGAATGGTTAGATGGTGCCACGCAGGCCTTAGAAGAATTGGAGGTCCCAGAAGGTAGAAAGAAGCAAAGGATTGTTGAGAGCCTAAAAGGGCCTGCCTTAGAGGCCATACGCAATCTGAAGACAAGCAAAAAGGATTGCACTGCCCAGGACTACATAGACATCCTGGAAAGTGTGTTTGGTGGGACAGAAAAAGTCACAGAACTCACCTATCAACTGGAACACTGTTACCAGAAGACAGGGGAGAAGCTGTCGGAGTATATGGGACGTATAGACAAGATCCTGCATAGGATTATCCTGAAGAAGGGGATAGATCCGGGGAAGGTAGATGAAGCCCGTGCCCAGCAGGTGGTCAGGGGAGCCCAACCCCTAGACCCTGTCGCACTAATACTACGCACCCGGCAGGATGGGAAGAGCCTGGACTACCCCGATCTCATTCGAATGGTCAGAGAAGAAGAGAATGTTGGAAGAGAAACGGGAAAAGCAAGTGATGGGGTCTACAAAACTTCCAGTGGCCACGGTCAGGTCGGCCTTAACCCCTGAAAGAAAGACAGAAGTAGATGCCCTGAAGTTGCAGATGTCCCAGATGATGGAGATACTTACATCTCTAGTGGCGAAAGAGACGCCCAGTCCCAAGAAAGAGACAAGCAGGAGGGAATTATTTCCAACTGTTTCAGCACCAGCATCCCCACCTGACTACGGAGAGATGATCTGTTTTAATTGTGGAGGAATTGGCCATATTGCAGCTGTATGTGCCAGTCCCAAGAAGAAGAAAACAGATAGCCGCCAGCCGGCGGGAAACGCCAAAGGGCCCCGGTGAAGGAGTCAACCGGGTGCCCATCACCTTCAGTGAGCTCCAAGAAGTATAACGGGAAAAGAAAGCGAGGAGATCAAACCCCTCGGAAGGAACCCAGGGATCCTCAACCAAGGTACACTCCAGAGAAAGGGGGCAAGACCCCTCCGAAGAAATACAGTACTCCTAAACGAGAACCCTTAAAAGTGAGAGATAACAATGTCCCTCAACGGGTTCACACTCCCACTAAGAGGGAGAAAATGAATGCATACCAGGCTCAAGAAAGAATCAAGCGCAAATCAAGTGAGAAAGAAAAGAGTCCAAAGAAGAGGACAGCATCAACTCGGCCCTACCCAGAAGAGCTAGTTGGTCCATCCCCTACTGTACCCATCCAGGTGGAAGGGATATACACGAAGGCCCTCCTAGACACTGGAGCACAAGTGACCCTATTGTACAGGGACTTCTATGACAGATACCTGAGTCATCTGCCCATACAGAAGATAGAAGAGTTGGAGATACGGGGATTGGGAACTCAGAGTTTCCCCTATGATCGATACCTACCCATACGGTTGACCTTTGACCAATCCGTAGCTGGGAAGACTGAAGTGTTCGACACCCTAGCAGTGGTGTGCCCTCGTCCACCTGGAACCAGCAAGACCTCCCTGATCATAGGGACGAACACGGATCTAGTCAGAAGGCTTCTGACCCCCCTGGTGAAGAAAGAGAATCTTTCAGCTCCCAAGATCCATCCCATGCTGAAGGCAGCCTACCAGCGGTTGGTCCTAGAGCAGAAGACCCCAAGTGAGGGGATAGGAAGGGTATGGAGGCTTGGAAAAGAAGGAGCGGTGTTACAGCCTGGAGAGGTAACCTGCATGAGAGCCACGGTGAAACTTAATTGGGAGCAGCCTGGCCCCTTTGTAATGTTGGAACCCGACCCAATGGAGGGTCACTCAGGTCTGGAAGTGATACCAGAAGTGATCTCATTGAAGGACCTGAAGAAGGCTAGAGGAAGAGTCCCTGTCAGTGTGAGGAACCCCACGGAGCGGCCCGTGGAGATCCCTGCCAGGATGCTTCTGGGACAGGTGAGTCCTGCTGTCCCAGTTGGCTGGTCAGAAGTGAAGGGAACGGGCAAAGGAGAAGATGTTTGGAAGAAACTCTCCATGGAAAACCCAAACCTACCTGGAGCTTGGAAAGAGAGAGCCAAGGCCCAGCTGACCAGATGGGAGAAGATTTTCTCTAAAGATGAGTTTGATGTGGGGTGTGCGAGGAGTGCCACCCACCGAATCCGCATGCAAGAGGACAAGCCATTCAGAGAGAGAGTGAGGCGAGTCCCGCTAGCAGATCTGGAGGATCTGAGGGAGCAGCTTGCGGAACTGAAGAAGACGGAGTGATTAGGGAGTCCAGAAGCCCCTATGCCTCCCCAATAGTGGTAGTCAGGAAGAAGAATGGGTCATTGAGGCTCTGCATTGACTACAGAACTCTCAACAGGAGGACCATTCCTGACCAGTACACCACGCCAAGGATAGAGGATGCCTTACAGAGTTTATCTGGAGCTAAGTGGTTCAGTGTGATGGACCTCAAGAGTGGGTACTACCAAATCCCCATGCATCCAGAAGATAAAGAAAAGACTGCCTTCATAACCCCAGTAGGGTTCTTTGAGTTCAACAGGATGCCTCAGGGCCTATCTGGAGCTCCTGCTACATTTCAACGCCTTATGGAAAGGACAGTTGGAGACATGAACCTCATAGAAGTCCTTGTGTACCTGGACGATGTCATTGTCTTTGGAAAGACTTTGGAAGAACATGAAGCCAGATTGGAGAAAGTACTGAAGAGGCTCAGTGAAGAGGGACTCAAACTTTCCCCCGAGAAGTGTCGGTTCTATCAGTCTTCTGTGAACTATCTGGGACACATAGTGTCTGAAAAAGGAGTGGCTACAGACCCTGAGAAGTTGGAGGCAGTTACTTCGTGGCCAAGACCCACAACAGTTACAGAACTTCGGTCTTTCTTGGGGTTCTGCTCCTACTACCGCAGGTTTGTGGATGGGTTTGCCCGCATTGCAAAACCCCTAAACGAACTGCTCAAGACAGAAGGAGAGGAAGATGGATTGGGGCCTAGGAGGCCTGGTGAGTCGGTTCAAGACCAATGGAACTCAAGGTGTGAAGAGGCTTTCAGAACCTTGAAGAGAAGTCTCACTACAGCCCCAGTTTTGGCCTATGCTGACCCCACTAGACCATATGAGCTACATGTTGATGCCAGCCATGAGGGCCTAGGTGGAGTACTCTACCAGGAGTATGAAGACCAGCTACGACCAGTGGCCTATGTGAGCCGGAGCCTGACCCCCTCCGAGAAGAACTACCCCACCCACAAGTTGGAGTTCTTAGCCCTAAAGTGGGCAGTAGTTGACAAACTGAAAGACTATCTTTATGGGGCCGAGTTTACTGTAAAAACAGATAACAACCCCTTGACCTATCTATTCACCACCGCCAAGCTGGATGCAACTGGACACAGATGGTTGGCGGCGTTGTCTGGATTCAATTTCAGCCTCAAGTACAGGCCAGGGGCTGGAAATAGGGATGCAGATGCCCTGTCCCGAAGATCCCATGTCATGGTCGATGACTGGGAAGACTGGACCCAAGTGGCACCAGAAGGAGTGTGAGCCCTTTGTCAGGGGGCTGAACTCCAAGCCAGAGGAGGATCCAGAGCTGAAGAGATAGGAGTTACCACAGTGGGAGTCCCAAAGTGTTACTGTGGGGTAACTCAACTAGAAGAAGAGTGTCTACCGAAGCTGTCCAAGAAGGAGTTAAGGTGTGACCAATTGGAAGACCCCATGGGGAAATTGGTCCTGGAGGCCCTGGAGAACAAGAGTTCAGAGGGACTTCGGCTTCACCCTTCCAAAGAGGCTCGCCTACTGAGGAGAGAGTTGGACAAGTTACAGGTGCATCAGGGAGTGGTCTACCGAAGGGGCCCCTCTGATAGCTCAGAAGGTAAGTGGCAGTTGTTTCTCCCCGAAAAGCATCGAGAGACTGTGCTGATTGCCTTACATGACCAGCATGGTCACTTGGGAGCAGAGAGAACCTTCCAACTTGTCAGAGACCGGTTTTATTGGCCCTGCATGAGGGCTGAAGTGGAGGAGTATTGCCATTCCTGTGCAAGATGCATTCAGAGGAAGACTTTACCCCATCAAGCTGCCCCAATGGGCCATCTACAGAGTCAAGGCCCAATGGATCTGGTATGCATTGATTTTCTCTGCCTCGAACCCGATTTGAGTGGATTGGGAAATGTTCTGGTGGTAACCGACCATTTCACCCGTTATGCTCAGGCTTTCCCAACCAAGGACCAGAAGGCCTCTACAGTAGCCAAGGTACTTTTGGAGAAGTACTTTGTTCATTATGGACTACCACAGAGAATCCATTCAGATCAAGGAAGGGACTTTGAGAGTCGCCTGATCAGGAAGCTACTAGATTCTCTGGGAGTAGAGAAGACTAGAACCACACCATATCACCCTCAAGGTGATGCCCAGCCTGAAAGGTTCAACAGGACCCTATTGAACATGTTGGGAACTTTAGAAACAGAGAAGAAGCAACATTGGAGTCAACACATTTCAGCTCTGGTGCATGCCTACAACTGCACCACAAGTGATGTGATGGGTTTCTCCCCTTACCGACTTATGTTTGGGAGAGAAGCAAGATTGCCAGTGGATCTGGCCTTCGGCATTTCCTTAGACCATGCCTCTGCTGCCTCCCACAAAGGATATGTGGACAGACTGAGGCACAGTTTGAAGATAGCTTATGAGAAAGCTCAAGCGGCCTCTGACCAGAGGGGGGCCCGAAATAAGAGGAACTTTGACTTGAAGGTTCGAGTACAGGACCTACAGCCTGGGGACCGTGTACTGTTATGCAACCTAGGGATCCCTGGAAAACACAAGATTGCTGATAGATGGAGATCAGAGCCATATATCATCTGTAGAAAACTTCCAGGATTGCCTGTCTACAAGTTGCAGCCAGAAGGAAGAGTGGGGCCTTTGAAGACCTGGCATAGGAATCACTTGCTCCCACTCACTGAAGCAGTCAGAATACCTCCAGCAAGAGACTTACCTGAATCTGTTTCCATTCTGGATACCCCCAGGCCTAATACTCGGTCTCAGACATCCCAAGCTAGGGATGGACAGGACCCACAGTCAGCAGAAGAAGAAAGAGGAGAACTTGAATGGCTATGGCCTTCCTCAACTCCAGGAAATTCCGCCATAGATCTTCCACTTACTGAGGATGTGGAAGATAAAACATTGAACCCAGAAGCTACAGAGTTTGTTCCATTCAGTGTTGTGCCTGAGTGCTGGGAAGATATCCCTGGTCTCTACTCAGAAGAAGAAGAAGTAGATGTTTCAGAACCAGAGATGTTGCCAGAATGCGTTCCTGAAGAAGTCCCAAGAGAACAGAGAGCTCGCAGAGTTGTGAGGCCTCCCAAGAAGTTGACTTACCCCCAAATGGGAAAAAGTTCAGAGGACTCTGTTACCACAGCAAGGAGAAGTGCTGAACGCCCTGACCCATCCACTGTTCATTTGGTGGAGGGCAACCCCAGCTCACTCTCTGGCACAGTTAAACAGGTCGCCCACACTGAAGTGACCTGTAGACAGGACAGCTCCCCATCCTCTGCTAATTGGTGGGAGGCTCCTCTGTCTGAATTATGTGAACGTGTTGTCTCAAAGAAAGCTTGTAGATTGAACAATGTCTTTGGGGACCAAAGATTCAAAGTGGGGGGAGTGTGTAGCGGGGTCGTTCCCCTTTTAGGGGAGAAGACTACAGTCCCCATAATTCCCCAGGCCCCCGGGAGGCTGTTTGTTTCCGCCCGAGAGGCTTCTGGGGGAGGTGATAAAAGGGAAGAGGAGAGACCGCCTCTTCCTCTTCTGACTGGGCTGGTGACGCAGACACTCCTGATTGAGGAGACACCTGTGCGGACCGGGACTGCTGAAGGCCTGAAGCCTGGGCCTTGCAGCAGGTGGAGTGAGACTCTCAACCCTCAGTGTCAGCAGCAGCGGAGCGGAGACTTTTCCCTACAGTCGGTCGGTCGGAGAGAGGACCGGAACGCAGGGGCTGTGACGGAGGAGGCCGGACGCCGCCATTGGAGGGGCCGGAGCTGAGGACGGTACCCAGGAGTGGTGAGCGAGCTGAAAAGCTCATCCTACATTGCTACATACACTTCTATGCCTATTGAACTGCCAAGGCACAATTTACCTCAGAGTAGCAGATGTTTCTTTCTGTGGATTACAAATACACCATTTAAAGCTACATGTGCACCACCTCTACAGTTCTCTTGCCGGTGAAGAATACTGTACTTATTCAAGGACTGAGCTCTATTGCTAGGGATCAGGCCTGGTCCGTTAGGTAGGCGCAGATAGATTTATTGCACCTCAGGGGTGCATAGCAGACGGTCGCTACACTTGGCGCTCCGTTCCCCATTGCTAGTTTGATACATATATGTGTACATGTTAAAGTGCATATCGCAGGGACCTGCTAATGTGTTGTAAGTCAAATGTTAAATGCATGTTACTATTTCTTTTCTTACTGCCAAAGTAAAGCCAGTTATTCTTATCTCAGCAGTCTGCTTGTGAGTTTGAGTCCATTACACTTAGAGTATAAGTGATATTTATATGTGCATAGATACATACCCCTTTACTAACTGTGCCAGAGCGGGTAGAGCAAATTGCCGGGGGTTGGTGGAGCTGTACTCAGGGACCCAAAACAAACCAGCGGCCCTCTTAACTGGGGGTATCGCTACATCAAAATAATAGAGCTAAGCCCAGAAGAAGGTGTCATGTACCTCTCTGTACTTAACTCATTGTGCCTTCATTTTTGGAATGCAGCTTTAATGCAACTCTATGGGGGTCATTTATTATAGCTGCGCGCCACTAATTAGCGCTAAAAATGCTAAAACCTGGTGTTGTGCACATTGAAATAATGTTTAGAGCATAATATAATTGCCAAAATGGTACTGAAATATGCGGTATATTGTTTTAAGATAATCTGCTTTTAAACTGTGTGAAAAAATTATTTCTACACTGAAATATCTTTAAAAGTCTGATAAGAGATAAATTCCCCGTTTTTGTACAACTAGGTGCCAGCACAACTGAGCATGCTCAGACATGCAAACTACTCTCATTTTAACTCCCATGGCTTTTTTACAGGGCACTGTAGTAAACACCAAAATTAGCGCTGGGCTAAAATGCGTTTTTGAGAGTGAAAATTGGCGCTATGTAGTCCAATGCAAGTTTCAGCCATTGATTCTAATGGTACAATTGTAACTTCCCCAAATAAATACTTTTAACCGCTTCCCGACCGCCTCACGCAGATATACTGCGGCAGAATGGCACGGGCAGGCAAAATCACGTACCTGTACGTGGCCCTTTAATTACCTGCCCGTGGGTCGCGACCCGGTCGGGAGCTCCGTGACCCCGGCCGCGGGACCAGCGGACTCGATCGCCGCTGGTGTCCCGCGATCGGGTCACAGAGCTGAAGAACGGGGAGAGGTCTGTGTAAACAAAACTCTCCCCGCGCTTCCTACTCTGCCTGTCATTGATTGGCTGTTCCCGGTCATCGGGAAAGCCGATCAATGACGTCAGACGTCAGCCCCGCCCCCTAATGTAAAAAAAAACACACACACGTCACAGCCCATAACCCCTAGTGGTTAACTCTTTCACTACAACTGTCATTTATACAGGAATCAATGCATTTAAATAGCATTGATTGCTGTATAAATGACAATGGTCCCAAAAATGTGTCAAAAATGTCCGATGTGTCCGCCATAATGTCGCAGTCACAATAAAAATCGCTGATCGCCGCCATTACTAGTAAAAAAAAAATATTAATAAAAATGCTATAAAAACTATCCCCTATTTTGTAAACGCTATAACTTTTGCGCAAACCAATCAATAAACGCTAATTGCGATTTTTTTTACCAAAAATATGTAGAAGAATACGTATCGGCCTAAACTGAGGAAAAATAATGTTTTTTTATATATTTTTTGGGGATATTTATTATAGCAAAAAGCAAAAAATATTGCATTGTTTTCAAAATTGTCGCTCTATTTTTGTTTATAGCGCAAAAAATAAAAACCACAGGGGCGATCAAATACCACCAAAAGAAAGCTTGATTTGTGGGAAAAAAAGGACGCCAATTTTGTTTGGGAGCCACGTCGCACGGCCGCGCAATTGTCAGTTAAAGCGACGCAGTGCCGAATCGCAAAAAGGGGCCTGGTCCTTTGGCTGCCAATTGGTCCGGGGCTGAAGTGGTTGTTGAGATGAAATGTATCTTTCTCTGAAATAAATTTTCCTTGCAACAATGTTGCTTCTATTTCAACTATTTTGTTTTTAAAGAGGAAGTAAAGCCTCCCCAAAAAAAAAAAAAAAAAAAACGGAACCTGCAAGGCAAAGGCATAATGAGCTAGTATGCTATGCATACTAGCTCATTATGAATGACTTACCTGAGAACGAAGCCCCCGAAGCGACCCTCATCCACGACCTTCTGCGCCGCCATCAAGCCCGGAGTGACTTCCGGGTCTCGCTGCTCCAGCGCTGTCATTCGCTGGAGTGGCGATGACGTCACTCCCGCGCATGCGCACGAAAGCGGCATATCGCCGTGAACTCGGCATGCGCAGTGCGCCTGCGTGCCGCTGTCTACGACGCATGCGCCGTAGACAGCGATGCCTGTTTTTTTCTAAATATCTCCTAAACCATGTAGGTTTAGGAGATATTTATTGGACCTACAGGTAAGCCTTAATCTAGGCTTACCTGTAGGTCAAAGTGGTTTGTAAGGGTTTACAACCACTTTAAGAATGCTAGAATGTGGAATGTTTTCACTTGTTGCTCTACATCTCACAAAATTTTTTACCCAAACTCACACAGGTGTCTTTACAAACCACAAACAATACCATTGCTGATGCAAATTTAAAATGAGTCACAATTTTGTGTGTTTTTTATTATTTCCAAATAATCACAATTTGAGCCCCAAAATTTTTATATGTGTACCAACATCAGAAATCAAAATGTAATTCCCAAAGATTAGAGGGTAACATCCCTATTCTGCACTCACCCACCAAGAACCACCAAATATCACAGAATAAATCAAGAAGAAGAACTTGAGTAATGTAATTCCACCACCTGTATGTCCCAAGAAATGCAGTATATGTGTATTTATGTGTAGGAAGCTTCCACGTGAGGCAGCTCTGTGGCTTAGAGGTTTGAACTTCTACTTAGCATCTCTAAGGGTCTGGGTTCGAATCCCAAACTTGCTGCTTCATGTAAAGAAGTTGTCTCATCTCCCTATGTTGTTAAACATAACTCTTGACTCAGGTCTTAAAACTATGTCTAAATGTAATGTTTATGTGTAGGAGGGTTCCACCACCATTGTAAATCTTTCTAGATACACTATCTAGCCAAAAGTATTGGGACGTCCGCCTTTATACACAAATGAACTTTAATGTCAGCCGAGTCTTAGTCTGTAGGGTAAAAATTTGATTTGACCCAGACTTTGCAGCTATAACAGCTTCTGGGAAGGCTGAGAAGGCTGTGAAGGCTGTCCACAAGGTTTAGACCCCATACACACTATAACATTTTCTTCAGATTTACCAAAACCATGTAGTGCAAGGGCCTGCCTGATGGCATACAAATTGAAACTCTTAAGGTTTGACCTCATATTATATGGTTTTGGTAAATCTGAAGACAGAGATCAGCAGAAAATCTAATAGTGTGTATGATGCCTTCGTGTGTCTATGGGAATGTTTGACCATTCTTCCAGAAGCGCATTTGTGAGGCCAGGCACTGATAATGGATGAGAAGGCCTGTCTCGCAGTCTCTGCTCTAATTCAGCCAAAAGGTGTTCTATTGGGTTGAGGTCAGGACTCTGTGCAGGCCAGTCAAGTTCCTCCACCCCAAACTCCCTCATTCATATCTTTATGGACCTTGCTTTGTGCACTGGTGTGCAGTCATGTTGTAACAGAAAGGGGCCATCCCCAAACTGTTCTCACAAAGTTGGGAGCATGACATTGACCAAAATTTCTTGGTATTCTGATGCCTTAAAAGTTTTCCTTTTACTGGAACTAAGAGGCCAAGCCCAACCCCTGAAAAACAACCCCACATCATAATCCCCCTTCAGCAAATGATTTGGACCAATGCACAAGACATGGATGAGTGAGTGTGGGGTGGAGAAACTTGACTGGCCTGCACAGAGTCCTGATCTCAAACACAACAGAACATCTTGGGGATGAATTAGAGCAGAGACTGTAATCCAGGCCTTCTCATCCAACATCAGTGCCTGACCTCACAAATGCACTAAATGCACTTATGGAAGAATGGTCAAACATTCCCATAGACACACTCCTACACCTTGTGGACAACCTTCCCAGAAGAGTTGAAGCTGTTATAGCTGCAAAGGGTGGGCCAAATCAATTTTGAACCCAACGGACTAAGACTGGGATGCCATTACAGTCCATGTGTGTGTATAAAGGCAGGTGTCCCAATACTTGGGAAAATATATTGTATATTGCTTGTGACACTGAGCATGCTTAGGGCTAGTTCACACCACAGAGAAGCAGATGGCTAAGTGGGTAGAAATTCCATCTAGCAGCACTGGGGTTGCTGGTTCAATTCCACAACATGCTAATGCTTGTGTGGAAGATTATATGTTCTCCCTGTGTGGGTTTCTCCCCACAATCCAAAGACATGCTGGCATTTTATTTGTCTCCTGTCAAAATAGTCTGTAATGTAAGAAAGTTAGTTTTGGACTTTAGATTGGAAGCTCATTGCAGCAAGGGACTGATGTTAATGTTTGTTAGTAGGGATGAGCCGAACACCCCCCGTTCGGCTCGCACCAGAACCCGCAAACGGACCTAAAGTCTGTGCGAGCTTTAGAACCCTACTAGTTATAATGGATGCGAACGTTCAAAATCAAAAGTGCTAATTTTAAAGGCTAATATGCATGTTATTGTCATAAAAAGTGTTTGGGGACCTGGGTCCTGCCCCAGGGGACATGTATCAATGCAAAATTTTTTTTTTTTAAATGGCCGTTTTTTCAGGAGCAGTGATTTTAATAATGCTTAAATTGAAACAATAAAAGTGTAATATTCCTTTAAATTTCGTACCTGGGGGGTGTCTATAGTATGCATGTAAAGGGGCGCATGTTTTCTGTGCTTAGAACTGTCCCTGCAAAAAGTGTCATTTTTGCAGGAAAGAAAGCTATTTTAAAATCACTCGTGGCTAATGTGAATTGACGGCTCCCGTAACACAGAGAACAGTCATTCATTGAAAGTCATTCATAAAAAAAAAGTCATTGATAAAAAATAAAAAAAAATTAAAAAAAAAAGCGTGGGGGTCCCCCCAAATTCAATAACCAGGCCCTTCAGGTCTGGGATGGATATTAAGGGGGACCCCAGTCAAAAAAAAAATGGCGTAGGGTCCCCCTCAAAATCCATACCAGACCCTTGAGGTCTGGGATGGATTTTAAGGGGAACCCTAGCCCAAAAAAATGGCGTGGGGTCCCTCTCAAAATCCATACCAGACCCTTATGGAAAAGAGGGGGGGACGAGAGCGGCCCCCCTCCCGCCTGAACCGTACCAGGCCACATGCCCTCAACATTGGGAGGATGCTTTGGGGCTCTGAGACCCCCAAAGCATCTTGTCCCCATGTTGATGAGGACAAGGGCCTCTTCCCCACAACCCCCAGATCCCGCCCCCCCCTGTGTGAAATGGTAAGGGGGTACAAAAGTACCCCTACCATTTCACCAAAAAAGTGTCAAAAATTTGAAAAATGACAGGAGACGGTCTTTGACAATTCCTTTATTAAAATCTTCTTTCTTCTTTCTTCTGGTCTTCCTTACATACATGTATCCCTATGGGATAGCGGGTATCCGCTGACACCCGCTCTCGTCCGTGCCCGCTATGCTCCGTTTCTGCAGACGGAGGAAAACCCCATTTTTTCATCCGTCTGCAGAGCGGATCGGATGACGACGGACTCTACGGTCCGTTGTCACCCGATCTCCCATAGGGGTGAGCGGCGCTCTGACAGGTCCGTCCCTGCATGGAGTGCAGAGACGGACCTGTCATCTTCCTGCTCAGCGGAGATCGCTCCGGCGATCCCCGCTGAGCAAGCGGCTATCCACGGGGGGAACTGCACTGATCCGCCCCGTGTGAAAGAGCCCTTAGTCATTGTAATCACCCAGAAGTTCCTGTGCTGGTCAGGATCTCCATCTAGGTGGACATGGCGAGGTCCCTCTTTAGCAAAGAGGAGGTGCTGCTGATTGGCCGGGTAGGTGTAGGATATGTACTTGTGCTTCCTCAATGTGGGGGTGGATGTGGTAGTTAGATTTGGTGTGGGTGGGGTTCATTGATTTGTTTATTTGGCATTACCAAACATTTGTTTCTGGCCCATGTGCACACATCACTTTCTGCATTTGTTCTGCTGATGTAAATCAGTAAGGACTATGTAAATATAAATGAGAGCTCCTTTTATAAATATATATATATATATATATATATATATATATATATATATATATATAATGTGTGTAAAAGAACAAGAATTAGCTGCGCTGCCAAATGTGAACTGAATCTGATGATTTCAGTAAAAAATATTCGATAAGTGAATATAATAAAATAAAATGAGCTCAAGCCTAAATTAGCAAAAATACAACCTGTAAGAAAATAAATTAAATAAAGAGTGTCCAAAAAAAATTTCAATGGCTCTTATAGAATAATCATATGAAAGTTCCATAAAACAGGACGGATTCTTCCAGTGACAGTTCCTCTGTGCTTTACTTAAACGGTGACAACTAGGGATGAGCTTCGAGTTCGAGTCGAACTCATGTTCGACTCGAAAATTGCCTGTTCGCCTGTTCACCGAACAGCGAACAATTTGGGGTGTTTGCGGCAAATTCGAAAAGTCGTGAGCACCCTGTAAAAGTCTATGGGATAAATCTTAAGTGCTAATTTCAAAAGCCTATATGCAAGTTATTGTCATAAAAAGTGTTTGGGGACCTTGGTCCTGCCCCAGGGGACATGTATCAATGCAATTTTTTTTTTTAAAAAAATGAAGTTTTTTCAGGAGCAGTGATTTTAATAATGCTTAAAGTGAAACAATAAAAGTGTAATATTCCTTTAAATTTCATACCTGGGGGGTGTGTATAGTATGCATGGAAAGGGGCACATGTTTCCCGTGCTTAGAACTGTCCCTGCACAAAGTGTAATTTTTGCAGGAAAAAAAGCTATTTAAAATCACTTGCGGCTCTAATGAATTGCCGGCTCCCGTAATACAGAGAACAGTGATTGGAAGTCATTGATAAAAAAAAAAAAAAAAAAAAAGCGTGGGGGTCCCCCCAAATTTGATTACCAGGCCCTTCAGGTCTGGTATGGATATTAAGGGGAACCCCCAAATTTAAAAAAAAATGACGTGGTGTTCCCCCTAAATATCCATATCAGATCCTTCAGGTCTGGCATGGATTTTAAGGGGAACTCCACGCCAAATAAAAAAAAAATGGCGTGGGGGTCCCCCTCAAAATCCATACCAGACCCTTATCCGAGCACGCAACCTGGCAGGCCACAGGAAAAGAGGGGGGGCGCTCTCTCGTCCCCCCCTTTTCCTGTGGCCTGCCAGGTTGCGTGCTTGGATAAGGGTCTGGTATGGATTTTGAGGGGGACCCCCACGCCATTTTTTTTTATTTGGCGTGGAGTTCCCCTTAAAATCCATGCCAGACCTGAAGGATCTGATATGGATATTTTTTTCATTTTTTTTTAAATTTGGGGGTTCCCCTTAATATCCATACCAGACCTGAAGGGCCTGGTAATCAAATTTGGGGGGACCCTCCTGAACCGTACCAGGCCACATGCCCTCAACATTGGGAGGATGCTTTGGGGGTCTTTGACCCCTCAAAGCACCATGTCCCCATGTTGATGAGGAGAAGGGTCTCTTCCCCACAACCCTTGCTTGTGGTTGTGGGGGTCTGCGGGCGGGGGGCTTATCAGAATCTGGAAGCCCCCTTTAACAAGGGGACCCCAGATCCCAGCCCCCCCCTGTTTGAAATGGTAAGGGGGTACAAAAGTACCCCTACCATTTCACAAAGAAAGTGTAAAAAATAGTTAAAAAACACACAGACACCGTTGGGAAAAGTCCTTTATTAAAAATAAAAAAAAAGATTCCAGCGGTGGTAATCCACTCTTGCTATCCAGCGATGGGTGGTCTCTGCTCCGGGTCCAGCGATGGCTGATCTCTTCTCCGACTTCCAGCGCAGCGCATCCTGTCTCCACGGAGACACTGTGGGAATCCCGTCTGCAGAGGAGGACCGGGCCACTCTGTTACCTGACCCCGCCCCCCTCTGATGTAATGGAAACCTGCGTTACATCAGAGGGGGGCGGGGTCACCCGTATGTCACTGGGGAAACCCAGGCTTCCCCAGTGATGTAAGGGTGACCCCGCTCCCTCTGACGCAATGGAAAAGCTGGGCTTCCCCAGTGACGTACGGGTGACCCCGCCCCCTCTGATGTAACGGAAAACGTTACATCAGAGGGGGGCGGGTTCACCCGTACATCACTGGGGAAGCCTAAAGGGTTCTAAAGTTCATACGAGCTTTAGGTTTGTTCGCAGGTTCTGGTGCGAACAGAACAGGGGGGTGTTTGGCTCATCCCTAGTGCTGAGTACTATTATACCTAGAATATAAAGTAGTCCCACCATCAAACACTAGTAAATGTATGTTCTCAAAATAATTGTGCTCAAATGGCTGAAAATCACACAGATGGTATCACCTACTGAAAGCTTGCATTGTACTCAGCAGCATATGCTGAAAAGAGGCGAATGCCTATTAGCCAATATCACATCAGCATGAGCATGGTTGTTACTGTAATATTAATGCCTGAAATGCAAAACATTATTGTGAACAATCAAACATTATTAAATGTGTTTTCTAGGTTTGTGCTCTGTAGCATAGTGGAATGCCCTGCTACCTTCAAAGGTTTAAGTCATGAGTTCAAATACCACTGACAGTATCACCTCCTGAAAAGGTGCATTGTACTCATCAGCATAATTATCCTATGCACATCAGTTTGGTTTATTTCATAATTTTAACTCTTCAAATGCATGCAATGGTATGTAATTATTCAATAATATGGCATGGATTCCAAACATCACCCACTAGTTAACAGGTAGTTTAAATTTTTTTGTTTATTTTAATTTGCTTGTGCACTGAAAAAAAAACCACAGCTGATAGATGGTAGGTTGGCTGGGATTTGAACTCATACCTTGACTGCTGTGGAGACATCTGAGGAGACCACCAAGCCATTGTGCTAAGTATGCTGAGACCTGCATAATAGTGTAGTATGATTAAAGAATGAACATAAATAATTATAGCTTTATAGTCACCTAAATAAAATAAAAAAAACAACATACAACAAATAGGTAACCTAAATGTTCAATACATGTAATTTTACAGAATAGCAGACATTACTCTGTAATAATCATTCATAACTGCATTCATTAGCAAAAGCTAGGAATACTAATTGCAACATACAGCAATAGATGCACACGAGGTAGAGCACATCTCACATAAAAATGTTTCTTTCACATACATGGATCATGGTTGCAGTGCAGTGCTATATAATAACTTAGTAGAAATTGGCACTTGCATATCCGCGGAATTGCTAATTCGAATTTTGAATTTACTAACGTATGTTCGCCGCTAATATCTCTCTTTTTCATTCGCGCGTTCGCCTGTTGAAATCTTAATTGCCTAAAATGGGTGCTATTACATGTAATAGCACCCAGTACTTCCAGTATAGTAAATGACCCCCTATATTTATTGATACATACTGTACATCATTAAATGGAATCTTTGTAAGTACCTGAATTTGGCTTGGTATCAGCCTCTTGCAGTCCCTGTACAGCAGAGCTTAGGAAAGGGAAAAAGAAGCAAGCTGCACAAGGTGCCAATAAAGTGTGCTGCAGTGCTAGAAACATGATAGGAGCAGAGTGCAGAGTGACAGAGAGAGGAACTCATCAGTCTGCTGCTTCTCATTTCACTGTCCAATCAAAGGCTGGAGGAGGAGCATAACCTGTAAATGTTACTGAAATTCATCAGCGAAGGATCAAGCCTCCTGCCCTGCCAGGCAGGACTGTGCTTCGTGGTGGAGCCATGTAAGTCTCGGAGATGGATTTTCAGAAATACAAATCCTTTGGCAGGGAAAGCAAATCCATTATGTGTTTTCAGTTTGTGTACTTGGCTGTGTACTTAGAGTTTAGCTTTAAGGCTCGAAATGTCAGAAGAAGAAGGGACATGACAGAGTACTTTTAAGGCAGACATTTTTCTTCCAAGATTAAAAGAGAAATAAATACCAAAGTGTGTGCTTACATTTTATTTAATTTAAAATTACCTTTTTAATCACTTTGATTTTAGATCCCTAAATGAAAATGTTTCATTCCCTTATAACAACAGATCTACTGAAAACCGTCTGAATTAAACGCTATAAAAAAAAACAAAAAAAAAAACAGATCTTAAAAAACAGCATTTCGATATTTACAGTTTCTAGTCTTTGTGATATATTTCTTGGTAACACATTATAGGAATGCGTATTCTCCATAAAGAAGTCTGATATGAATCAGTAGGTGGCCCTCAGCTGTTTCAGTAGAAGAGCGGGTTACTTTTTTCCATGTAAACAGATGGAGTCTAAACACCGTATGCCACCAAAAAAATGATTATTTTATGGTAATTATACAGGGTTAAATACAGAATATTAAAGGTTCATTCCAGTCACCTTTTAAAATGTGGTCCTGAACTCAAAAAGTAAAGATTTGCTAATCTTATAGGAAAAATCTAGAGATGAAGAGTTAATTGTGCCCTAAAAGATTTACCTTTCGTCTTTAAAGGGTTACTAAACGCTCATGTTTTTTTTATTTAAAATAACAAACATACTCTGTGCAGTTTCTTTTGCACAGAGTGGCCCCGATCCACCTCTTCTGGGGTACCTCAGCAGAGCTAGTAGCTCCTCCTTGCATTGAGTTCCCATGTCAGAGAAGGGCTCTCTTTTGGTGGACACCCTTGCGGGCATTGACAGAGAAAGCAGGACTCGGCACTGCTCTCCGGTGCCCATGTCATTGGATTTTATTGACAGCAGCGGGAGCCAATAGTTGTGCTGCTATCAATCTATTCAATCAGTGTGCTTGTCCCCGGGGAGAAGAAAACCGGGTTCAGGAAAGTAAAACGGGGGCACTGGGGGGCTACAGCGCTACAGAAGGTTTTTCAGCTTAATAGATAGAATCCATTAAGCTTAAAAACCATGAGGGTTTACAACTCCTTTAAGGCCCTGTTCACACCTATGTGTTTTATGTGTGTTTTATGTGCGTTAAAAAAACCCAAAAAACCTGCTTGCGGTGTCTTTAACTACTTGCCTACCAGGCACGAACACCTCCTTCCTGACCAGGCCATTTTTCAGCTTTCAGCGCTGTCGCATTTTGAATGACAATTGCGCGGTCATGCAACGCTGTACCCAAATAACATTTTTATCATTTTTTCCCCACAGATAGAGCTTTATTTTGGTGGTATTTGATCACCTCTGCGGTTTTTATTTCTTGCGCTATAAACAAAAGAAGAGCAACAAGTTTGAAAAAACATAATATTTTTAACTTTTTATTATAATAAATATCCAATTTTTTTTTTTTTAAACAAAATTTTTCCTCAGTTTAGGTCTACATATTTTTGGTAAAAAAAAATCGCAATAAGCGTATATTGATTGGTTTGCGCAAAAGTTATAGCGTCTACAAAATAGGGGATAGATTTATAGCATTTTTATTATTATTTTTTTTTTACTAGTAATGGCAGCGATCTGCGATTTTTATCATGACTGCGACATTGCGGCGGACATATCGGACACTTTTGACACATTTTTGGGACCATTCACATTTATACAGCGATCCGTGCTATAAAAATGCATTGATTACTGTATAAATGTGACTGGCAGGGAAGGGGTTAACACTAGGGGGCGCTGCAGGGGTTAATGTGTTCCCTATATGAGTGATTTTAACTGTGGGGGGAGGGGACTGACTGGGGGAGGGGACCGATCGGTGTCCCTATGTACAAGGGACACACCATCGGTCTCCTCTCCAGTGACAGGACGTGGATCTGTGTGTTTACATACACAGATCCACGTCCTGCTCTGTTACTGGGCAATCGCGGGTGCCCAGCGGACATCGCGGCCGCCGGGAACGTGCATTGGGTCCCCAGCTACGCGGCGGGCACGCGCGCGCGTGCCCCCGCGGCGCGCGCGCCCCCTAGTGGCCAAAATGTAGACGACGTCATATGACGGTGCCCCGCCACAAGAGCCGCACCACTCCGCCGTCAATAGACAGTGGGCGGTCGGCTAGAGGTTAATGTACTTGTGGAAGTGCACATTGTATTAAGTTCAATGGTCGCACAAAAAAAACGCATGTACAATGTATAAAACAGCCCTAAATAATCATGAAAAATAGCAGTGCTTCTCTTGTGCCTAGGTCATAGACGTGCACACAGGGTGTCCCGGCGTGCCTGGGCACACCTTAATCACCCCGTGTGGTGCAGATTCCCCCTGCTGTCCATGCCCTCCCCCCACAGAGCTGCTGGCTTCCCTCCTCCCCTGCCCTGCTGGCTGCTGCTACAGGCACAAAAAGGAGATGTTTCAGGATGGGGAGCAGGGGAAGTGTGTCATTTACAGGCCTCTTCCTTTTCTGAATGAACACAGTGATGCCAATCACTCACTGTGTTCTTTTATAACTAAAGCCTAGTTAACTGTGTTTACTATGCTTCCATTAGTGAATGAACAGGAAGTTGTTCAGCACAGAGCACTTCCCAGCTGAGGCTACATGTGTGTTTGAGCTTTGGGGTGCACATCCTAATGCAATAGGCTGTGCACACCTATGGCCTAGGTACTACTGTTTTGCAGAATAACAGCTGTATATTGGTAGTTTGAAATCGAAAGGTCACCATAACATTACAATCTGACAGTGCAATCTCTACACAATCAACCTTAGATCTCTATACAACCAACCTTCAAGCAGTTGTGGTGTGGACTTATATAGGGTTAAAACAGGCAGAAGAGAGGTGACAGCTCCTCACACCCACCTGTCAAGTCCCCCCCCCAGAAAAGTGTTCCACTGCAGATCTCTCTTCAGAGGGTGACGCAAGTGTTGGGGCCTGTTCACACTAGAATGCAGTGTGGGAATTACATTTTATACATTGGGGGAGAATGGGATTTATGAAGAATACAAATAAAGCCACACTTTACAGAAAACAACTGTATAAAGGCAGCATAATGGCTGCTGAATGTATTTAGTATCCTTTCATTATCTCATTTTTTTGGTATCTCATTAGAATAGCTATAATATATTTTCCTTGCTTTTTTCAAATATTATCACTAAATAATGTCAGTTACTTTAACAGAATATCGACCTCCCCTGCCTAATGTAAACATTCCTCAAGGATCTGCGTCTAATGTTATGTAAATGGATTATTTTCATAGCTCGAGCCAACTCTTTGTAATGGCATAGGCTTGGTGCACACCCACCTGTTCTGACACAGACAGGCACCAACTTGATAACCTTTGCCTAGAAACTGAGAACACATTCATATGACATGCCGTCATCAGCACATGCCATCTATTTCAGCAATTTGTGGATCAAACTAACCCTTTCCTATGACATATTGATATCATTTTTTACAACTCTCAGTTACATACAATGTATTTTTTGATATTATGTTTCGTATGGGGGTTTATATTGATGCAAAATCTGTAGGTGTACAGTATATGCCAAAGTTAAATCTGATAAAAATATTAACCACTTGCTCACTCGGCACTTAAACCCCCCTCCTTCCCAGACCAATTTTCAGCTTTCGGCGCTGACGCACTTTGAATGACAAGTGCGCGGTCATACAACACTGTACCCAAATGAATTTTTATCATTTTTTTCCCCATAAATAGAGCTTTCTTTTGGTGGTATTTAATCACAGCTGGGATTTTTATTTTTTGCTAAACAAACAATAAAAATGGAAAATTTAGAAAAAAAGAAAAAATCATGTTTAATAGATTGTTATAAAATTTTGCAAACAGGTAATTTTTCTGCTTCATTGATATGCGCTGATGAGGCAGCACTGGTGGGTATTGATAGGCTGCACTGGTGGCACTGATAGGCTGCAGTGATAGGCACAGTTAAGGCGGCACTGATAGGCACAGATAAGGTGGCACTGATGTGGACAGATAAGTCGGTACTGATGGGCACAGATAAGGCGGCACTGATGGTCACTAATAAGATGGCACTGATGGCCCCCGATGGGTGGCACAGATGGGTGGCACTGATGGGTGGCACGGATGGGCACTGATAGATGGCACTGATGGGCACTGGTAGGTGACACTGATGGAAGCTGATAGGTGGCACTGATGTGCAGCACTGTTCCTCAGGCACTGATTGTGGGCACTGACAGGTGGCACTGTGGGCACTGACAGATGGCACTGTGGGCACTGACAGGTGGCACTGTGGGCACTGATGGGTGGCGCTGGTGGGCACTGGTAGGCGGCACTGTTGCCTACTGCTAGGTGGCACTTGTAGGGGGAGCAGGTGGGCACTGAGGGGCTGGCGGCAGCTTGCAGTGATCTTGACTGATGTCCTGATCACTGCCGCCGGTGATCGGCTTTTTTTTTTTTCTTCTCGCGCTGTCAACGCCAATTACCGGCTGTGTTGACATCACATGATCAGCTGTCATTGGCTGACAGCTGATCACGTGGTAAGGGGTCGGGATCGACCCCTTACTCGGATCTGTGATCCAGCGAGTCTCATAGACTCACTGATCACAGAGCGCGCTACGTGTGCCCTTCAGGGGGCGTGCAGGCCGCTCGTGCATGGGACAACGTCAATGGACGTAGTCCCGGCAAAGCAGGTCCGCGCTGTAGCCGTCATTCGGCTATAGTGCGGATCTCAAGAAGTTAAAGACGTATTCATAAAGGGATCATTTAAATATATATTTTTAAAGCAGATAGTGTAAGTCCCAGTGGCATAACTAGAACCTTCAGGGTCCCGGTGCAAGAAACCATAAAGGGCCCCCTGACCCCCGGCTGGGGTCCTTCCTTACAATCCCAATGGCGGAACATCAGATTCCGTTCCCAAGTGTGATCTTTGAGATCCTGGTAGTTCCACCAATGGTGTCAGTAGTTTTTATTTTCGTTATTTAACTTTTTTGCTTTTACCTTTTTTTTCACATTGGGGGGCTTTGGTGAAATATCAGGGGTCTAAACAGACCTCTGATGTTTCATCTTTGAGACAGAGAAAAGAGATTGAGGACGGCCTTCAATCTCCATCTCTGTAGCCTCAGCTGTACTGAATGAATAGATAGGAATAGCTCTGTACAGAGCTTCCTGTTCAATTACAAACTGAAGCATTGTAAACACAGCTTATTATATGTACAGATCACTGACTCTCCACGCTCCTCCTATCCAGGCATTCAATAGGGCCAGGTCACAATTGCGACCTCTGTATATATATATTTGGCTTGGTATCAGCCTCTTGCACTGCTGAGCTTAGATTGAGAGGAAGAAGCAGCATAATTAGCTGTTTTGTCGTGCTGCAGTGCTCATGTGCTAACAGCAGACACGCTGATAGACAGAGAGAGCAGAGTGACACAAAAATGCTCTAATGCCCTGTACACATGAGCGGAATTTCCGTCCGAAAAATCTTGGATTACCGACGGAATTCTGCTCAAGCTTGGCTTGCATACACACGGTCACACAAGTTCTTTGAACTTTCGACCGTCAAGAACGCGGTGACATACAACACTATGACAAGCCGAGAAAATTAAGTTCAATGCCTCCAAGCATGCGTCGAATTGTTTCCGAGCATGCTTCGGAATTTTGCACGTCAGAATTGCTACAGACGATCGGAATTTCCGATCGGAACTTTTTCCGACCAAAAAATTGAGAACCTGCTCTCAATCTTTTGCTAGTGGGAATTCAGCCAGAAAAAGTCCGATGGAGCATACACATGATCGCATTTTCCGACCAAAAGCTATCATCAGTCTTTTGCTGGCCGAATTTCCGATCGTGTGTACGCGGCATTAGTCTCAGCCTGCTATTAAATCTACTGGCTGGGGCAGGGCCAAGACCTAGCTGTTATTCTTAACTGCAGTAGAGAAAGTCTTCTGTCCAGCAAGACAGAGCTCTGCTGATAGTTGCAAGCACCTAGTTTGTAAATTGGCTTCAAGCAGTTATATTTTCATCACGGTGCATAATCCACCATTGAGGTAACAGTTTTATCCTGATTGCAAGCAAACTGTGAGGATGTTGTATCATTGGAACAGTGAAAATAAGTCAGAAGCAAATTAATTGCCCACCAATTGCCCAATAATAAAAATCATGGAAAAATATCATCATTAACCGCTTCAGCCCCGAAAGATTTGGCTGCTCAATGACCAGGCCATTTTTTGCGATTCGGCACTGCGTCGCTTTAACTGACAATTGCATGGTTGTGCGACACTGTACCCAAACAAAAACGCCCTTTTTTTCCCCACAAATAGAGCTTTCTTTTGGCGGTATTTCATCGCCTCTGCGGTTTAAATTTTTTTGCGATATAAACAAAAAAAGAGCGACAATTTTGAAAAAAACACATGGGGGTTATTTACGAAAGGCAAATCCACTTTGCACTGCAAGTGCAATGCAAGTGCACTTTTAAGTGCAGTCGCTATAGATCTGAGGGGAAGATTTGAAATGATGGGAAGCTCTGACGATTTTATCATCCAATCATGTGCAAGCTAAAATTATGTTTTTTATTTTCCTTGTATGTCCCCCTAAGATTTACAGTGACTGCACTTCCAAGTGCACTTTCAAGTGCACTTGCAGTGCACTTGTACTGAAAAGTGGATTTGCCTTTCGTAAATAACCCCCAACATCTTTTACTTTTTGCTATAATAAATATCCCACATTTTTTATCAAAATTTTTTTTTCCTCAGTTTAGGCCGATATGTATTCTTCTACATATTTTTGGTAAAAAAAAAATCACAATAAGCGTATATTGATTGGTTTGTGCAAAAGTTATAGTGTCTACAAAATAGGGGATAGATTTATGGCATTTTTATTATTATTTTTTTTTTTACTAGTAACGGCGGCAATCTGTGATTTTTATCAGGACTGCGACATTATGGTGGACACATCGGACACTTTTGACACATTTTTTTAAACCATTGACAATTATACAGGATCAGTGCTATAAAAATGCACTGATTACTGTGTAAATGTCACTGGCAGGGAAGGGGTTAACATTAGGGGGCGATCAAGGGGTTAACTGTGTTCCCTATGTGTGTTTCTAACTGTAGGGGGATGGGACTGTCTAGGAGGAGAGAGAGATCGGTGTTCATACATAGTATGAACACACGATCTGTCTCATCTCCCCTGAGAACCAGGATCTGTGTGTTTACACACACAGATCCCAGTTCTCGCTCTGTTACGAGTGATCGCAGTAGCACGGCGGTCATCGAGCTCATTGGCTCCGGGCACGCGCCCCTAGTGTCCAAAAGGTGACGTGACGTAAGGTAACGTTGTTTCGCCCAGCCGTCCTTTCGCCCAGCCCAGCCACTGCGGCAGCTGGCCGGCAAACAGTTAAAAGCATATACCCCACTTTTTCCCCTGCAATATGATACCCAACATATTAAATATAGAAAACAATGTATTACCCATTTAAAGGGGATAAAAAAGAATGAAAAAATAGCTAGACAGTTATCCTTCAATTAGTTTCCAATGAAACAGATTGTGTGTTTGTTTTTTTTTTTTTTTTTATATAAAACTGTGATGTATATATGTCTTGGCAGTCTCCAGATGGGAATTTAATTATCCATCAAAGGAAGTGGACTGCCAGCCATTAAAAGCCTTCACAACTGTTACAACCCACAGGTTCATATGTAAAATAAACCCCAATGTGCTATATGGTCCTAATTCTCAGTGATAGCAATAAGGATGTTTTTTCTCAATCTCAAATATTTTTCTATGTTTGCCCAATATAAGGTCATTATTCATCCTCATTTTTTGGGGACAGTGCCTGTTTTAAGAAGTCTGTCCCTGGAAAACAAACATTCCTGGCCGTGTCCCCAGCAGCAGCAATTGCAGGTCAATCAAATAATGGAAAACCACTCCTCTTTAATAGTTCCTGCAGCTCCACTGAGGACATCTCAAGGAACCCTACATTAGAACTTACTGCACACCAAGCTCCACTCTTCAGCTTAGGGATTCGGTAATATGGAGCAGGGGGCGGGGCTTGTATTAGTGGCTCTGGGTCCCCGAACTTGTGTTACTTACTAATCTGGCATCTTAACTCTGCAGTTACTTACTATTCTGAAATCTGAACACTATGTTGCTTATTACTCTGAACTCTTAGTTACTTAAGCCTGACCTCTGAACTCTGCTCTACTCACAAATGACCCCTGTGCTTTGCATTACTTACTACTCTGACCACTTTGTTACTACTGAATACTCCATTACCTACTACTGAACACTGCACTTTGCATTACTTACTACTCTGTCCTCTGTGTTACTACTGACCCCTGAACTCTGCATTACTTACTCCTGATCCCTGAACTCTGTGTTACATACACTTGACCCATGTACTCCACTTTACTTAATCCTTCTCCTGAACTCTGTGTTACATACTACTGTCTTCTGAACTATGCATTAATTTATACTGACCCATGAACTCTGTGTTACATACTACTGTCCTCTGAACTATGCATTACTTTCTACGGACCCATGAACTCTGTGTTACTTTCTCCTGACCTCTGAACTCTGCACTACATACGGTAGACCGCTGCACTCTGGTTTACTTACTATTGAGCTCTGCATTACATACTGCTGACGTTTGAACTGAGCACCACACACTCCTGATGTCTGTGCTCTGCGTTATATACTACTAAACTTACTACTGAACTTTGAGATATCGCTACTACTGAACTTTGAACTCTGCATTACTTATTCTTTTTCTCTGCACTGTGAATGATAGTGATTACAAAGTTCACTAAAACTAAAAAGGTATGATAAGTTTGGATTTTTTTTCAAACCTTATTCAAACCCTGGGGCGCGCACCTGGAAACATCCGTGACCGGACCCAGCGCATCATGGATCATGGTAAATGGCTGCTGACAGCAGTTGTTTACCACGTGATTGCTCAGTCAAATGATGGAGTGATCAAACGCCATCAAAGACAAAGCATCATGTCCGTATCCTACAGAGAGAGGAGAGGGTAGAGATCAGATGGTGCTGCAGCGCTGTGGGCTGGATGTGTAGTGCCCACAGCGCTGATTTGTGCCCATTGCAGCCCTCCATCCATGCTCAGCCATCCATACTCAGCCATCCATACTCAGCATATCCATACATCCATCCATCCATGCTCAGCCATCCATACTCAGCATACTCATCCATCCATGCTCAGCCATCCATACTCAGCATACTCATCCATCCATCCATGCATCCACTCATCCATCCATCCATGCATACAGCCATCCATCCATGCTCATCCATCCCTGCTCAGCAATCTATACTCAGCATACCCATCCATGCTCAGCATACTCATCCATCCATCCATGCTCAGCATACTCATCCATCCATCCATGCTCAGCATACTCATCCATCCATCCTCAGCCATACTCATCCATCCATACATGCTCAGCTACCCCATCCACCCCCATCCATACTCATCCTTACCCAGCCGTACTCAGCCATATCCAGCAATACTCAGCCATACCCAGCCGTACCCAGCAGTACCCAGCCGTACCCAGCCATACTCAGCCATACCCAGCCATCCCATCCATACCCAGCCATACTCAGCCGTACCCAGCCGTACTCAGTCGTACCCAGCCATACTCAGCCATACCCAGCCATCCCATCTATACCCAGGGCTACTTAGCTGTACCCATCCGTACTCAGCCGTACCCAGCCGTACTCAGCCATACTCATTCATGCTTAGCCATCCCCATCCGCGGCTCATCCATGCCACATCAGTTCTCATCCATGACACATCCATGCCACTACAGTGCCTGACAAAAGTGTAATAGGTAGTCAAATTAGATTTTAAATCTATGACCCTAGAACACTTAACGGTGCTCCCTGCATTTTGGGCCTCCTATATATCCAGGCTGTGGAAAAGTCTCACACATGTGGTATCGCCGTACTCAGGAGGAGTAGGAGAATCTATTTTGGGGTGTAATTTTTGGTATGTACATGCTATGTGTTAGAAATATTGTGTAAATGGACAACGTTTGTGTAAAAAAAAAAAAAAAAAAAATGCGTTTTCATTTTCTTTACACATTTTCCAAAAAATTGTAGAAAAAAATGACATGTTCAAAAGACTCATTATACTCATAGATTATACGTTGGGTTGTTTTCTTTCCAAAATGGGGTCATTTTTGGGGCGTTTTCATTGTCCTGGTGCTCCAGGGCCTTCAAAATTGTAAGAGGTAGTCAAGAAATTATATGTGTAATTTATGCTCCAAGAACGCCTGATGGTGCTCCCTGCATGTTGGGCCTCTGTATGTGGCCACGCTGTGTAAAAGTTTCACACATGTAGTATCACCATACTCAGGAGGAGTAGTAGAATGTGTTTTGGGGTGTAATTTGTGTTATGCATATGCTGTGTGTGAGAAATAACCTGCTAATATAAAATTTTTGTGAAAAAAAAATCTTGATTTTGCAAAGAATTGTGGGAAAAAATTACAACTTCAAAAAACTCACCATGCCTCTTACTAAATACCTTGGAATGTCTACTTTCCAAAATGGGGTCATTTGGGGGGTATTTGTACTGTCCTGGCTTGTTAGGGTCTCAAGAAATGAGATAGGCCGTCAGTACATCAGGTGTGATCAATTTTCAGGGATTGGCACCATAGCTTGTGGACTCTATAACTTTCACAAAGACCAAATAATATACACCCATTTGGGTTATTTTTACCAAAGATATGTAGCGTATAAATTTTGGCCAAAAAATATGAAGAAAAATTACTAATTTGCAAAAAATTTTAACAGAAACTAAGAAAAAGGAATTTTTTTTACAGAATTTTCGGTCTCTTTTCTTTTATAGCGCAAACAATAAAAAACCTGGAGGTGATTAAATACCACCAAAAGAAAGCTCTATTTGTTTGAAAAAAGGACAAAAATGTAATATAGGTACAGTTTTGCATGACTGAGTAATTGTCATTCAAAATGTGAGAGCACGAAAGCTGAAAATTGGTCTGGTTAGGAAGGGGGTTTAAGTGCCCAGTGGGTAAGTGATTAATAAGGCCTTGCTAGCTTATTTTCTTTAAAAAATAGTGCTGCATCCTGGTAATCTTGCGCATACTTTGTGTACTCCCGCACTACAAGTTATATGCCGTAAAGTAACACCCACTTTATTGACCATGCCTACTGTACAAGTATGAGCTGGCAATTGAGGGAAGGTGGGTCATTTTACAATGGCTGTTGAATGTGAGTCTTTTGGATCCCCCCGACTATGAAGATATAAGCGTCACCAAAGAGTGAATAGAGTGGGTAAGGATTTGAACTTCTGTCAGGCTTTTATTGCTGCTCGTGACTTAATTGTTTAGATTTCGCTTCATTGTGTTTTTCAGTGGCATTTCTGTGACACCAGGACAAGGAATAATAGACTTGGGGTCAGTGCGTCAGGAATGCGTAAACAGAAATAAAAATTATGTATAAACTGTTTTCCACTGCACCAAGAATGTGTTTTTGTTGGTGTATTTTTCCCCATTGGAGACATTTCCCATCACTTCCCATCCATCTGGGGCCAGCACAAAATGGATAGAGTCGTATTTTATAGTGTCACAATTAGGAACTAACCCTGTTTCTCAACAACTACAGTATCTAACCTGGAAAAAAAGAATTCCTTCATAGAATGTTCACATTGTCGACTATAACTAATGTAATGTAGACCATAAATCACATTCTTTGCTTATCTTAGTGTTTTACCTCTGCTTGCTTTTTGTACAAATTCAGAGACAAGCTCTTTAGTTCAAGCCATTTTCCTATCCTATACATTTGGTATTCATTCTTCTTCTGTTATTTTTATCACATAATTTGCAAGAATGTTTTCCATATTATACAACTCTGAAAAAAGGTGGCATTCTATAAATCTTTTTGATGAATAGTGATATAAAATCTTTTATATGGAAATTATGTGCCATGTGCTTCGATATTGTAGTGTAATTATACATTACACCATGTGCTATGTGATTTTATGTTTTTGGGAAGGGTGGCACTGGCTATTTTATTCACCAGTATAGACAAGTCCAATGTGTTTCTCTGTCTGGAACACTGTTTCTGGGATACGTTCTACATTAGCTTGCATATATAGAAAACTACTATGGAAAAACAATTAGCACTAACTCGATATTTCCATAAATTTCATGGATAGTAAGAATGACTACTATAAAACAATCCTATAGTAAAGAATTCCAGTGAAACCAAACACACATTCTTTAATCACAGTGGAAAGCAGGTATAAATCTGCTGTGTCTCAAGTCCTGTTATTTGATACAGGTCAGTTTAAAGGGTAAAAAGTACAAGTATCATAATCTTATTACCAGACCTAAACCACTTTATTGCACATATGGAGGAGCTATAACTTCATGACTTGCATTATATAACCGATTTTCTGCAAGTAATTCACCTTTTTATAAAGAATTCACACGTATGTGTTTGCTAAAATATATAGCATACTGAAGACCTCCAAAGAAAAGTAAAACCCTCTGTAAATTCTCACTATCTATCTATCTATCTATCTATCTATCTATCTATCTATCTATCTATCTATCTATCTATCTATCTATCTATCTATCTATCTATCTATCTACTATCTATCTATCTATCTATCTACCTGTATTATATGTAACCATGGGTGTGCGCACAGCGCTGATTTCCCCTGCTTCCTGGCGCCCCCTGTCTCCCCCTTGCAGGGCTGTCAGCTTCTCTCCTGCCGCCTGCTGAGGATGTTTAAGGATGGAGAGAGAGTGAAGGTGCCAGCAAATATTTAATTTACCAGACCCTTCCTTTTCTAAATTAACAAGGTTAGTGATCTGTACTGGTCGCTCCTATGTTTACTATGCTTTCGTTTTTGAATGAACAGGAAGCCCATTAGTTCACTGTCCAGTACAGCTGAGGCTGCAGAGAAAGGGACTGGAGAATGAGACATCAGGGGACTGTTTAGACCCTTGATATTTCACCAAAGGCTCCTAAAAAAAATTGTATAAAAAATAATAAAAAAATAATAAAAAACATTAAAAATAAAAGCTAGTGACACCAATCTCTGCTCTACTGACACGTCCACTGCTCTGCTGATATACACGCATGTGTGTTTGTGCTCTGGGGTGCACACCCTAATGCAATAGGCACACAGAAAATCTGAGACCTTTAGGTTACTGTTGCCTACAGTAGGATTGAACACTGGCAAACCAAAAAACTGTAGACCAGCCCTCGCTATAACTCCTCCTTCTACCAGCATGCCTCAGTTCAGTTTTATGCTAGTGTCCTAGGAGAAAGGACATAATTTTCAGCTTTGATATGTCAAGACTTTTCTGCAAAGAGTCTCTCAGTGGTTCCCCTGGTCAAATTCCCTCCTCTAAGAACTCTGCGTCCTTGGACACATACTCCACTATACATTCACACAACTAAGTGCACTGTCCAACTGCAGCAGTAGACTGCGCGGACTGTGCAGACCGTTTGTTCGTTTTCATCCATCCGTTGATGAAAAATGGATAGCAATGCATCTCTATATAAAAACGGATGTACAATTCTGGTAAAAAGTATTTGCCCCCTTTCTGATTTTAATTTTTTTGCATATTTGTCACACTTAAATGATTTAGATCAAATCAAATCAAACAAATTTTATTCCTATGCCCCGTACACACGGTCGGATATTTCAAAGGAAAAAGTCCGATCGGATTATGTTGTCGGAAAATCCGATCGTGTGTGGGGTCTAGCGGACTTTTTCCGTCAGAATTTCAGACGGAAAAAATTTGAGAGCAGGATCTCAAATTTTCCGACAACAAAATCCGATCTGACTTTTTCCGATTGTGTGTAGGGAATTCCGACGGACAAAGTGCCATGCATGCTCAGATCAAATTACGAGACCAAAGCTATTGGCTACTAGCCTCTACGTAGTTCTGTAGTACGCAACGAACGTCACCACGTTTGGAACGATCGGATTTTCCAACAACTTTGTCCGACCGTGTGTATGCAACACCATTTTCGGACAAAATCTGTCTGAAAAAATTTTGTGGTCGGAATTTCCGACCGTGTGTACGGGGGCTTACACTAAGATAACCCAAGTAAATACAAAATGCTGTTTTTAAATGATAGTTTCATTTATTAAGGCAAAAAAGCTGTCCAAACCTGCCTGGCTTTATGTGAAAAAGTAATTGCCCCTAAACCTAATAACTGGTTGCACCACCCTTTGGCGGCAACAACTGCAATCAAGCGTTTGCGATAACTGACAATGAGTCTTTCACATTGGCGTGGAAGAATTTTGGCCTCACTCTTTGCAGAATTGTTTTAATTCAGTCACATTGGAGGGTTTTTCAGCATGAACTGCCTGTGTAAGGTCATGATACAGCATCTCAATTGGATTTAAGTCCGGGCTTTGACTAGGCTACTCCAAAACCTAAATTTTGCTTTGTTTGAACCATTTGGAGGTGGACTTGCTGTTGTTTTTAGGATCATTGTCCTGCTGCATAACCCAAGTGCACTTGAGTTTGAGGGCACAAACTGATGGCTAGACATTCTCCTTTTGGATTTTCTGGTAGAGCTCAGAATTCATGGTTCCATCAATTATGGTAAGTCTTTCATGTCCTAAAGCTGCAAAGCAAGCCCCAGACCATCACGCTACCACCATGTCTGACTGTTGATATGATGTTCTTGTTATGAAATGCTGTATTAGTGCCAGATGTAACGGGACGTACACCTTCCGAAAAGTTACATTTTTGTCTCATCAGTCCACAGAATATTTGCCTAAAAGTCTTGGGGATAACCAAGATGTTTTTTGGTAAATGTGAGATGAGCCTTTGTGTTCTTTTTGGTCAGCAGTGGCTTTGGCCTTGGAACTCTCTTATGGATGCCATTTTTGCCCATTCTCTTACTTATTGTAGAATCATGAACACTGATCTTACCTGAGGCAAGTGAGGACTGCAGTTTTTTAGATGTTGTTCTGGGTTCTTTTATGACCTCCTGGATGAGTCCTCGTCATGCTCTTGGAGTAATTTTTGTAGGCTGACCACTCCTGGGAAGGTTCACCACTATTCCAAGTTATCTCCATTTGTGGATAATGGCTCTCCCTGTGGTTCACCGGAGTTCCAAAGCCTTAAAAATAGCTTTGAAACCCTTCCTAGACCGATACATGTTTGTTTCTAATCTGTTCTTGAATTTGTTTAGATTGTGGCATGATGTGTGGCTTTTTGTGATCTGTTAGCGAGCTTCACTTTGTCAGACAGCTTCTATTTATGTGATTTCTTGATTCAACAGGTCTGGCAGTAATCAGGCCTGGGTGTGGCAAGTGAAGTTTTACTCCGCTTTCCAAAAAAATGTGGTTAATCACAGTTCATTCATGATTCAGCATGGGAGGGGGCAATTACGTTTTCACATAGGGCCAGGCTGGCTTGAACAGCTTTTTCCCTCAATAAACAATATAATAATTTAAAAACTGCATCTTGAATTTATTTGGGTTATCTTTGTGTAATATTTAAATGTGTTTGATGATCTGGATCATTTAAAGCCGAAGTAAACCCATCCATAAAACAGTTTAATTTCCGGCATGTGCTGGAAAAGTAACACTCACATTGGTTGTGCTCTCAACCAAACTGTCAAACCATCCAATGGCTGGTGTTTAAACTGATCACATATGCAGCATCATGGCAGTTGTAGATTAAACAGAGGCAAAGATGGAAGTTTCTTTGGCTGAAAATGAATAGGGGGGTTTACTTACACTTCAAGTGTGAGAAATATCCAAAAAAATAAAAAGATCAGGAAGGGGCAAATACTTTTTCACAGCACTGTAAATGGTTGATCATCCATTTACATCAGTTTACCTGTGCTTCCGTCAACATCCGTTTTTTTCGCCATATTATTCTTCTGCTATTTTGATTTTGATGTCATAATGTAGATAATACAATTTCCTTTCATTTGAGCCCAGTTTTGCCACGCAGATTTACTCGAGGCCTGAGCAATCCTCTTTTATTGTTCAGTTAGAGAAGTCTTGACAAAGTCTTGAAAACTTTGTCAAAAACGCCCCCTTGCTGTAAGTGACAGGTGATTTACATATTTCATGCATTAGCCTGAGACAGGCACATCCTGTGTAAAAAGTTCACAATTCACATCCCCCTCCCCTCCCCTCCCCTCCCCTCTAGCTCTCCCAGGATTGGCTGCCTTTACTGTGTTTTGACTGGATGTTTCTCATCATGGGATGCAGTGAACAGTCAGCAGACTATAGACAGACAAGTGATTTAGGGGGACATGTATGTAGTCAGAGCTGGGCAGAGTAGAACATCCAGTGATCTGATGATAACCTGTCTCAGGCTAGTGCAAGAGATATGTAAATCACGTGTCACTCACAGCAAGGGGTCGTTTTTGACAAAGTTTTCAAGACTTTGTCAAGATTTCTCTAATTGAACAATAAAAAAGGATTGCTCAGGCCTCGAGTAAATCTGTGTGGCAAGACTGGGCTCAAATGAAATGAAATCTTATTCTCTACATTATGACATAAAAAAAAATAAATAAAAAAAAATTGGGTTTACATCCACTTTAAGCACTCTAGCTGGAGGATGTAAAAAACAGATGTAAAAACGGATGAACAACGGATGAAAAACTGATGAAAAACTGATGTAAACTTCATCTGTTTCATCTTTGAAAAAATGTGACTGAACTGATGAGATGAATGGTCCGCATGTGTAAAAGGGGCTTTATAGATTTTTGACAGGCTGCCAGCAACGGGCTGGATGTGACACCTGTGCCCTCCACCCACAGCTAATTGCCAGAAACCTATGCACCAGGGCTAAACGGCCAGTGTGCATGGGTCCTAAGGTGATCCCTGCCTTTCTCTTTAACCAGTACATTGTTCTTCCATCCTTGTGTCTGGCTACAGTTTACCATAAAGAAATCTCTCTCCATTGTCTGAATAAGGTTTGGGCTGTTCAAATATACAGTATGTCTAAGTCACACTTTCAGAAAGACAGATTCCCTTTTTATCATTCTGGATTAATGATAAAAAGGCCACCCCAGCTTCTTGTTCCACCCTTTCTAGATGGTACAGGTAAATCTTGCACCACACCTCTGTTTCTTCGGTTTATAAAGCTAAACAGAAAAAGCAACCTCCCAATTTTTAACAAGCTTTTAAACCAAAGTGAAAATCGAAGGGCTTGGCACACAGCAAACTAAACAATGTGTATTTGCCAGCACCCTTACAAGCTAGCCAGCACTTTAAATTATCAATTCAAATATTTGCTCCACATTATATTATAATGTCCTTGCTCTGTCCATCTTCTGCATGTAAGCAGGTGCAGTTTACTTTCTCCACTGCAGGTGGCACTGCAGCGACACTGCAGTTGAAGAGGAAGTCAACAGGTACAGGGTTCCTCCATGGTTTGGTGGGTCACTGGGGAAGCTATCCTATTGAATGCTGCCCGTGTGACTCTAGCAGCCATTTTTTAAGGCCCTGGCTCCTGGGCTTTGTGTGCATTTTGCCAGTTGGTAGAGTAGGGACAGGTACCCCGTCTGATAGGGACAGAATTAGCGGCAGGGAAAATCCTGATGAGAAGGGATTGCGTAGGGCTCACGACTTTCCTGGACATCTTTCTGCTTGGGCACAAGACGGCCAGGCTATATTCTGCCCCTCTCAACAGGTGCTGTCAGTTCGGCTGAATCCCTCTCTCTTCATGCTACACTATAAACTCTCTACAGTGTAATGATGGGCACTGATGAGGCTGCACTGATAGGCACTGATAGGAGGCACTGATGGGCACTGATAGGTGGCACTAATGAGGAGGCACTGATGGGCAGCACTGATGGGCATTAATGAGGCTTCACTGATAATCAGGGCACTGATCATCAGTGCCCTGATTATCTGTGCACATTTCCCCTCTCAGGATTGCCGATTACCGGCTCTTCTCTCCTGACGCTGTGACACATCAGGAAAGTACTGCCAAAAACCAACAAACCTGTTTACACTGTGATCGGCTGTGATTGGACAAAGCTGATCACATGGTAAAGGGCTGCTGTGATTGGCCCTTTACCATGATCTGTGATCGGCTGTGTCCTAAGGACACAATGATCATAGAGCGTGCCAGATGCCCTCCTGAAACAACAAAGCCACGATGTAGCTGTCTTTCAGCTATATCGCGGTAAGGAAGTAGTTACAAGATTTCATCTAATTTTCTGTTGCGCTTCCGGGACAGGAAGTGAGGGAAAATCTCCCCATTGGCACACAGACAGCAAAAAAAAAAGAAAAAGTTAAAAAAAAAAATATTTATTTATTCTCTACAGTTTCGAAAACTAAAATAGGTTCTGGCTTCAGAAATAATTTAAAGTAGTCCTGTCATCAGTGAATTACAGAAGCTGCCACTGCTGAACTGTTTCTGAAAATGCTAGTTAACTGGCTGGCCTAGAATAGGTATACAGATTAGAGAAACCAAAACTAAGTCTAAAGTCTTTTTTACTTTTTTAACTATTTCCATTCCGCAGAACAACCATGACTCCGTAAATACAAGCTAGCCACAATATTAATGTAGCTCATTGTTTCCTGCATTTCCTATCAAAGGCAACAATTGCAAATATTCCAGCACTCGAGACATTAGTTGAAAACCTGTCACTGCAATACTTTATATCAGCACCACAGCTCTTTTGGTAATTTTTTTAAAAAAATGTGGGTAATTGCAACCAATTTAGTATGATTATTTAACCGCTTCCCGACCGGCGCGCGACGATGTACGTCGGCAGAATGGCACGGACAGGTATAAGGGACGTCCCTTTGAATTTGCCGCTGTGCAATCGCATGCGTGCGCGCCGCTCAGGACCTCCGTGGGTCTGATCGCGGGTCCCGCGGACTCGACCGACGCGGGGATACCCACGATCGTCTCACGGGAAGGAAGAATGGGGAGATGCTATAGTAAACAAGCATCTCCCCATTCTGCCTAGCAACAGTGACACTGATCTCTGCTCCCTGTGATTGGAGCAGAGATCAGTGATGTGCCAAGGCCCCCACAGTTAGCAACATGCCCCTAGGACACACTTAACCCCTACACTGCCACCGCCTGGTTAACTCCTTCACTGCCAGTATCATTTACACAGGAATCAGTGCATTTGTATAGCACTGATTGTTGTATAAATGACAATGGCCCCAAAAATGTGTCAAAAATGTCCGATGTGTCCGCCATAATGTCAGTCACAATAAAAATCGCTGATCGCCGTCATTACTATTAAAAAAAAAATTATTAATAAAAATGCTATAAAACTATCCCCTATTTTGTAAACGCTATAACTTTTGCGCAAACCAATCAATAATCGCTTATTGCGATTTTTTTTACCAGAAATATGTAGAAGAATACGTATCAGCCTAAACTGAGGAAAAAAAACATTTTTTTATATATTTTTGGATATTTATTATAGGCAAAAGTAAAAAATAATGTGTTTTTTTCAAAATTGTTGCTTTTTTTGGTTTATAGCGCAAAAAATAAAAACCGCAGGGGTGATCAAATACCACCAAAAGAAAGTTCTATTTGTGGGAAAAAAAGGACGTCAATTTTATTTTTGGAGCCATGTCGCTCGACCGCGCAATTGTCAGTTAAAGCGACGCAGTGCTGAATCGCAAAAAAGTGGTCTGGTCTTAAGCCAGCAAAATGGTCCGGTCTGAAAGTGGTTAAAAACATATTGTTCGCATTTTGGATACATAAAATATTTTAACTATCCTAATTGGAATTACACATTTTGAAAAAGTTATCTTTTTAGTATGTGCCCTGGCCAAATGCATTATTATTATTATTATTATAACATAGCGTTTATATAGCGCCGACAGTTTACACAGTACTTTACAACATAAGGGCAGACAGTACAATTACAATACAATTTAATACAATAGGAATCAGAGAGCCATGCATAATCAAGCCGACATATTGGTAGTCCTTGCCAGTGACAAATCTATACTAGAACTGGTTTAAATATTTGCAAAAAATCTTTTATACATTTTATTGTTATCAAACTATACAATAAAACATTTCATAGTTTTTTCCTCAATTTATTCACATTTGCTGAAAGGTAGCCAAAAAATAATAAAAAATCCAATTTATCAGCTAAATGTGTAATGTAAACACCATTTATTCTTAAACATATGTTTATGCACAGCTGTTTCATCTGCACCATCCTGTGTGACAGACTTGATTTTTACAGTACAATTATTTGACCTTTAAATAAAAACTTTTAAAGTTCTTGGGAATCATTAGTGACAATTCTCAGACACCATAACATGAGTGGTTGTATAGTTACTTTGTAATGTTATACTGACATCTTGAGGTTGAATTAGCAAAGTGCATTTGTATCTGTTATGTGCTGGGTTATTTAAGTCGACAAAGCTTTTAAGTATTTTAGGTGTTAGCACATGCATATTTAAAATGTATTTTTATTAAGCCAAATAAAATATACATAAAGATTAAGAGAAAGAGCAGTAGAGAAAGAGAGAGAGGGGTCCAAGATTATGTGCCCTTACTGCAAGTAAACAAAAAAGAAAATATTAAAATGAATTAATCCAAGTGCAGTACCCCCCCATCAGTACACCTTTAGTACAGACACCCACCCCCATTACAGACCCCCCATCCAAGTACAGACCCCCCATCAGTACAGATGCCCCCCACCTCAGTGCAGACCCCCACCAGTACAGACCCCCCACCTCAGTAGACACCCCCCACCTCAGTGCAGACCCCCATCATTACAGACACCCCCCACCCCAGTGCAGACACCCCCCACCCAAGTGCAGACCCCCCCCATCAGTACAGACACCCCCCACCTCAGTGCAGACCCCCATCAGTACAGACACCCCCCAACCTCAGTGCAGACCCCCCATCAGTACAGACACCCCCCATTACAGACTCCCCATCCAAGTGCAGACCCCCCATCAGTACACCTTTAGTACAGACACACCTCAGTGCAGACCCCCATCAGTACAGACACCCCACACCTCAGTGCAGGCCCCCCTCAGTACAGACAACCCCCATTACAGACCCCCCCACCTCAGTGCAGACCCCCCATTAGTACAGAAAACCCCCATTACAGACCCCCCACCTCAGTGCAGTGCAGACCCCCCCTTACAGACCCCCCACCTCAGTGCAGACACCCCCATTACAGACCCCCCCATCAGTACAGACCCCCCCACCTCAGTGCAGACCCCCATTAATAGACACCCCCCAGCAATGCAGACACCCCCTTAGTACAGACCCCCTTAGTACAGACACACCTCAGTGCAGACCCCCATCAGTAGACACCCCCCAGCAGACCCCCTTAGTACAGACCCCCATCAGTTCAGCACAGACCCCCCCAGTGCAGACCCCCCTGAGTACAGACACCCCCCCCTTTACATACCTCAGACACAAAACGATCGCAGGCTCCTCCTCCTCTCTGGATGTAAACAGAGAGGAGGGGAGGCGGCTTCCCTCCAGTCCAGCAAAACATGTACTGTTAAACACGGGTGTCACCCGGCGCGGCCCGCACCTGCTTAGCAATGCCGCTCACCGGGCTTTTTTTTGTGTGTGGGGAGTAATTCTCCGATGGAGAACCATACAGGTGCATGTGTTTTAGTCATTGATTCTCCACCAGTAAATGTTTGTGAAAGTTGCATTGGGGGTTATTTACTAAAGGAAAATCCACTTTGCACTGAAAGTGCACGTGGAAGTAAAGTCACTGTAGATCCGAGGGGGACATGCAAGGAAAATAGAAAACAGCATTTTAGCTTGCACATGATTGGATGATAAAATCAGCAGAGCTTCCACTCATTTCAGATCTACCCCTTAGATTTAAATCGACTGCACTTCCAAGTGCACTTTCAGTGTACTTGCAGTGCAAAGTGGATTTGCCTTTCGTAAATAACCCCCATCGCCTACTTTATAAATAGACCCCTGAGTAACCTTGTGGGATTCATTGGGTTTAATTTTGCATTCTCATTGAATGGTTAAGGATGGATCACAAGGCCATTTTGCAAGGCAAGCACACTATATGGTGATAAACATTGTTCTCCCATAATAGTCCCCAAGAAACATATTGCCCCCAATTAAAAATATATAATGATCATTATCTGCCAGAACAACCTTTTTTGGCAGTGAGACTCAATAAAAGCTGAAAATAACAGTCACATCACTTAAAAAAGTAACAGTCCTTATGGCAAATAGCACTGGCATTGTAGTGAAATCAGCATTCAGGCATCAGTGAACCACAAAGAGTGAAAAGAAGATTTCTGCTTCATCTCTCAAGAAATGCAAGATAAAAACAATTTAGGGAATGAAGGCAAAGAATAACATAACTCCTTATTAGATCCTTAAGAATGATATATATAATATGTCTTGAATGTCCTTATACTTTTTGATAAATGTTATTTAGCACTATAATGTCATGTTACCAGTGAAACCAATCCAAGATACAAAGATACAGCCTTAACAGATTTAGATTAATGAGACATTTGTTGTTCAGACACTGGATCCATGCACCTCCGGAAGGTTTTACCCCCTTCATGACCAGGACATGTTTTGCTAGTCAGCACTGTGCTACTTTAACCACTTCAGCCGCAGAAGAATTTACCCCCTTCCTGACCAGAGCACTTTTTGCGATACGGCTCTGCGTCGATTTAACTGACAATTGCACATGCCGTGTCATGTCATGTCGTGCGATGTTGCACCCAAACAAAATTGACGTCCTTTTTCCCCCACAAATAGAGATTTCTTTTGGTTTTATTTGATCGCCCCTGCGCTTCTTATTTTTTGCGATATAAACAAAAAAAGAGCGACAATTTTGAAAAAAAAAATATATTTTTTACTTTTTGCTATAATAAATATCCCGAAAAAATATATAAAAAAGCTCATTTCTTTCTCAGTTTAGGCCGATATGTATTCTTCTACATAATTTTGGTAAAAAAAAAAATTGCAATAAGCGTGTATTGATTGGTTTGTGCAAAAGTTATAGCGTCTACAAAATAGGGGATAGGTTTATGGCATTTCTATTATTAACTATTTTATATTAGTAATATATTAGTAATGGTGACGATCTGCGTTTTTTATAGGGACTGCGACATAATGGCAGACACATCGGACACTTTTGACACTATTTTGGGACCATTGCCATTTATACAGCGATCAGTGCTATAAAAATGCACTGACTACTGTATTTTATATATATATATATATATATATATATATATATATATATATATATAATATGCCCCCATAGAGTGTTGTGGGCCACCTATCACCGTGCCCAGCCCAGCATTCAATCCTCAGTCACTCCAAGGAAATGAACAGTCCATTAGCTTTGTTTTTATTTTTATTGAGGGGATTGAACTTGGATAGGGTATAGGAAATATGGGATTCCCAGTGAATTTTAGAACGATCAATTGGTAAATTTTAGAACAATCAATTGGTAAATTTTAGAACAATCAATTGGTGAATTTTAGAACAATCAATTGGGACAACTTATATACTATCAGGTATATACAGGCCTCTCTTCCTCCCGCACAACTGTTACTGCAGACTAATGCCCTGTACTCACGGTCGGACAAAAGATGGATTTTGGGCCAAACTTGTCTTGCACACACACGGTCGCACAAAGTTGTCGGAAAATCCAATCGTTCTGAACAAGGTGACGTACAACGCGTACGTCGGGATTATAAACGGGCCAGTAGCCAATAGCTTTCGTCTCTTAATTTGTTCTGAGCATGCGTGGCACTTTGTCCGTTGGAATTGTCTACACACAATTGGAATTTAAACAATCAGATTTTGTTGTCGGAAAATTTTAGGTCCAGCTCTCAAACTTTATGTGTCGGAAATTCCGACAGAAAAAATCTGATGGAGCCCACATGATCGGATTTTCCGACAACACGATCTGATCACACATTTTTCGTCAGAAATTCCGACCGTGTGTACAAGGCATAATATTCCTCAGCTCCTCCAGCACTCTACTTGCATGAGCTCCCAGGCACAACTAGCACCGCGTGGTTAGGCCTTACACGGGCTCAGCCAGGCCTTAGCAATTGCCCTTTGCAGGCAGGGACTGCGCCCCCCTATAGTGTAGCAAAATAGAAAGTCTCTGGTGCTACCTGTTTTTAAATGCAGCTACTGAGCCCAGTAAGCCATCTTCAGGCCCTGCCAGCCCTCCTGGCTGCAGCTGCCCTTCTCCACTGCCCATGGCATCACAGTCCATTCCTCTGGTTCTGCACCCATCCCAGACTGCATCCTCCCAGTCCTCTCAGGCGTGCCCTTGAACGCTGAACTGTATTATATATACTACACGGACTGCACTATATACTCTGAACTGTATTATATATACTACCCGGACTGCTCTATATACTCTCCACTGTATTATATATATTACACATACTGCACTAAATACTCTCCACTGTATTATGTATATGTAGCGGTACCCCTATTTTATATATACTATATGGACTGCACTATATACTCTGAACTGTATTATATATACTATATGGACTGCACTATATACTCTGAACTGCATTATATATACAGTGGTGTGAAAAAGTGTTTGCCCCCTTCCTCATTTCCTGTTCCTTTGCATGTTTGTCACACTTAAGTGTTTCGGAACATCAAACCAATTTAAACAATAGTCAAGGACAACACAAGTAAACACAAAATGCAATTTGTAAATGAAGGTGTTTATTATTAAAGGTGAAAAAAAATCCAAACCATCATGGCCCTGTGTGAAAAAGTGATTGCCCCCTAAACCTAATAACTGGTTGGGCCACCCTTAGCAGCAACAACTGCAACCAAGCGTTTGCGATAACGTGCAATGAGGCTTTTACAGCGTCCTGGAGGAATTGGCCCACTCATCTTTGCAGAATTGTCCTAATTCAGTTACATTAGAGGGTTTTCGAGCATGAACGGCCTTTTTAAGGTCATACCACAACATCTCAATAGGATTCAGGTCAGGACTTTGGCTAGGCCACTCCAAAGTCTTCATTTTGTTTTTCTTCAGCCATTCGGTGGTGGACTTGCTGGTGTGTTTAGGATCATTGTCATGCTGCAGAACCCAAGTTCGTTTCAGCTTGAGTACACGAACAGATGGTCGGACTTCTCCTTCAGGATCTCTTGGTAGACAGCAGAATTCATAGTTCCTTTTATCGGCAAGTCTTCCAGGTCCTGAAGCAGCAAAACAGCCCCAGACCATCACACTACCACCACCATATTTTACTGTTGGTATAATGTTCTTTTTCTGAAATGCAGTGTTCCTTCTACGCCAGATATACTTGGACACACACCTTCCAAAGAGTTCCACTTTTGTCTCATCGGTCCACAGAATGTTGTCCCAAAAGTCTTGGGGATCATCAAGATGTGTTGTGGAGAAATTGAGACGAGCTTTGATGTTCTTTTTGCTCAGCATGGTTTTCTCCTTGGAACTCTGCCATGCAGGCCATTTTTGCCCAGTCTTTTCCTGATGGTGGAGGCATGAACGCTGACCTTAACTGAGGCAAGTGAGGCCTGCAGTTCCTTGGACGTTGTTGTGGGGTCTTTTGTGACCTCTTGGATGAGTCGTCGCTGCGCTCTTGGGGTAATTTTGGGCGGCCGGCCACTCCTGGGAAGGTTCACCACTGTTCCATGTCTTCGCCATTTGTGGATAATGGCTCTCACTGTGGTTCGCTGGATTCCCAAAGCTTTGGAAATGGCTTTATAACCCTTTCCAGACTGATAGATCTCAATTACTTTCTTTCTCAATTGTTCCTGAATTTCTTTGGGTCTCGGCATGATGTGTAGCTTTAAGGATCTTCTGGTGGACCTTACTGTGTCAAGCAGCTCCTATTTAAGTGATGCCTTGATTGTGAACAGGTGTGGCAATAATCAGGCCTGGGTGTGGCTAGAGAAATTGAACTCAGGTGTGGACAACCACAGTTATAGTATGTTTTAACAAGGGGGGCAATCACTTTTTCACACAGGGCCATGATGGTTTGGATTTTTTTTTCACTTTAATAATAAACACCTTCATTTACAAATTGCATTTTGTGTTTACTTGTGTTGTCCTTGACTATTGTTTAAATTGGTTTGATGTTCCGAAACACTTAAGTGTGACAAACATGAACTGAGGAAGGGGGCAAACACTTTTTCACACCACTGTACTATACGGACTGCACTATATACTTTGAACTGCATTATATATACTACACTGACTTCACTATATACTCTGAACTGTATATTAAATATATGCTGCACTAACTGCACTATATACTCTGAACTGTTTTATATATATATATACTACATTGACTGACTGCACACTACACTACACTACCTGGCTAATCTCATTCATTCACTATATACAGCTGCCGTGTAAGCAGCAGCCGTATATAATGTGGGGAGTGGACATAGCCCCTGAGCCATAATTGGCCAAAGGAACCCTGCCTTTGGCCAATCATGGCTCTCATAGAACATTGTGCTGTGATTGGCCAAAGCATGCAGGTCAGGTGCATGCTTTGGCCAATCAGCAGCCGCCAATGCTCTGCGATCTATTAGTGCATAATGGGGCGCTCTGCAGCGCTCGAATTTGCCGCAAACGCCCCATATGATCGTTTGTTCTAAGAACAAACAAACATCCGATGTTCGAGTCAAACGTAAATCAAGATCATCCCTACACAGCAGGAATGAATTAGCAACATCCTTCCTTTGCATCTCAACCATTACATAGCAGTTGTAAGTCTAACATGTGAGATTTAGAAGCAATCATCAAACAGCCTTAGTGGGGTGTGGATCAGGAATTATACACCCCCCCCAAAACCATATCTATTTGTAACCCAATATACACACTGCAAAGAAAAATGCAGGCCTGTTCTTAGGCCAAACACACGCCACAAATGCAGGCCTTTAAATAACCTAGCTAGGATTGCTCACCCACAGAGTAAAGGACACACCCACCAGTGTAATTGATTCTGTCTCTTCATGTAGGCATCAAGTGCTCACACCTGTTCATGCTGAGAGCTTTGTGGGTCTTGGCTTGTGGCTTGATAAGAGGCTGCAATTAGTGGTGGTGGGGAAATGTTAAGGCTGATTAGAGTCCTTGCCCATGGAAAATATATGACACAATTTGCAATGGTGGTGGAACCCTCCTACACATAATATATAAAATATACTACATTTAGACATAATTTATGGAAGGCCCTGAGTCAGGAGTTATGTTTAACAACATAGGGAGAACAGACAACTTCTCTACATGAAGCAGCGTGTTTGGGATTCGAACACAGAACCCCAGCGCTGCTAAGCAGATCTGCTACTCTGTGAGCCACTGTGCTGCCACATGTGGAGCCCTTCTACACATGAATACTGCATTTCTTTGGACATATAAGTGGTGGAATTACATAAGTCAGGAGTTTAAAAACAGTTTGCTAAGCTTGGGGTTGATCAAATTCATGTAAAACTTGCAGAACACACACAATAATTCAGAACACGCTAAAAAAATTGCATAACACACAAAGGGTTAATACAGTCCCATTAGGTGATGAAATAAAGTGCTCGTGCTTCAATTGGCATCTCCTGTGCAATGGTGTTCAGACTGAGTGCCCCACATAGATGTACACTCATCCTGGATGTTTACCAACTATTGCTAGTATGGTCTATTAGGCATGTGGGGATACCCCTAGGGAGCCTGTTGAAATGACATCTCTTGCAAGAGTGCGCCTCATAAATATAGATGGAAATGACAAAGGAAAACCTTCATTGCGCAATGCCGTAAAATCTGGTTTATTGAATACACAGATTAAAATAGTTCCACTCACATTTAAAAGTGCCTTATAGTCCTGGCACCCAGCATGTGTAGCAGGTGATTGTTAAGGGTAATCGGCCCTGATAAGGAAAGCCATCATTTGCGGCGTTCTTCTCGATTCCTGGATAGTTTTGTATGGGCGAAAGAGACGTGATGACGCGATGTAACCTTCGACGTTTCGGCCTATCACAAAGTCATCATCTGGAAATAGACGACTTCCTGATGATGGCTTTGTGATAGGCTGAAACTTTGAAGGTTACACTGCGTCATCGCGTCTCTTTCGCCCATACGGAACTGTTTTTATATTCTTACTTCTTTGCCATTTGCTTACTAGCAAGTTTTTTTTTTTTTACTGCAGCTGGAGTTATTTTATCCAAAGGCACTAAAGTTTATATTGTTCTATTAGTCAGGAGTTATTCTTCTTATTCTGTGATATTTGGTGGTTCTTGGTGTGTGAGTGTAGAATAGTGATGTTACCCTCAGATTTTTGGGAATGACATTTTTATTTCTGATGTTGATACACATATCACATTTTTGGGCTCAAATTAGGATCATTTGGAAATAATAAAAACACACAAAAGTGTGACTCATTTTAAATTTGCATCAGCAATGGTATTATTTGTGGTTTGTAAAGACACCTGTGTGTTTGGGTTAAGATTTTTGTGAGATTTTTGTGAGATGGACAGCAACAAGTGAAAGTATATATATATTTTACCAAAACATCATAACATTCCACATTCTAGCATTCTTAAAAAAAAAATAGATGAAGAAGAAGCAACATTTTTGCAAGGACAATTTCTTTGAGAGAAAGATACATTCATCTCAACATGAAAAGTAATTATTTGGGGAAGTTACAATTGTACCATTAGAATCAATGGAAAAAATAAATGTGTAGCGCTAACAAAAATACAATCATGAGCGATGACTGCAGTGTGAACAACTGATGAAGTGAAAAATGATATAGCAATATAATAATGTTCAAACTAGTCCCATATAGTATAATGAGAAATGATTAGTGTAAAAAACGTTAAAACGTGAAAGTCTCTGTGACAAAAACTCCCGTGTGAATGACGGGACATCTCTGAAATCCCAGGATGTGATGTATACAAAAACATATAGAAATAATCCAAGGACATATAATGGGTACGTTTACCAGCGGTGGTGGACACACATACTGTACAGCAGTGAGTCAATTGCGCTTAGGGTTCTCCTGTAGATAACGCTTGGAATGTTGAGGTGGGTCTTTAGTCCAAACAGCACACCTTGAAGACACGGATGGACAGCCAAGATGATACTCCAACTCATCCAGGATGGCACGTAATATTTTTTGCAATCCAATACTGGCTTGTTTCTTCAATACTTAGAATCAATGGTTGAAACCTGCATTGGGCTACATAGCTCTCATTTTCACTTTAAAAAAATTAGAGTAGTTTGCATGTCTGAGCATGCTCGGTTGTGCTGGCACCTAGTTGTAAAGAGATGGCGAATTTATCTCTTCTCAGACTTTTAAAGATATTTCAGTGTAGAAATCACTTTTTCACGCAGTTTAAAAGCAGATTATCTTTTAAACAATATACCACATATTTCAATACCATTCAGGAAATCATATCATGCTCTAAACATTATTTCCATGTGCAATTCTCCAGGTAGTAACAAGATGAATGGTTTGGGCGCTATCTGGTTTCTGGGAGCTATAGTAAATTCGATTTTGGGAGTGCTTTTTATCACCAGCGCTATAGTGAATTCCGTTTTAGTGCTATTTACTGCATTTGCTGTAATTTGAGCTCTAATTAGCTATAATTAGCAGTAATTAGTGCTAATTAGCATGCAGCATTATAGTAAATGACCCCCAGAGGGTGGGTGGTTTTCAGGCTCTTGCCACTGTTTGCTTTACTTCTGTTGTAACCTGGAGGGATAATTTGAACTGTCAGTGGGTAATGGTCAGTGGTTTCACGTTTAGAAATGCCACTGTGGGGTCTGGAGCAATGTGCGTATCAAACAGTTTAGAAAGGCTGTGAAATATGTCAGCCCAGAAAACGTATACCACTGGGCATTCCCACCATATATGCAAGTTTGTGCCCGGGGAGTCGCAAAACCCGAAAAGCATTGGGAAGGGTATTGTGGCAGAAATTTAGATATCCTGTTGGGGACCAAATACAACCTGGTGAGGACTTTGTAATCGGTTTCAAAGGTAAAAATGTTTTGTGAAGCTGACCAATTTAAAGCATAACTAAAGGTTAGTTTAAAAAAACAAAAAACCTCCTCTGTGCGGTTGGTTTTGCACAGAGGGGCCCTGATCCTTTGCTTCTGGGGTCAATCAGTGGTGCTCCTGGCTCCTCCTCTTCTCGGGTGCCCCGTTGGAGAGCCGCTCTCCCTCAGGGCACTCATGTGGGCTGGCTCCTGTGTCCTGCTCCTGTGTCTATTGATACAGACAAGAATCATCCCTGCCCCCTGACTCCCACAACATTGGATTTGATTGACAGCAGCAGGTGCCAATGGCTGCGCTGCTATCAATCTATCCAATCAGGACCCGAGACACTGGCTGGAGCTGGTGTGCTCATCCCCGTCGCTTGAAAGACCGGGTTCAGGTAAGTAAAAGGGGGGCTCTGGGGGTGATGCATCACAGGAGGATTTTCACCTTAATGCATAAATGCATTAAGGTGAAAAACCACAAGGGTTTACAACTAGGGTTGAGAAAACCCGAACTGTAAAGTTTGGGTCCGTACTGGACTTTTGGGTGTTCGGGTCCCGGACACGAACCCGAAAAAATTGACTGTATGTTCGGGTTTGGGTCCTGTTTTTGGTGATGTAATGGTGCTTTTTAAAATGTCTTTTAAAAGCACTCGCGGTTATATGAATTGTCGGCTCCCCGTAATACAGAGAACAGTCATTCAAGTCATTGATTTTTAAAAAGTTATTGTCATAAAAAGTGTTTGGGGACCCGGGTCCTGCCCCAGGGGACATGTATCAATGCAAAAAAAAACGTTTAAAAACGGCCGTTTTTTCGGAGCAGTGATTTTAATAATGCTTAAAGTGAAACAATAAAGTGTAATATTCCTTTAAATTTCGTACCTAGGGGGTGTCTATAGTATGGCTGTAAAAGGGCGCATGTTTCCCGTGCTTAGAACTGTCCCTGCACAAAGTGTCATTTTTGCAGGAAAAAAAGCTATTTAAAATCACTCGCGGCTTTAATGAATTGTCAGCTCCTGTAATACAGAGAACAGTCATTCATTGAAAGTCATTGATAAAAGAAAGTCATGGCTATAGCATATAGCTGATAGTGATGGGTTTATCGAGGTTCTCTTTGTTAGGGGCTGAGAGTTTGGGGAGTTTGATACGAGAGAAAACGTTCTCGGCCTTTGTCTAGTCGAAAGTGCCCGAATCAGTTAGCCTATGGCTGAATTTGTGTAGTATTTTTAGGGGGTTGCTGGAGTAAGTTTTGCGTGAGAATTGTAGGTGTACTGGTTTGTGGGTATGGTCTGCCTTATGGAGGGTGAGGGCAATAAACATGTCTGGTTTGTTTGCCTTGGTGCAGAATTTGTGTCAGGTTTTGCGTAGGGTTTTCTCTGCTGATTCTGTAAGGAATAGGTTGAGTTCCAGTCGGGCTTTGTCAAGGTCTTGTCTAAAGGTTGGAGAGGAGTGATCTTGAAGTGCAGTTGATTTTGTATAGAGCAGCGACGGAAGCTTTCAGCCATGGATTATAGCTTGGAGCAGCTGTAGGTCAGGTAGGATGGCTCCATACCATACCATGCAGCTTGACTGGCCAGAAAAGGAATCAGACTGAAAGCATATGCCCCCCATCCCCTCCTGAACCATACCAGGTTGCATACCTTTAACATGGGGAGGGTACTTTGCTGGGGGAGTCCTTGTTGTCCCCATGTTAATGGGAATGCTTGATGAGGGTCTGGCAAGGACTTAAATAAAAATGACATGGGTTCCCCCTCAAAGTTCACACCAGAGACTTATCCAAGCAGGCAGCCTAGCTAACCAGGAAGGAAGGGAGGTAGTGTAATGATAAAGCACTTTGTCCCCTTGTTGATGAAGACAGCTGCCTCTTTCTTATAAATCTGTCTGGGTGTCTGAGGGTATCTGTAGGAGAATCTGAAAACTCACTTTAAAATAAGTGGGCCCCCATATTTCACCCTTTCCCCTCCACATGAATGAGTAAAGTGTACATAGTACCCCTGATTACTCATTCACCAAAATGTTTTAAAAGTAAATAAATACACTGGCACTGATAAGTTCCCACAATGAAAAGTCCCACAATATAAATCCATTACTAATAACACTGTCCAGCAATATAGAGCTACGTCAGTTATGATCAATGATGCCCACAAACACGTCTGCTTCTGGTAGTACGTTACTGTGCGTTGGGATGTGTTGCAATGCCGGCGTGTTCCCTTAGTGCATTTGAGTGCCACTGAAAATGAATTACGCAGCAACACACTAACACATGTATTGCATGTTCTCCCTGTGCCTGCGTGGGTTTTCTCCGGGTACTCCGGTTTCCTCCCACACTCCAAAGACATGCAGGTAGGTTAATTGGCTTCTGTCCAGAAATTGGCCCTAGTATATGAATGGGGACCTTGGATTGTGGGCTCCTTGAGGGTAGGGACCGATGTGAGTGTGCGATGTATAGGGATAGGGACAATTGTGGACACTCACTCAGGTTGAACTGGATGGACTGGTGTCTTTATTCAACCTTACTAACTATGTAACTATGTAACTATATAGTGCATTTCTGTCAGTTGTGGTGAGGTGCAGGTTACCACAATACATAGGTGTTAATAAGCCCTACGAGTAAAAGTATTACAGCTTAGAGAAGAAGAACTTTATAACACAACCCCCTGGTTGTTGGGCTTCTGCTCTTGTCACCTTGACTTTGTCACCATCCCTGCAAGGCTCAGATCCCAAGAGAGATCTGGGGCACATCGGTGCATTTGCCAGGGGTACTACATATCTGTACATGTGCAGTTTTTGCACTTTGCAACACTTCCACATCATTTGCTTAGATGTGTTGATGGGTTCTGCCAGAACCAGAAGGCTGGCACATCCCATGGGTGCATCTGCACATGTGCCAAAATGGCGACACCCCAGGGAGGAATCATTTAATGAGTCTGAAAGATTCACTTTACTTATCTCCCTTGGTGCTCTTATGCACTGCTATGTGTGTATAATATTTCTATGCAGACATGCCATTAGAGACATTTCTTAAAAGTATTATTTCAAAGTTAAAAATAATATTACAACTTTTGAGCTGTAGTACATTTTTCAGAATGGAGGAAATAAAAGGAGACAATGGTGGGGATTCAGTAAAGCCCTAATGACACTTTTCTGGCAGTATAACCCTTTAAAATGGCCCGAGCCAGAGTAAAAAATCCCTGCCGTTCAGTAGCTTTATCGACACGTGTAGATTCTTAAAGTGATTTTTTCTAAAGTGGTGCTATTACTGCACAAAAATAAAAAAAAATAACCTCCAGTTAGTAGATAACTGGAGGTAGACTCCTAAAAACCAATGATGCTAATTTATGAAAGTTTACAGCACACGGTGTACATTAAAGGTAATAAACTGCTGACTGGTGATCTTTAAGTCAAAAAGTTGTTTTGTTCACTTTAATAGAGTTAGAACTTTTGATATACTAAGATGGGTTTTAGTTTGCTTTAAGGCCCATTTATTAATTATCCCTTTGATGTGGTCAGGAGAGTTTCCTTGCCCAGCCTAATCCTTCTATATCAGTGTAGTTTATGCAGCACATGATCACTCTCAAGCTGATTGCCTTGTGACCACAGTGCCCGAGCATGGGTCAAAGTGAAGCATACAGCAAGAGCTTGACTTAACATTCCTTTATTTAACCAAAATGATGTTTTCATTCAGATGTTTAAACACGAGGGATTTCCTCCATCCGCAAATGTTAGACCTCCCCCTGCCTTCCAGCACATCTAAAGAAAAGACCAATTATCTGTCAAGTCAGAGCAGTGTCACACGCTCATTACCAAAGCTAGTTATAACACAACTAGAAAAAAAAAAAGAAGACTGTTCTAGTCAGTTGTTAAGTATGCCCAGCTTTTACACACAGTCACACGCCACTCACTGATAGAGCCCACGTACCAGTGGCGGCTGGTGCTCAAAATTTTTTGGGGGGCTCAAATAAACTGAAAAATTCTGAAAAAAAAGCCAATCAAATGCAGCCACTGTACCAAACGCAGCCACTGTGCCCATTAAAACGCAGCCACTGTGCCCATCAAAATGCAGCCACTGTGCCCATCAAAACGCAGCCACTGTGCCCATTAAAACGCAGCCTCTGTGCCCATCAAAACGCAGCCACTGTGCCCATTAAAACGCAGCCACTGTGCCCATCAAAACGCAGCCACTGTGCCCATCAAAACGCAGCCACTGTGCCCATTAAAACGCAGCCACTGTGCCCATCAAAACGCAGCCACTGTGCCCATTAAAACGCAGCCACTGTGCCCATCAAAACGCAGCCACTGTGCCCATCAAAACGCAGCCACTGTGCCCATCAAAACGCAGCCACCGTGCCCATCAAAACGCAGCCACTTTGCCCCTTTAAAACACAGCCACCTTGCCCCTTTAAAACACAGCCACATTGCCCCTTTAAAAAACACAGCCACATTGCCCCTTTAAAACACAGCCACATTGCCCCTTTAAAACACAGCCACATTGCCCATCTAAAACACAGCCACATTGCCCATCTAAAACACAGCCACATTGCCCATCTAAAACACAGCCACTTTGCCATCAAAGCTGTCCCTGCAAAGAAGCTGCCACTGTGCCCCCCCCCCCTCGCCCTGCACTTACCTTGTGTTGGGTGCATGCTTGTTATACTCACTGTGGAACCTAAGGGGCTATCCTTCACATTGTGTAAAAAGGCTGTTGACCCCCAATCCATCTGCTGGTAGAACAGAGTCTTGGGGTCACTCTGCACAGTATGGCTTTTTTATAGGTGTGGTGGATCACTCTCCAGAGGAAGTTTGACAGGCAATGAGGAGGTGATATCTCACTATCTGACTACCTGTTCTAACTCCTAAAAACACACACTATCATGTGTGCATTGCATTGGGTGTTTATGGTATGGCACCATTCAGTTATGTTCAGGGGGCGGTTGTGCCCACTGAATGCAATGGGGGGGGGGGGGATTTTTGTTGCACTGCGATGCAAAGCATCATGACCACAACACGTGTACAGCTACGTCCACTGTCTTTGCAACATAAGGGAGATTAGTTGGAAGAGGGGGTGGCATAAAATCTGTCCGGCACAGCCAAAGACAGAATGCGCCACAGCACGGCGAGGCATGTTCTGAGGAGGATGTCATATGACGTCCATACAAAATGAGAGAGCTCCCACCCGGTTGTCATTTGTCTATAGGCCAGACAGGAAGCAGTTTAATATACACTATATTGTCAAGTATTGCTACGCCTGCCTTTACACGCGCATGAATTTTAATGGCATCCAAGTCTTAGTCCGTAAGGTTGAATATTGAGTTGGCCCACTCTTTGCAGCTATAACAGCTTCAACTCTTCTGGGAAGGCTGTCCACAAGGTTTAGGAGTGTGTCTATGGGAATGTTTGACCATTATTCCAGAAGCTCACAGTCTCAGCTCTAATTCATCCCAAAGGTGTTCTATCAGGTTGAGGTCAGGACTCTGTGCAGGTCAGTCAAATTGTCCAAAATGTCTTGGTATGCTGATGCCTTAAAGCGGAGGTCCACACAAAAAAAAAAAAAACAATTACATAAAAAGGCTCCTAAAAATGGGAAAAAAAATTGAAAAAAAAGAAATTGAAAGAAAAAAAAATTGAAATAAAAAAAAAATTAAAAAAATAAAATAAAATTTTACTTACCAGAAATGGCTGTTGCTAGGCAGATTGTCCTAATCTGCCACTTCCTATTCTGTGGTAGTCTTCATTCTTCTCCTCCTTGCGTTGTCTTCTGGGGAATGGGGCGCACTGTCTTCTGGGATTTTGAGGTGGAGGAACTTGACTGGTCTGACCTCACCCTGATAGAACACCTTTGGGATTATTTAGAGTGAAAACTGCAAGCCAGGCCTTCTCGTCTAAAATCAGTGCCCGACATCACAAATGCACTTCTGGAAGAATGGTCAAACATCCCCATAGACACACTTCTTAACCTTGTGGACAGCCTTCCCGGAAGAGTTGAAGCTGGTATAGCTGCAAAGGATGGGGCAACTCAATATTGAACCCTATGGATTAAGACTGGGGTGCCATTAAAGTTCATGTGCGTGTAAAGGCAGGTGTCGCAATATTTTTGACAATATAATGTATGTTGGTATTGCACCAACTACATTTTTTTATTCCGAACTTATTCACATGGGCACAGAGGGCTGTACACTGACAGAATTTAGCAAATTCAGACAGTTTTCATCCATGTCTGCTCATCTGTCTCTGTAAGCATGTAACCACTAGGCTTGTGCAATTCGTTTTGTTTTTTTTTGCATCTTTCGGACATTCGGATGCATCCGAATATCTGAATAAAAAAATAACAAATTTCAACGAATACGAAAGAAATTATAGCAGATATAACGAATGAATTCAACATGATTCGTTAATTCGTTAATGATCTAATAAAACAAAAGGTCGACTCAAAGTAAATCTTACAGTCCAATCAGCTGATTCATTTTGTGCTGGAGGTTGGATTACTGGCAAAGTGAATTCCTGAGACCTGAGAAGGGTGTTGTATTGTATTTGAGCAGAGGAGAAGAGATATTGTCATTGTGTGTGTTAAAAGATTCAATAAACAAACGACTTTCCAAACTACAATTCATTATCACGAATATATATAGATACTTAAATATCGAATTCCAATGAATACGAATGAAATTATAGCGCATATAACAAATGAGTTTAGACATGATTCGAGAACTCGATATCGACACTCTAAGAAAATAACGAATTATCTGAAAACGTATTAACGTAAAATAACGAATATAACAGAACGAAATTATGTATTTTACGAATGACAACGAATCGAAACTAAACATTTTCCTTTGTGCATAAGTCTACTAACCACCACCTGTGGTGTCTGTTACCCGTCATTGATTTGTAGAGGTTGCTGGCTGCAGCTGTAAGAAAAAAACAGGGGCAGACATTTGTTGGATTCTGTCGGTGCAAGGTCCTCTGTGCGCATGTGAATGAGCCCTTATAGTCTATCCTGATTCCTAACATATTATACCCTATATTCTATCTTATAACATAGTTACATAGTAGGTAAGGTTGAATAAAGACAATAGTCCATCCAGTTCAACCTGTGTAGGTGCACGTGTGTCAATGTCGATAATCATTTCTCATATCCATGAATGTGATGCACGTCCAAGAGTCTTTAAAAATATCAATACTCTCCACTAACACCACCAATTGTGGAAGAGAGTTCCACGTCCTTACAGCCCTGACAGTGAAAAACCCCCTACGTAGCTTAAGGTTAAAACCGATTCTCCTCCAATCTCATTGTGTTGCCCCTTGTCCTCTCACACTCCCTGAGACTGAATAGTTTTTTCCTATGCTGGGATCACCATTGAGGTATTTGTAAATCGTAATCATGTCCCCTCTGAAGCATCTCCTCTCCAGCGATAAAAAATCTAGTGCTTGTAGTCGTTCTTCATAATTGAGGTTCTCCAGTCCCCATATTAATTTTGTTGCCCTTCTCTGGACTCTCTCCAGCACATCCCTTCTGAGGACTGGTGACCAGAACTGGATGGAATACTCCAGATGTTGCATAACCAGAGTTTTATAAAGTGGTAGGATTATAGTTTTATCTTGCGTAAATCCCCTTTTTTATGCATGCTAATATTCTGCCGACTTTGGTAGCTGCAGCTTGACATTGCATGCTATTGCTCAGTCTGTCTTCTACTACTACTACTACTACTACTACTACTGTCTTCCCAGATCTTTCTCCTTACTTGATTCCCCCAGAGGTTCTCTTCCTAGTGAGTAGTTTATGTTTTTAGCCCCCAAGTGCATTACTTTACATTTCTCTACATTAAACCTACCTTGCCATGTAGTTGCCCACCCCATTATTTTATTCAGGTCTGTCTGTAAAATGTATATATCCTGATGTGAAGTTATTGCCCTGCTTATTTTTGTGTTGTCCGCAAAAACTGAGATTGAGCTATTTATCCCATACTCTATATAATTTATAAATACATTGAACAGAATTGGTCCCAAGGCAGAGCCTGCCTGCCTGAAGTACAAGAGCCTGCATGATTTGATGAAAATTGAAATTTGTTTAATGACACTAAAAAATGTTACTCAAGTAACTCCAAAAATCACCTCCTCTAAGTCCCCTTGCTTTGCTCCTTTGCTGCTGTGGTGCAACTACCTGTAATGCCCCATACACACGCTCGGATTATCCGAGGACCAGTTCCGTCGGATCCTGTCCGTCGTACTTTGTCCGATGTTGGTGTTGCGTACACACGGTCGGACAACGTTGTCGGAATTTCCGGTCTGCAAGAACGTCGTGACGTAAGTCGTCTTCCACGAGACTAGAAAAGGGAAGTTCAGCACCACGTCCCGCACCCGTTGGGCTCCTTCTGCTGATCCCGTGTTTATCGCGAGTTAGTTGAAGTTTGGGGACTTACGATTCGCGCTTCTCAGTTTTGTCACTCAGATCGTTACTGCTCTTCAGTTTGTGCTTGTCGTGCGTATCTGTTTATTAGTGCGTGTAGTCAGTTCGCATTTGTTGGTCATTGCGGCCTATATCTTGATATAGGACGCTTTGATTTTCACTGCTTATTGTCTGCTCGTTTCTGGTATTCATTTCGTTCTTTCAGGCCTTGCTGTTTATCGGTGCTTTCTGTTTGTCCGTTCTGACCAGCCGACCGTTTGTGAGCGATGTTTCCCGTACGTACTCGTCGCCGAGTTCGTGCTGTACGCGGAATTGGTGTCGGGCTTTTAGCTTTGAGCCAAGACCCGTCCATGAACAGAGTGACGAGGAGTATGTGGACCAAGAATTGGTTGCTTCAGTGTGATCAGTTCTCGCACATGCCTTTGCTTCGTGAGATCCGGGAGAATAATCCTGATGATTTCAGGAACTTTCTCCGGATGACGGACCCCGTTTTTCACCGTCTTTTGGCTTTGCTGACCCCTTTTATCAGCCGGCAGGATACCTGCATGAGACAAGCCATCACTCCGGAGCAGAGGCTTGTTGCCACGTTGAGGTACTTGGCGACAGGGAGAAGCCTTCAGGATCTGAAGTTCTCCACAGGTATCTCTCCCCAGGCTCTGGGAATCATTATTCCAGAGACCTGTTCTGCCATCATCCAGGTCCTGCAGGAGGACTATATTAAGGTAACATTTCTACTTTACTATTCCCTTCTATGTGTGCTCTGTTTACTAATGTCTTGTATTTTTGACCTCCTTCCCTAATTACCATGATTGCAATATGCTCTAATATGCTGTGCCCCTTTTCTCCTTCATGCATTTTTGCCACCTATGGCCTAGTCACTTAAGCAATGTATTTTGTCTGCTGCATAGTATTGTTTTCCCCCAAACACCCCCTAAAACATGCACAAATGTTTGCTGTGTGTTTTACTTCATGCAGAGCCCCATTTTTTCAACATATTTTTAGGGGGGGGGGGGGGATTTGGAATGTTCTTTTATCTTTCCTGTGGGCTGCCAATAGTGTTAAGTAAGGAGGGTCTGGCCAAACTAGCACACATTATTGAGCCATTTGGCAATCAATGAAGTGCAGAGGGTTACCTGTCCAACCCCCCCCCCCAAACCCCTAGTTATTGTCAATGGCCCATCAGAAGTGGGGGGATTGATGGGGGGTGAGTAATCTGCTAGGGGGACCCTCTACTTTTCGGTGCAAATACTTTCCATCTTAAAATGTAAAAGTCTGATCTTGTTCCAAGATGTTTAGTGTCTAATCTGCTTGCAATGTTTATGTGCAAAGTGACTAATTTTTTTTTCTTGTTTCACTCCACAGTTCCCTTCCACGCCACAGGAATGGCAGACTGTGGCCTCCCACTTTGCCAGCAGTTGGGACTTTCCTAACTGCAGAGGTGCAATTGATGGGAAACAGTGCAAAAGTGCCCTGGAAAATACACTTGCAGTGCAAACTGGAATTGCCTTTAGTAAATTACACCCATTGCCCCCCAAATCCTTTACATTTGACATACATAATGCTTTTGTGTTTTTCAATAATGAAGCCACACATTTAGAAAATTAAAAAAGTTTACTTGCAACACATTCACAAGTGCGTTTTCAAACTTCTTGGCAAAACTGACAAGATCTTGGTTCTTTCCAACATTGTTTACAAACATTCCGCCTTTGTTAAAACCAGGCATGGAGCAAAACAGAACATAGGAACTTGCAAAGTTCAACTTTCTAAAGTGAAGACAAGATCAGACATGACTATATGTTCAAAGTGTGTTTGATCTTGCCTTCATCACATGGGGGGGTCACCCCTGGAAACTGGAAATTTAGAACATGCACACAATTTGGGTCTGAAAATGGACATTAGATGGTAAAACACATGCCTAGAATGTTCAAAAGTGCCATTTCCCATCATGGGGATCAATGGACGTGTTTTGGGGGTGCAACCCCTTCACCACACACACTTTAGTAGTTACTAAAGTGGTTGCACCCCCAAAAAAACGTTGTCATTCATCCACCATGATGGGAGCTAGCACATGTGGACACAATGTGTGCATGTTCCAAATTTTACACATTTCCTAAGTTGCAAATGTGGTCACAAACAGCCACAAATGTGTGTTATTAATTACTTGTTGCGTTTTCAGATTTTCCCTAAAACATCAATGATGTTCTTCAATTTTTGTTGAACATCATTGATGTTTTGCTTTATTACATCTAGATCTCGATTGCAGACCATTATCTCCCCAATGAGTACGTGGGCACTTTCAGTGGTAAAGTGCGATTCTTCTTCCACAACATCCACGTCACCTAAAAAAAAAAAAAAAAAAAAAATGTCTCTTGGAAATGAGGCAGGCATACATTGATTAGCTTACCAGTAGCTGTGTTCTCCCACACTCACCTGTTGTGGTGACAAGTTCTCCAACTTCTATGATCTCTCCTTCCTCCTTCTCCTCCTCTGCTTCTGGTCTTTCCCCTTCTTTGGGAGGTGTCGGTTTTCTGGTTTCCTCAGACGTCCCGAGTTTTCGCTCCCCTATGAGAATGTACAAAAGGAAGATTTAGCACCACAATCTATTGAGGGCAGAAATAGGAAATGTCAAACATTGCTTGAAACTGAGGGACAATATTTTTGGTTGGCCAGTTACAAATGACAACAACATGAATGTAGTCACTTTGTAAAGGTGCTAAACTTACTAGCTTTTTGGTAGAAGTTTGTCTGATGGAGACACCCCTCTAGTATCCACTGGAGCACATGTGGGGAAAAGCATAATAAAAAGGGGGTTTGGGTGTCCCAGCACTAGTGCTCTAGAGTCCAGATGGGTAAACATCTACTGAGTGACCTCTCCTTTACATTGAATAAATTAGCTTGACATTCTTGATGACATCTCTATTGAGAACAAACTTCCTTTCACTAAAAACGTCACCAAACCTCATATTATAAGTGGCCGAACGATCGAGGTTGAGTATGAACGAATGGACACACACGAACATGACACTGGCAGAAAGATCGAGGTTGAGTACGATCGAATGCACACACGAACATGAAAGTGGCCATTTTCTAATGTACAACATTGAAAAAATACAAACACATGGAGCAGTATGCAAGCAAAAAATCAAACACAAAACACAACTACTTACTTTTTTGAAGAACTCGCTTGATCTTTCTGTACTGATCGGGCTCCCTCAGTTTCAGGTCTGACCAGCGTTTCCTCAGTTGCTCCTTGGATCGTTGTACCCCAAAATGATTGTACAGCCTCCTCACAACTTTAGACATGATCTTGGCCTTTCGGACATTGGGGTTGAGGTAAGGCCCATACTTCCCATCATAGTCGCTCCTCTTTAATATGTCCACCATCTCCAACATTTCTCCAAATTACATATTGGAGGCCTTGAATTTCAGGCTCTGGGATCGGGACGTTTCTGCCTCCGGCCTTTCCTCGTCCTCCTCCTCGTTGGTGGAATATTTGGGGCACACCTGCTGTGTCCCCGCCATGTGTTCTCCCCACTGCGCCGTAAAGAGAAGGGGTGGGGAATAGACGAGAAAGATCGTCAGGGGCGGGCGGAGTTTGACGCATGCGCACTGTATATAAAACGTCACACGCCTGTGTCGTAGCCACGATCTGTGAGACGAGGGGAGAGAAAGCTCACGCACGAGACGATCGCTAGAACGAAGGTACAATTTGAAGTTGGTACATAACTAGCCTAGACTGATTAGACCTTGAGGCTTATTTATGGAGAAGATTAGGAGAGTTTAGCCTGACATTATTTATAGTGTTTTGTGTGGTGTTGTGTCTTGCAGAGATTATGGAGGGATTCAACGACGTGAGTTTTCTCTCCCTCTTCATTGATAAGTATAGGGAAATGCCCCTATTATGGCAGGCTAAACACAGAGATTACAGCAACAAACCAAAGAGGTACGCAGCCATGAAGAAACTTGTGGAATTTGTAAAGCCAACGATCCCCACAGCAACCGTGGAGAAGTTAAGACTAAAAATTAGCAGCCTGAGGAGTACCTATTTCAGGGAGCGCAATAAGGTCCTGAAGTCCCAAGCATCTGGAGTTGCAGCAGATGAGGTCTATGTCCCCACGCTCTGGTACTATGAGAGGCTCCATTTTCTCAAAGACCAGGCTGATGTCAGGAAGTCACTCTCGACTCTTCCTTGCACGCGTCCTTCCATGCACGCCACCCCTGATGAGGCTTCCGAGGAGCAACCTGGGCCTTCCAGTCAGGAAGAGGTGGAGGAGCCCAGCTTGTGGCAGATATAGTAGTTTTGTAAACATTTTTGGGAATAATGAATGATGTTCACTTAATTCAGGATCCCCATTTGCTTAGTTCCTAAACGTGTTTGACATATTAACAGACAGTAGTGTTGGAGACATTTGGGGCAAGAATATAAACTGCTGGGCTCAGAATTGTATGGTTTTCTATTTGTAAACATTTTGCAACAGTCACTAGATGAAAATTGTGTGTGTTTGATGAACAAATAACTCAAACTATGTCCCTTTTTCATACACAGGAAGACCTCAGCCAGGAGGTGGCTGTGGAATGTGGCAGTCAGGAGGAGGCAGGGGTTAGTGGCAGCCAAGAGGTGGGTAGTGGCAGCCAACAGGGGGGTAGGTGTAGGAGCCTGACTGTCTCCCAAGTCCCTCCCCTCCGCCTTCCCTACAAAAGGGCGAGAAGGGTTGGGGGAGGTGGGAGAGTCAGCGCTCCGGCTGATCAGAGAGGCTTCAGCCTCCCTACATGCCACACCCACCTACGAGGAGGGCTTTGGCTCCTTGGTTGCCACAAAAATGAAGGGTATGGAGGTGGGGCAACGCAGCATGTGTGAGGAGGTCATCCTCAAGGTCCTAAATAAGGGGATGGCTGGGGGGATGACCCCACTCACACATGTTTGCGATAGGGACCATGCTCCGCCTCCTCCTCCTCCTTCTGCCACCCCACCAGCACCACAGCGTGGAAGAAAGCGTACAAGGAAGACCTGAGAGTGACGACCTGGATTCAGTCTGGTCTGAGAGAAGATGGAGCCTCTCGTAGGACCAGAGCCTGGGGACCTAGATGGCATCTGCTGCAGTTCCGGATGTTTTGGACTTCAGGACCAGATAGCACTCCCTTATTATTTAGATAGGTACTCCTCAGGCCCCCAATTTTAGAAGCTTCAAAAATTATGTTTGCCGTGGGGGTCCAAGGCTTTGCTAATTCCCCAAGTTTCTCCATCGCTGCGTTCCTCTTTGGTTTGTTGCTGAGACCTAAATAAAGGTATTTTTGATTTGAAATAATCATTGCCTATGTGTTTTACTTTTCTACAATGACAGTTTATTTGTGAGTAGGCAGGTACATTTCACAAATAATAAAGTCCAATTAACAAGGGGCACCAACAACAAACAAACTCCTAGTAAATTTAAGCAACAAATAGAAATGTTAATAATGTTGTTTTGCTAAGTTGAGACACACAACCCCCCTCAAAAATCTAAATAAATTATCCTGAAAATATGTATTCCAAAAAAAAAAAAAAAATGACAAATCATCCAAAAAATATAACAAAGATTCTTTTACGATCTGAGGAAAAATAAACATCTAGTCTACAAATCCTGAAAACGAATAAAGAAATAAGTTTGTGAGAAGTGCGGGTGAATAGGAGCAGCTAAAACACGTCATTCTTCTTGCATTGTAAAGAAAAAGAGAATGCGCTGCATTAAAGACATTTTAACCACTTCAGAAAAAAAAAAGATATTTTCTACTTTTTGTTATAAGAAAAATCCAATAAACTCAATTTTAGTCAAACATTTGGGCCAAAATGTATTCAGCCACATGTCATTAGTAAAAAAAATGCCAATAAGCGTATATTTATTGGTTTGCGCAAAAGTTATAGCGTCTACAAACTAGAGTACATTTTCTGGAATTTACACCGCTTTTAATTTATGACTGCCTATCTCATTTCTTGAGGTGATAAAATGGCAGGGAAGTACAAACCCCCCCCCAAATGACCCCATTTTGGAAAGTAGACACCCCAAGCTATTTGCTGAGAGGCATGTTGAGCCCATTGAATATTTTTTTTTTTAGTCCCAAGGGATTGAATAAAGACAAAAAAAAAATAAAAAATAAATGATATATTGCTCACACATGCCATGGTTATATGTGGAGATGCACCCCAAAATACATTTTGCTGCTTCTCCCGAGTATGGGGATACCACATGTGTGGGACTTTTTGGGAGCCTAGCCGCGCACGGGGCCCCGAAACCCAATCAACGCCTTCAGGGTTTCTAAGGGTGCAAATTTTTGATTTCAATCCTCACTACCTATCACAGTTTTGAAGGCCATAAAATGCCAAAATAGCACAAAACCCCCCCAAATGACCCCATTTTGGAAAGTAGACACCCCAAGCTATTTGCTGAGAGGCATGTTGAGTACATGGAATATTTTATATTTTGCCACAAGTTGCGGGAATATTACAAACTTTTTTTTTTTTTGCCCAAAGTTGTCACTAAATGATATATTGCCCACACATGCCATGGGCATATGTGGAATTACACCCCAAAATACATTCTGCTGCTTCTCCTGAGTACGGGGATACCACATGTGTGGGACTTTTTGGGAGCCTATCCGCATACGGGACCCCGAAAACCAAGCACCGCCTTCAGGATTTCTAAGGGCATAAATTTTTGATTTCACTCCTCACTACCTATCACTACCTATCACAGTTTTGAAGGCCATAAAATGCAAGATGGCACAAAACCCCCCCAAATGACCCCATTTTGGAAAGTAGACACCCCAAGCTATTTGCTGAGAGGCATGTTGAGCCCATTGAATATTTTTTTTTTTAGTCCCAAGTGATTGAATAAAGACAAAGAAAAAAAAAAAAAAATGTATTCAAAAAGTTGTCACTAAATGATATATTGCTCACACATGCCATGGTTATATGTGGAATTGCACCCCAAAATACATTTTGCCACTTCTCCTGAGTACGGGGATACCACATGTGTGGGACTTTTTGGGAGCCTAGCCGCGTACGGGGCCCCGAAACCCAAGCACCACCTTCAGCATTTCTAAGGGTGCAAATTTTTGATTTCACTCCTCACTACCTATCACAGTTTCGAAGGCCATAAAATGCCAAAATTGCACAAAACCCCCCCCAAATGACCCCATTTTGGAAAGTAGACACCCCAAGCTATTTGCTGAGAGGCATGTTGAGTACATGGAATATTTTATATTTTGCCACAAGTTGCGGGAATATTACAAACTTTTTTTTTTTTGCCCAAAGTTGTCACTAAATGATATATTGCCCACACATGCCATGGGCATATGTGGAATTACACCCCAAAATACATTCTGCTGCTTCTCCTGAGTACGGGGATACCACATGTGTGGGACTTTTTGGGAGCCTATCCGCATACGGGACCCCGAAAACCAAGCACCGCTTTCAGGATTTCTAAGGGCATAAATTTTTGATTTCACTCCTCACTACCTATCACTACCTATCACAGTTTTGAAGACCATAAAATGCCAAGATGGCACAAAACCCCCCCAAATGACCCCATTTTGGAAAGTAGACACCCCAAGCTATTTGCTGAGAGGCATGTTGAGCCCGTTGATAATTTTTTTTTTTTAGTCCCAAGTGATTGAATAAAGACAAAAAAAATAAATAAAAAAAATGTATTCAAAAAGTTGTCACTAAATGATATATTGCTCACACATGCCATGGTTATATGTGGAATTGCACCCCAAAATACATTTTGCTGCTTCTCCTGAGTATGGGGATACCACATGTGTGGGACTTTTTGGGAGCCTAGCCGCGTACGGGGCCCCGAAACCCAAGCAACGCCTTCAGGATTTCTAAGGGTGCAAATTTTTGATTTCACTCCTCACTACCTATCACAGTTTCGAAGGCCATAAAATGCCAAAATAGCACAAAACCCCCCCAAATGACCCCATTTTGGAAAGTAGACACCCCAAGCTATTTGTTGAGAGGCATGGTGAGTATTTTACAGCTCTCATGTGCTTTTGAAAATGAGGAAAGTAAAGAAAAAAAAAAATTTTTTTTTTTTTTTTTCAATTTTCAAAACATTGTGACAAAAAGCGAGATCTGCAAAATACTCACCATACTTCTCAGCAAATAGCTTGGGGTGTCTACTTTCCAAAATGTGGTCATTTGGGGGTGGTTTGTGCCATCTGGGCATTCCATGGCCTCCGAAACTGTGATTGGCAGTGAGGAGTGAAATAAAAAAATTACACCCTTAGAAAGCCTGAAAGCGGTGCTTGGATTTTGGGGTCCCGTACGCGGCTAGGCTCCCAAAAAGTCCCACACATGTGGTATCCCCGTACTCAGGAGAAGCAACAGAATGTATTTTGGGATGTATCTCCACATATGCCCATGGCATGTTTGAGCAATATATCATTTAGTGACAACTTTTTGTAAAAAAAAATATTATTTTTTTTTTTTTTTTCATTATTCAATCTCTTGGGACCAAAAAAAAAAATATTTAATGGGCTCAACATTGCTCTCAGCAAATAGCTTGGGGTGTCTACTTTCCAAAATGGGGTCATTTGGGGGGGGTTTGAACTGTCCTGGCATTTTATGCACAACATTTAGAAGCTTATGTCACACATCACCCACTCTTCTAACCACTTGAAGATAAAGCCCTTTCTGACACTTTTTGTTTACATGAAAACATATTTTCTTTTTGCAAGAAAATTACGTTGAACCCCCAAACACTATATATATTGTTAAAGCAAAGGCCCTACAGATTAAAATGGTGGGTGTTGCATTTTTTTTTTCCACACAGTATTTGCGCAGCGATTTTTCAAACGCATTTTTTGTGGAAAAAATACACTTTTTTTTTTATTTTAATGCACTTAAACACACTATATTGCTCAAATTTTTGATGAAATAAAAAATATGATCTTAGGCCGAGTACATGGATACCAAACACGACATGCTTTAAAATTGCGCACAAACACGCAGTGGCGACAAACTACATACATTTTTAAAAGCTTTTAAAAGCCTTTACAGGTTACCACATTAGATTCACGGAGGAGGTCTACTGCTAAAATTACTGCCCTCGATCTGACCTTCGCGGTGATACCTCACATGCATGGTGCAATTGCTGTTTACATATGACGCCAGACCAACGCTTGTGTTCGCCTTTGCGCAAGAGAATGGGGGGGCAGGGGTGCTTTTTTTTTTTTTTTTTTTAGTGCTTTTTTTTTTTTTTTTTTTAGTTTTTCTTTTTATTTAGCTTTTTTATTTTATTTTTAAACTGTTCCTTCCATTTTTTTTTTCTTAGTTGTCATTTTTATTGTTATCGCAGGGAATGTAAATATCCCCTATGATAGCAATAGGCAGTGACAGGTACTCTTTTTTTGAAAAAATTGGGGTCTATTAGACCCTAGATTTTTCCTCTGCCCTCAAAGCATCTGACCACACCAAGATCGGTGTGATAAAATGCTTTCCCAATTTCCCAATGGCGCGGTGGGTATGCCCACCATTAGAATACCTCCCTTCATCCACCCACTTCTAATGATGGGCATACATGCACCATTTATATATGCCGAAGCATGGGGGCATCCTCCCGCAAAAAAAGTTATGCCACGTACACATGGTCGGACTTTTTTCGACCGTATGTACGTGGCATTAGGAGCAAAATCGCTCCTCCGCCCTCTGCTGCCCCCATGCTTCGGCATATATGCTCTTTTTTTTAACTGTGGTGGTGAAATCACCTCCTACAGCATTGGAGTCGCGGCTTTATGTATCGTGGGAGCAAACGCTGTTGCTGTCAAGATAAATAAATCCACGCTGCAACTGAATGGCGTACCTGCTAAGCAAATAATGGTTAACATTAAAACAAAGTAACATTACAGTATAACAGTAAGACCTTACCATACCATACCTGCAAAGCAAATACCAAAAAAAAAACATAGTAAAAAATAAAACATTTTGTTAACGCAACCGGTGCCTAAAATATATATATGCCGAAGCATGGGGGCATCCTCCCGCAAAAAAGTTATGCCACGTACACATGGTCGGACTTTTTTCGACCGTATGTACGTGGCATTAGGAGCAAAATCGCTCCTCCGCCCTCTGCTGCCCCCATGCTTCGGCATATATGCTCTTTTTTTTAACTGTGGTGGTGAAATCACCTCCTACAGTGTTGGAGTCGCGGCTTTATGTATCGTGGGAGCAAACGCTGTTGCTGTCAAGATAAATAAATCCGCGCTGCAACTGAATGGCGCACCTGAAAACAAAAAAATGGTTAACAATAAAACATACCTGAAAAGCAAGCATGATAAAACATAATAAAACATTGCAGAATAGAATAGAGTAAAAAAGAGCAACAATAGAGAGAGAACAATAAAACGACAACTATTTTTGGTTTTTTATTTTATATTTTTTTGGGGGTTTTTTTTTTTTTTGTACTTTTTATTTTTATTTTTATTTTTTACACTTTTTTTTTAAACTATAACTATAATTTTAACTGTAACGGTCGGGTCTCAAAATGCGATGGCATTCTTGAGACCCTGTAACTATAATTTTAACTGCAACGGTCGGGTCTCAAAATGCGATGGCATTCTTGAGACCCTGTGAAAGTGTATCCTAGCCTGTGAAATGCTGTACCCTACGCTAAAACCTCACTAGTGAGTGGTAGCGTTCAAAGCATTCACCAACGCAGAGACCAGGATTGTCAGGACAGAGTGGACAATAATAACGGGTGTCACGCCTACATCCGCGCTTGCTACAGACACGACATCTTTTTTGGGGGGCTCGTTGGGTAGGGGTACTCGGGAGGACATAAGGATAATGCCTCTAATGCAGCCGGCTTACTGCATTTGGTAGGGGATGTTGAGGTGTGGAACCGCCTGGATACAGGAGTTCCATGACAACCGCTCCCTGGAATTCAAGGAAGGGTAACGTCCCGCCTGAAGCTCCGTATAGCACATGAGCATTCAGCAAAGCCAATTGGAACAAATAAATAGACACTTTTTTGTACCAGCGTCTAGCCTTACGGACAACTAGGTACGGCGCCAACAACTGGTCGTTGAGGTCCACCCCTCCCATATTAAGGTTGTATTCGTGGACACAGAGGGGTTTCGTCACAACACCAGCCGCCGTACGAATTTGGACTGTCGTGTCTGCATGAAGGGAGGTAAGAACGAAAACATTCCTATTATCCCTCCACTTCACAGCGAGCAAATTATTACACTTGAAGCAGGCTCTCTCCCCCAGCCTAAGACGGGAATCTACAAGCCGCTGGGGAAAGCCCCGGCGATTAGGTCGCACGGTGCCACATGCTCCAATCTGATGATCAAACAAGTGACTAAACAGTGCCACGCTCGTGTAATAATTGTCCACGTACAAGTGGTACCCCTTTCCGAATAAGGGTGACACCAAGTTCCACACTATCTTGCCAGCGCTCCCTATGTAATCTGGACAGTTCTCCGGCTCTACGTGACTATCTTTTCCCTCATAAACCGAAAAGCTCCACGTATAGCCTGTTGCCCTGTCACAGAGCTTGTAGAGCTTGACCCCGTATCTGGCACGCTTGCTGGGAAGGAACTGTTTGAAAGACAAGCGGCCAGAAAAACTTAATCAGGGACTCGTCAACGCAGACAACTTGATTGGGCGTAAACAAGGCTGCAAAACATTGGTTGAAGTGGTTTATGAGGGGCCGAATTTTGTAGAGCCGATCAAATTCAGGGTCTCCACGAGGACGACAAAGTTCATTGTCACTGAAGTGCATGAACCGCAAAATCATCTCGTATCGTGCCCTGGACATGGAGGCAGAGAACACGGGCATTTGGTGGTGCGGTGAGGTGGACCAATAAGACCTCAGAGTCGGGAATTTGTATATGCCCATGTTGAGGGAAAGGCCCAGAAAGGTCTTAAATTCGGAAACCGTAATTGGTTTCCAATCTCTGGCAAGGGAAGGCACTTGGGGATTAGCGGCGATGTATTGACCAGCGTATATATTACTTTGGTCCACAATAGATCTATAGAGATCTTCCGTGAAAAACAGCGAATAAAAATCGGATGGCTTAAAATCAGCTGTTTCCACCTGAATACCGGGTTGGCCAGTGAATGGGGGAAGTACGGGTTCTGCAGAAGTGGTGGGCACCCAATCAGGATTGGCGAATTCTGCAGGAAGGACACTATGTGATCGACGGACCTGCCTTTGTCTTCTTCTTGGTGGCAGCAGGACCAGGGCCGGACTGGCCTACCGGGATAGCGGGAGATTTCCCGGTAGGCTGGCTGCCCTGGGGCCGCTGTCAGCTAGGAGCTGGGAACAGGAGGCGGGGCTGGCTGAGGAAATTTATTCTAGCAGTGGAGGGCCGGAGGAGCACTTGGCTATCTTGCGGCAGGCAGGTCTGTGGTGTGCAGGAGGGAGGGAGCATGGACACTTACTGTGTGTTCACTGGGCAATGGACTGATCACTTCGTAGCAGGGAACCCACAGCCAATAGCTCTGCTTAGGGGAGTACAAGGGAGGACTTGCTCCTCCTCCTGTCCATCCATCAGCAGGCAGTGTAGCCCTCCCCCGCTCACATTTGACTGTAAACGCGGGAATGGGGCTGCATGGGGACGCCAGGAGGGAGATACACAGACATATGACTACAACAGTGTAAGTTCTGCAGGACTCACAAGTCTGGCTGAATGGAAAAAAACAGGATCGTCAGGAAGACAGTAACATATTGCTGGCTGGCTGCAGTGTCTTCCAAATGTGATCAGGCAGTGTGCAGGTTACCGATCAGCCTCCTCTCCCTATTGTCTCCCTGATTACTTTTTTTTTTATTTGCTAACCCGACCTGCACATTGTCTGATCATCACACTGATAGGATCTCTGGAAGACGCTGCAGCAGCATTCTATGAGACCAGGACACATGGCTGTTAACCCTTTCAGCCTAATAATCAGCTATTTAGCCAGAGCTCCCTCTGTGCTGCACAGATTGTTTGGGTTTTTTTTTTTTTTTTTTTGGAGGATGTACTGCTGGATCAGGCTAAAAGCTTCACAGCCCCATTAACTGGTTACTGTCCTCCACTAATCCTGAGCAGTTTAGTGTTTGCAAGAAAATGTGTATTTTGGAAATGGGATGTGAAGCTGTGTTCTGTGTTCTGTCACTTGGTTGTACTTTCAAAGGAAAATCACTGACTTGATCTTGCAGAGATGGTTTAAATAGAGTGGAGCAACCCTGCGATACTATATACCTATACACTGAGTTCAGCTTTTAAATGCATCTCCTAAATCGATCATGTCTGCGATTCCTAACCTGTAATATGTCTGCAGTCTCTGCCCCTCTCCTGCACTATGTCTGCAGTCTCTGCCCCTCTCCTGCACTATGTCTGCAGTCTCTGCCCCTCTCCTGTACCATGTCTGCAGTCTCTGCCCCTCTCCTGCACTATGTCTGCAGTCTCTGCCCCTCTCCTGTACCATGTCTGCAGTCTCTGCCCCTCTCCTGCACTATGTCTGCAGTCTCTGCCCCTCTCCTGCACTATGTCTGCAGTCTCTGCCCCTCTCCTGCACTATGTCTGCAGTCTCTGCCCCTCTCCTGCACTATGTCTGCAGTCTCTGCCCCTCTCCTGCACTATGTCTGCAGTCTCTGCCCCTCTCCTGCACTATGTCTGCAGTCTCTGCCCCTCTCCTGCACTATGTCGGCAGTCTCTGCCCCTCTCCTGCACTATGTCTGCAGTCTCTGACCTTCTCCTGCACTATGTCTGCAGTCTCTGACCCTCTCCTGCACTATGTCTGCAGTCTCTGCCCCTCTCCTGTACTATGTCGGCAGTCTCTGCCCCTCTCCTGCACTATGTCTGCAGTCTCTGACCTTCTCCTGCACTATGTCTGCAGTCTCTGACCCTCTCCTGCACTATGTCTGCAGTCTCTGACCCTCTCCTGCACTATGTCTGCAGTCTCTGCCCCTCTCCTGCACTATGTCTGCAGTCTCTGCCCCTCTCCTGCACTATGTCTGCAGTCTCTGCCCCTCTCCTGCACTATGTCTGCAGTCTCTGCCCCTCTCCTGTACTATGTCGGCAGTCTCTGCCCCTCTCCTGCACTATGTCTGCAGTCTCTGACCTTCTCCTGCACTATGTCTGCAGTCTCTGACCCTCTCCTGCACTATGTCTGCAGTCTCTGACCCTCTCCTGCACTATGTCTGCAGTCTCTGACCCTCTCCTGCACTATGTCTGCATATATGTGGATATAGAGGTGAGAGAGGGGGAAAAAAACAAAGAGGAGGAGAAGGAATAAAAAGAGGGGGATTAGGATAAAGAGCGATATATGGGAAAGAAAGGAGAACAAAGAGAAAGTATGGTACACCCTAAGAGGTACCATAGGGGTACCTTATGCTAAATATACTGTACCAGTGGAAGGGACTCGGAGTGCTAAATTACAACCCATGCTACACCACTGGGGCTGCTATGAAATTATTTCCAGGGCTGTTTTTTATGCCCAGTCCGGCCCTGAGCAGGACACTACTTGTGCTTGCCACCTCGCCAGCTTGAACTGCACTTATGGGACTCGCCACGTCACCAAGTGTTACTGCAGTGCTGGTTTGACTACGTCCAGGGTGTACTAGGCCGCTGGTGCTTGCCAGTTCACCAGAAGGAATAGCGGCGCTAGTACTTCTCTGCTCCATACGAGAGACCTGCGGTTCCTGCACCTCAACAACATCAGAAGATCGGGATCGGGTACGCCTGACCTTAGCAGGGACCACACCTTCGTCGCCAGAGCTATCTGTCATGGAGCCGCTGTCGTCTACTGGATCGTATTCTGAGCCTGATTGTGACAGATGAGTGACCTCCTCTTCACTATCCGACATACTCAGAAACAAGTAGGCCTGTTCACTAGTGTACTTGCGATTTGCCATTTTGGGCTCTAAATTTAGTAGTACACTAGTGAGATTCACAGGAAAAAAGCTCCTAGGCTGCTGGCGACTGAATCAAAACGCTACCAAAAAAAAACTGTTAGCGATCGCAGGGATCAGGCCTGATTCTGCGAACGCTGCAGTTATGTGTGCTTAGTGTTTTGTAAGTGACAGTGATCGATCGATACTGCACTTGTGGTGGGCTGGGCTGGGCTGGGCGGAGGGGGGAAAACGCAGGTGCTAGCAGGTATCTGGGCTGATCCCGCTAACAATGCGTTTTTTGGAACCCTAAACTGCTGGGACGCTAGTATAGATCTGATCAGATCAGATATTGATCTGTTCAGATACTATACCACTAAGGGAGGTGTATGCTTTGCACGTGGGTGTTTGCGGTACTGGCACTAACCTGGGGCGACGCAGACCTTATTTGACCCTAAAACCTAATTGATATCACCCGCCGGGCGATCAGGGGGTTAAACCGATAGTTGGGTAATAAATGGCGGGTGCCCTGACAGTATAAAAAAAACAAACTAACTAACCAGCGTCACCCGTAACAGTTATACGGTGATCACTGGTGAAAGGGTTAACTAGGGGCAATCAGGGGGTTAAAACCTTTATTAGGTAATATATGGGGGTACCTGACGATATATAAAAACCTGACGGGGAACCTAAATAACTAACTGGCTAACCAGCGTCACCAGTGACACTTATACGGTGATCACTGGTGAAAGAGTTAACTCTAGGGGCAATCAAGGGGTTAAAACCTTTTTTTAGGTTGTAATATGGGGGTACCTGACCTATAAACCTATTTATAATCCTATATAAACCTGGCGGTTACCTAAAAAAAAAACTGGCTACCTAGCGGCACCAGTGACACTAATACAGCGATCAGAAAAACGATCGCTTAGTGACACTGGCAAAAGGGGGTGAAAGGGTTACCTAGGGGGCAATCAAGGGGTTAAACCTTTATTGGGGGGGGTAGGGGGCTACCTTAGACCTAAAGGGGCCTAAAACTAACTGCCCTGACAGTTATTGCAGTCACACTGACACTAAATGCAGTGATCAGTAGAATAAATGATCACTGCAATCAGTGACACTGTGACTGGGGGGGCAGGGGGTGATCTGGGGGGTGATCAGGGGGTGACAGGGGGGTGAAATATGTGCCTATGTGTGACTGGTGTCAGTGTAGTGTTTGTGCACTAACCTGATGTCTTCTCCGCTCGGCGTCCCGGTCAGAAAGACCGACACAAGGAGCGTGACATCACTTCCCCTTGCCTGTGTTTACAATTACACAGGAAGGGGAAGCATCTCATTGGCCAGAGCGATCGCGAGGGGGTGGCCAGAAACGACTGGCCGTCCCCTCGTCCCGCATCGCTTCTGGAGCCATCCCGACCGTCCCCGCCGGCGGAGGGGGTTCCGATCGGACACCCCAACCGCCGGAAGAATGGCACGTACAGGTACGTGATTCTGCCTGTACGTGCCATTCTGTTGACGTATATATACATGGGGCGGCCGGGAAGTGGTTAACATTTCAGCGTGACGAATGTGCTGTGTCCATTAGGAACGGTAGTTTTACCTGACCGAGCGCTTCCGTCACAGAATTTCTTCTGAGCATGCGTAGCACTTTGTCCGTCGGACTACGCTACACGCGATCAGATTTGGTGTGATCGGACTTTGTTGTCGAAAAATCTATCCAGCAGGAGATAGGACTTTGTCCGTCGGACAATCCGATGGAAACTGTCCGATGGTGCCTACACACGGTCGGAATTTCCGACAACATTGTCCGATAGGACAGAATCCATCGGAAAATCTGACCGTGTGTATGGGGCTTTAGAGGGTGGCTTTGTTCATGCTCTGTGGTCTTTTACTGTATGTAGGAACTTAGTCACCTTCTGTTGATTGTTCCCAAGATGAACTTAAGACATATTACAATAGGGTGTGCACCCCAAAGGCGCGGTGAATGGTGGGTGTTTAAAGTGGGAGGTGCTTAAAGGGGCGTGGTTAAATAAACCAAAATACTTCCTGTACCTATAAAATATGCTTTTGGTCTTCCCTCCCCCAGTAGGGTACATTCACACTGATGCGGTATGGTTGCCATGAGACAAACAGAGAAGAAAATGCTGTAAAAATCCCACCTTTCAATAAAATGGTAAAAATAGTACAACTGGTAAACATAGTCAAAACATAGCCAGGGTTTGGTAGCCAAATCGGATAGTCAGAACAAGCCAGGAAATCTGGAAGCCAGAGATCAGCATTGTCAGAGGCAGCAGACAGAATCAGGAACCAGGAGGGATGTCAGCCAGGCAAGTCTTCAATAGGAGCACAGCAGAGAGTCTCTAGATATGTTGACCAAGGTGAAGGCATTGAAAAAATGAACCAGGCATTTTAAATAGCCAAAAGGAGCTGGCTGTGGGCTTGACTGATGAGCAGGAGATGATCATAAGGTGAGCCACTGTGGAACGATGAGTACTGGCAATTAACCCGACAGCTGAGCAACCTGAGCACAAAGAAGGAAGGGCTGAGAGCCCAGTCCTGACAGTACCCCCTCCTCAATGACCCCTCCCCCTCGGAGGACCACCAGGTTTGAGGAGGAGGAGGACAGGAGCACGTCCGAGGATGAGACCAAAGAGCATTCCTTCGAACTGTAACCCTTTCCAATGAACCAGGTACTCTATGCACCCACAGAACCTACGAGAGTCAATAATCGATTGTATCTCATACTCCTCATGGTTCTCGACCTGCACCAGTTGAGGACGTGGTACAGAGATGAAGCAGTTGCACACCAAAGGTTTTCATAAGGAGAGTTTTCACCTGCGGTGAGTGCCTGGGGGGGCTGTCAGAGCCGTGCATGCAGGGGGTTAGGGGTGCTGCCAGAGCTGCGAGCTCCATGAGTGGGGAGGTTGGTGGACACAGTGGCTACATAAACTGGGCACAAGTGGCTGCATATACTGGGCACAAGTGGCTGCATAAACTGGGCACGTGGCTGCATAAACTGGGCACAAGTGGCTGCATATGCTGGGCACAAGTGGCTGCATTTGATGGGCACAGTCGTTGCATATGATGGGCACATTGGCTGTATTTAATGGGCACAGTGGCTGCAATTGATGGCACAGTGGCTGCAATTGGTGTTTTTTTTTCTTAAGTATTTTTCCGAATTTTTCAGTTTGTTTGCACCCCCCCAAAAAATTTTGAGCACCAGCCGCCACTGCATTACACGTTATTATCTCTCAGCCTCTGTAGCACACGGGAGACATCTGTGTGGTGGCTCTCTAGGAATTTAGAATTTATGAGAATATTGTCAAGATAAACCACCACACTTTGCTGCAACATATCTCTGGGGACATCGTTAATGAACTCCT
>CM053026.1:113321979-113336979 GCA_028564925.1 Lithobates sylvaticus
ATCTACAAAGGAATGGTTCACAAATAAACGTATCCAGGTGTTAGAATGGCCAAGTCAAAGTCCAGACCTGAATCCAATCGAGAATCTGTGGAAAGAGCTGAAAACTGCTGTTCACAAACGCTCTCCATCCAACCTCACTGAGCTTGAGCTGTTTTGCAAGGAAGAATGGGCAAGAATTTCAGTCTCTCGATGTGCAAAACTGATAGAGACATACCCCAAGCGACTTGCAGCTGTAATCGCAGCAAAAGGTGGCTCTACAAAGTATTAACGCAAGGGGGCTGAATAATTTTGCACGCACCACTTTTCAGTTTTTTATTTGCTAAAAAAATTTAAAATAGCCAATAGATTTCGTTCCACTTCACAATTGTGTCCCACTTGTTGGTGATTCTTCACAAAAAATAAAAATTTTATATCTTTATGTTTGAAGCCTGAAATGTGGCAAAAGGTTGAAAAGTTCAAGGGGGCCGAATACTTTCGCAAGGCACTGTAGATGGCGCTGTTGTTCAATATTCAATATTTTGCACTTCCCTTATATCCAATAGTAGTTAGCGTAACATAGCTATCATAGTATGTATACATAATCTGTATGCTAAAAAATAACAAAGGAAACAAGACCTTTTGTCTGTGGCATGCAGGCAAGTTAACAGTCCAGGGCAGCCTTCAAAACGGGGAGTCGAGAGCAAAACTCCAAAGTACATGAAAAACAAAGCACAGAAGAAAGGCGCCACCAGGTTAAAATTGTAAGCATTTTATTTCACAGAGACAAGGTGCATATATCCACTTACATATAGTAAAGGCAATTCAGCACAAAAGGAGTCCTCTGGGGCGTCATGTATGCACTACGTCCGCCTGTTCTGTTCCAGTTTGGTGTCCTGTCCAGCAGGATATCCTGTAGTTGGTAACACTGGCTAGTCGGACCGAGAGCGAGGCTTGGCTCCGGTCAGTTGATTCAGACAGGCGTCGGGCGTGATGAAGTCACAGCTACGGCGACAGCGTTTCGGAGAGTGCGCTTTGTAGATGGGAAGAACAGGCGCGATCCTTCATCAGAGCTAGAGGAAGTTCAGGCTGATTTTCAGCCTTATATTGGTGCTGAAGATATGGGGCCATCTAGAGGCTATTAGGGAGAAGGCCTGCGCTGATGACATAGACGTTCTCTAACACAATAAAGGACATGTTGGTGACAGTCACATTTATAGCAAAGGGGCAAAAATGAATGGATACTTAAAACACAAATAATAAAATAAATCCATATAAATTAACAGAAAATGAGGATTTGCTATACATGTTTGGGAAATAAAATACATAGTAAATAAAATAAAATAAATGAAAACGCAAACAAACAATAATAGAATATTGCTAGATAAAAAAACTGTGGCAGATCGTATAATTATTTCAGACATTCTTTAAAAAATATAAATAGATTGGATGTATACTAAAAATATATATATATATATATATATATATATATATATATATATATATATATATATATATATATATATATATATATATATATATATATATATATATATATATATATATATATATATATATATATACATATACATATCTCTTGATTGTGTACCTATTTTTAAGCTATATCTATATATTTTATATTATAAAATTGTGGATAATTCCAAATCTTCATTGATTCCGCCAGGAGACAATGCTTCTAAAGAATAGATCCAATAGGTTTCGCGCTCACAGAGCTTGAAAAATCTCTCTGCATCTGAAATATTTTTGGGCATTTGTTCAAGGATCCAGACTTTTAGCCCTACGGTGGAACCTTTATGGTGTTGGGCAAAATGACGAGGAACACTGTGTTTGTCTTTCCCTCCCTCAATTTTTCTGCGATGTTCGCCGAATCTTTCGCGGAGGGGGCGAATGGTGCGACCTACATAAATTAGCTCGCAGGGACACTTCAAACAGTACACGACAAAATCAGATGAGCAGTTATAAAATTGGCTAATCTCATAATTTTTTCCTTTTATCGTATACTGTTTTTGACCATGTTGTATGAACTTGCATGTTTTGCATAGAGATTTTTTGCATTGAAACTTGCCGCACAATGGTACTAAACATAAACGTGGTGAGGGCTGGGGACGGCTGGTTGTGAGCTTACTAGAGGCAATTTTATTTTTAATATTAGGAGCTCTCCTGTATGTAACTTTGGGACATTGAGGTAGTTGAGTTTTTAAATGTTGGTCCTCTAAGAGTATCGGCCAATGTTTTCTAAAGTTGGCTTCCATCTTTTTGTGACCATAATGGAACCTAGTGGTAAAGCAAATAGACTGATCAAATGTTTCTCTTACTTTATTGGGTGGTAAAGGATCTTCATAATGCATTTGGGCCTCTCGTATGAGGGATTCTGGATACCCCTTTTCCTTTAATTTTCTGCTAAGGATCTTACTTTCCTCTAAATAGTCAAAATGACTGGTACAGTTTCGTTTTAGGCGGCAGAACTGTCCTTTGGGGATATTATTTTTCCATTTGTGGAAATGGCAGCTCTTATAGTGTAGAAGAGAATTTCCCACGGTCTGTTTCGTGTAGTTCTTAGCATGTATAGCATCATCAATATGATACAGCTCTAAATCCAGAAAAGCCAATTTTTCCGAATCTATGAAGTATGTGAATTTTAAGCCATATGGATTACTATTACAGAAGTTTACAAAATCCTCTGTATCCTGTTGTGAGCCATCCCAAATAATAATAATATCGTCTATGTACCTGCCATAATAGATAAGATGTTTTGAGTGGGGATTGTTGTTCCAAATAAATCTTTGTTCCCATAGACCCATGGCAAGGTTCGCATAGGAGGGAGCAAAATTAGCTCCCATTACTGTACCTCGGACTTGAACATAAAAATTATCATCAAACACGAAATAATTATGTTCAAGACAAAAACGGGTACAGTCTAAAATAAAGGAAGCTTGTCTACTATTCATATAGGGATCCAAGGACAAAAAATGATTTAATGCCTCAAGTCTAAAAGTATGTGGTATAGAAGTATACAACAAGCTCACATCCAAGCTTCCTTTATTTTAGACTGTACCCGTTTTTGTCTTGAACATAATTATTTCGTGTTTGATGATAATTTTTATGTTCAAGTCCAAGGTACAGCAATGGGAGCTAATTTTACTCCCTCCTATGCGAACCTTGCCATGGGTCTATGGGAACAAAGATTTATTTGGAACAACAATCCCCACTCAAAACATCTTATCGTAGTCTGGGAAGGGGTATTTAAGGTGCTGAAGTCACGTGTTCAGGGTTCGGCTGTTGCTTTGATTCCTGGTTCCGGTCCGGGCCAGCCCCGTGAGGGGTCCCGGACCCAGGAGTGTCTGCTGTCCCCTCAAGCATGGTCACCCTGACCAGCTCCAGAGGCCCTCATGGTCTGGGGTGGGGATCCCTCCGTTCCCGAGCCTCGGAACTGGCTAGTTCAAGGTAACTGAAGGAGGATTCAGAAGGTGTCTCGGTGTGCTCTTGGTATTGGAGGGACACGGCAACTCGTACAAGTGACCAGGGGAGGACTCTTTGGAGGAGGGCCAAGAAGCTGGCTGCTTGGTAAGAGCCTGGGAGCTGAGTTGTATGGACACTAGACAATCCACACTTCTCACAGTATCGCCAAGAAGGCTGAGAGATCCAGGTACTGTGGGAAAGGTTCCTACTTATCTTCAGTTACAATCTAGTCTGTGGCAGAGACTTTGCAAGTTCTCCGGATCACATGTTGGCTGCTAAATCTATGGTAGAGATTTATCCAGCAGTGAAGCGCCCAGCTCCGAGTGGCTACTCTCTGGGCTAACTAAGAGACATTCAGTGGATGTCAGCAATTCAAAGTGCCTGAGTTTTATCACCTGTGCCCTCTTTTCCCAATTGAGACTGTGTTATAGTTGGATGTTACCCCTGCAAAATAAAAACCTTGAAAATGAATTTTATGTGTCAGCATCTGAAGTCACTGGGTACTAACCCTGGGAACCCCTAGACAACAACCGACAAGCCACGAGGAGGTAATTGGTAAGCCCAGAAAAGTCAAGGCCCATTATATGTGTCCCTCGCGCTACAGCTTGGAGTATGTATAAGTCAAAATAAATAAATAAATAAATAAATAAGTAGTGCTCTGCTGCAAAATGTGGTGTGTTCACAAATACACAAAATAGTGAAATATATATAAAAGAATTTCGCGCAATATATAGCTAAAATAAAAGTGCAATAGGAATACTCCAATAGTAATACCACTACTACTGGTGAAATGAAATAAATATTACAGTACTAATAGACATCAATGTCTACATACAGTAGTACATAAAGTGACGGGTGCTTATGTGCAAAACCATTAGGTACCATATAAAGTGCTGTGAGATACAGATATAGATAAATTCAAACAATCAAATAAATTAAAACAATCACAGTGCATTCAAGTGCTATGCAATTAAAGTGCTGTGCCATTAAATACTTAATAAGAAGCATCAATTAATGGATGAGTAATCAATAATAGGTGAATGGTTATCACATGCTGATGGAAAAAAGTGTCAGACAGAATAAGCAATAAATATATATAGTCCCAGGTTGGATAAAATATATATGAATGAGCAGTGTCCAAGTTAATGCATCCGGTCCTGATGGTGTATTTAGTCAGGTACCGTATTCGCTTTAGTTAGGCAGTAATTAGATATTCCATTCATTCAGGTTATCAGCATTAACTGCATGATATGAATATTAAATCCTGTATGTTTTCTGCAGCGGGTACTTGGTCCTGATTTTCATAAAATTCAATCCAATCACTAGTCTCTCAAAACTCTCACCTCAAATCTGAAAGGTTGTAGCTTTTCGGGCATATCCTATAGCCCCATGGATTGTGGATACAAGTTGTTCAGCATAAAACTGGTAAGAGTAAAAAACTTCTCCTTTAAGGGCGTTTAAAATCTTGATTCCTGCAGTGCTCAGTGTCCGGACAAGACAAAGGGCAAAGAAACAAGAAAGGGAAGCCTCCACTAGTGTAGTATCTTAATTAAGTATGGGCAAGTTTATTAAGGTACAATGGGTGGACTCTTACATTAAAATCAAGTTTTAAAAGCAAAAAACGGCATAGACATATAAAGAAATGAATCACTCCTAGGCGTTCTCAGCGCCTTCTCACGTCTCACGTCTCCTCTGCCTGCGGCCACTCCCTACGCGTTACGACACGTCACGTGTCTTCATCTGGGGAACCGGATTGGCTAATTGGGCTTAGTTTATATTGCGTATAACCGGAAGTTGGTATTCGGCCATCTTGGTTGTGGTCAGGTATCTACTAGGCGGCGGCCATTTTACCGGTGGTTTAGTTATTAGGGCGGATATGTTTTTTAACAATGCGTTCCACCTCTGCGTTCCACCGTTATGGCAGCCATTATCCTGTAGGTTTGTGGATTGTTAAAACGAGTATGTTTTCAACAATGCGTTCCACCTCTGCATTCCACCATTATAGTGGCCATTATTTTATGAATAAATTGATGGTTAAAGTTACCTACCGGGAATATTGTAGTGTAATGTTATTACGTCCCGGGACTAGGGGGTGTAATGGTCATGTTATACTGTCCCCACCTGGGTAAAGTATATATGTTAATAAAGGCCACATGTATATAATAATACACGTCTAAATTGCATATAGGTTACTCCTAATGGTGGTGTGCTTATTAAATATCCATAAATAGACCTTAAAGACAATAATGGTTATAGATAGGTTAATAGTATTTAAAATGGATAATTTCCTATATGTAAATATTCTATTTAATCCCAGTAAATGCTGATATTCCTAAAATTGGGTTAGTCATTCAGTACTGGATAATATCCTATATATAGAGGATCTATTTATAACCAATGCTTGGATAATAATAATATTGCCCTGTCATCGGACATGGTGGGGATATTACAAATGCCAAAGTTATGGTACAGTAGCAATATATAAATAATTAAAAATGTTAAAAATGTTAATAAAATCTATAATACATAAAAAATGTGTGTAGTATTCTACTATATGTACCCTAAGCACATCTGTAGAATAATAACTAGATATACTATCTAGGATGTTAGAGTGAGAGAAAGCCTTGAGGTACCTTCAATTAAAAATATGATACATATAAAAGCAGTCCATCATATTTGACCAATGTATATAGTGCAGCATACACAAAACGTAGATCGGCCTCTCTAGGCTATATGTATATATAGAATGTTATGATGGATCGTACAATAAAATGGGTGAAATATAAGTGCTGAAGTGGGTTTATATGGAGGCATGTTTTTAGGATATTATTTCATCCACTGACTTCTTGTGTATATTCGTGTGGGCATATGAATACTAGCTCCTTCTTTCAGAATTCTTATTCCAGAGTTGTTCAGAAGTTACTTAAAAAACAGTTCAGATCGAACTCGACATTGAGTCCTCCAGGGGTGAGAGTACGCATGGTGTGAATCCATCTCGATTCTTTTTGGCTGATTGTTCGTATTTTGTGACTGCCTCTCCATGCTTTGTTGTATTTCTCTATTCCCCAGAATTGCAGGGAAGATGGGTCTTTGTTATGTTTTAAAGCAAAGTGCTTTGACACGTTATGTTTAGGGAACCCGCGTCTGATATTTCGCACATGTTCCTCTATTCTTACTTTAAGTGCCCTTTTTGTTCTTCCCACATATTGTAAGTTGCAACTGCATTGTAGTACATACACAACTCCCTCTGTATTACATCCTATAAAGTCTCTTATTTTATGGGTTTGTCCCGTATTAGTGGTTGTAAAATCCATTCTCTTCTTTTGGGGTTTTTGTGTATGTCTACAGGCATAACAGCTGCGGCAAGGATAGAATCCCTTCCCTGAGAAAAATGTGAAGGTTGGTTTTGGTGGCGGTTCTACTACCGATTTTACTACTAGGTCCCTAATAGTGGGGGCTCTAGTATAAATTATATTTGGTTTCTGTGGTAGTATAGTTTTTAAATCCTTATCCCTCTTCAGGATATGCCAATGCCTCTCTATTAGCTTGGCTACATCTTTATGCTGTATGTTGTAGTCCAGGATCAGACAGGGTGCCTCATTTTGGTAACTTTTTTTTGGTTTATTCTGAAGCATAGTTGTTCTGTCCATTTTACTTACATCCTGTATTTGTTTCTCTATCCATTGTTCGTCGTATCCTTTTGTTTTGAATCTTTCTCCTATTTGTTTTGCCTGGATTTGATAGTCTTCTTCTTTCGTGCAATTGCGTTTCAATCTTATTAGTTGCCCCTTTGGTATGTTGTATAACCATGGTTTGTGGTGGCAACTATTAAGGGAGAGGTAGCTATTGGTGTCTACATTTTTGAAGAACGTTTTAGTTACTATTTTATTACCTTCCAGACTGATTTTCAGATCCAAAAAATCCACCTCTTTTTCATCAATTTTCCATACCAGTTTGATATTGTTTTCATTTTCGTTTAGTTGCGTAAGAAATAGTTCTAATGCATTTCTGTCTCCGTTCCACACGATAATTACATCATCGATGTATCTTTTATACAAAGTGAGTTCTGCTGGGGTATCTTTATATATTGTTTCTTCTTCCCATTGGGCCATGAATGCATTTGCCACTCCCGGGGCAAATTTGGCACCCATGGCTATGCCTATGGCCTGTTTGTAGTAAGTCTGGTTGTGCCAAAAGTAATTGTACTTGAGGCAAAAATCCAGACATTTGATGAGGTATTTTCTTTGTTTACATATATAGTTACTGTAATTCCTCAATAGCCATTTGGTGGCTGAACATGCATTGTGGTGTTGTACTATCGTGTATAACGATGTGACATCTGCTGTCGCTAGTATGGTCCTCCCCTCCAATACTGGTATTGTCTCTAGGAGTTGTAATATGTGCTTGGTATCTTTAAGGTAGGCTTTTGTCTGTTGTACCGCTGGTTGGATGTATCGATCTATATACTGCCCCATTCGTGACGTTAGGGAATCTATCCCATTCACGATTGGTCTTCCTGGGGGGTTTTCTTTACATTTATGTATTTTGGGCACAGTATATATTATGGGTATCCTACAAGTTTCCGGTATAAGATATTTGGATTCTTTAGTGTTAAGGATCTCTTTCTTTATTCCTAATTTCACCAGTAGTTCCAATTCTTTTTTATATTTTGCAGTCGGATTACCCAATAATTTGATATACGTTACTTCATCATTAAGTTGTCTATTCAGTTCATTCTGGTATTGTTCTTTAGACTGTAGTACTATTGCTCCTCCCTTGTCAGCCGGTCTGATGACTAGGTCTTTTCTCTCCGCTAATTGTTTGATTCCCTTTTTGATGTGTATAGGATCAGATATATTCTTAAGTTTCAGAGACTCCAGGTCTTGTAAAACCAGATTTTTAAACACTTCTATGTGTTGATTATTCGATACTTGCGGGTTGTACATCGAGTTATTGCGTAACGTACTATGTATCACCGTTGGAGATGTATTTCTTTCCTCATTTTGGGGTCTCCATGGTTTATTCATGATACATTTTTTAATATTAATTTTTCTAATATATTTTTGTATTCCTATGTACGTGTTAAATTTATTTAGGTTTTTGATCGGGGCATGCTTCAAGCCCTTATCTAATACCGCTAACTCTTCTGTTGTAATGGATATGTTACTAAGATTGACTACATTTTCTCCAACTATTCTCTTTTTCGTTTGGATTCTCTTTCCCGCTCGTTGTCCTCTCTTCGTTCTGGGCTGTTTCTGTGTCCTTCTTGTGGGCGTCTCTGTTCTGGACTGTTTCTGTATTCTTCTTGTGGGCGTCTCCTTGGTGAGTGGTTTGGTTCGTAAATTTGTCTCCGAGGAGAGTATTCTCTCCTCTCCCGATCTAAAAAAGGTCGCTGTGTGTTGTATTCATATTGATTCCCATAATTATATTGATTATCACGCGGTTCATGGTAATCTCTTAAAGTGTCATATCTGTTGTATGTGGGTATTGGTGCTCTTCCATATCCTCCATAGTTCTCATATTGATAAGGTGGCCCTCTATATTCCCGTTGGTTCCTCTCATTGTGATTCCAGTTGTTAAAAGGTTTTTTAAAAGGTTTTTTAAAAGGTTTTTTTCCTTTTTTCTTTGGCGTTTGTTGTCCATATCCGTTATTGGGTCTTTGATTGTTTTGTGATCTTGGTGTTTCAGGATATCTATCTCTTTCGTCCCATCTTGGTGGGTTATATGTATGTGAGGTTGTTGGATCCTGAATTCTAACCTCCTTTTCCGGTGTCGAGTACGTTGATGCCGGTAGTGTCTGTTCTATTTTTGTCTGCCATTTAAACACTTGATCAGTTTTATAGTCTGTTGTATCTCTTATGTATTTTTTCATCTTTCTCTGCTGTGCTTCCAAATCTTTGGTGATTAAGTCCTTATTTAGTTGCGTTGCAAGTTTTTTAAAGTCCGCTGATTCTTTGTATGGTTCTAGTTTTTGTTTAATATCTTCAATTTGTGTTTCCAATAGTCTAGTTTTCTTTAATTTCCGTTGTAATAGAAATTTGAGTCCTTCTACACCTTTGCTGTTGTAGAACTCAAACCATTCATCCATTGACTCCTTGTCTACCAAACCATCGTTAGGTGGTAGTTCCCAGCGGAGTCTTCTGGGAACGATGTTTTCTCTTATGTATCTCTCGAAAGTATTAGTGTCCCACCACAGGTTCACCTTTTTCTCCATGTGGTGTCCTAACTTTCTCACTATACTTTCCAAGTCCATATTGCGTGTTTTGGTTTGGGGGTTAAAAACCTCATCCAAATTGACTTTTCTACTCTCCATGAACGTAAATACGTCCATTGTGGCTGCAAGGGTTTGGTTAAGTGACTAAAACAGGTAATGTAGATATGTGTCCCTCGCGCTACTTGGAGTATGTATAAGTCAAAATAAATAAATAAATAAGTAGTGCTCTGCTGCAAAATGTGGTGTGTTCACAAATACACAAAATAGTGAAATATATATAAAAGAATTTCGCGCAATATATAGCTAAAATAAAAGTGCAATAAGGAATACTCCAATAGTAATACCACTACTACTGGTGAAATGAAATAAATATTACAGTACTAATAGACATCAATGTCTACATACAGTAGTACATAAAGTGACGGGTGCTTATGTGCAAAACCATTAGGTACCATATAAAGTGCTGTGAGATACAGATATAGATAAATTCAAACAATCAAATAAATTAAAACAATCACAGTGCATTCAAGTGCTATGCAATTAAAGTGCTGTGCCATTAAATACTTAATAAGAAGCATCAATTAATGGATGAGTAATCAATAATAGGTGAATGGTTATCACATGCTGATGGAAAAAAATGTCAGACAAAATAAGCAATAAATATATATAGTCCCAGGTTGGATAAAATATATATGAATGAGCAGTGTCCAAGTTAATGCATCCGGTCCTGATGGTGTATTTAGTCAGGTACCGTATTCGCTTTAGTTAGGCAGTAATTAGATATTCCATTCATTCAGGTTATCAGCATTAACTGCATGATATGAATATTAAATCCTGTATGTTTTCTGCAGCGGGTACTTGGTCCTGATTTTCATAAAATTCAATCCAATCACTAGTCTCTCAAAACTCTCACCTCAAATCTGAAAGGTTGTAGCTTTTCGGGCATATCCTATAGCCCCATGGATTGTGGATACAAGTTGTTCAGCATAAAACTGGTAAGAGTAAAAAACTTCTCCTTTAAGGGCGTTTAAAATCTTGATTCCTGCAGTGCTCAGTGTCCGGACAAGACAAAGGGCAAAGAAACAAGAAAGGGAAGCCTCCACTAGTGTAGTATCTTAATTAAGTATGGGCAAGTTTATTAAGGTACAATGGGTGGACTCTTACATTAAAATCAAGTTTTAAAAGCAAAAAACGGCATAGACATATAAAGAAATGAATCACTCCTAGGCGTTCTCAGCGCCTTCTCACGTCTCACGTCTCCTCTGCCTGCGGCCACTCCCTACGCGTTACGACACGTCACGTGTCTTCATCTGGGGAACCGGATTGGCTAATTGGGCTTAGTTTATATTGCGTATAACCGGAAGTTGGTATTCGGCCATCTTGGTTGTGGTCAGGTATCTACTAGGCGGCGGCCATTTTACCGGTGGTTTAGTTATTAGGGCGGATATGTTTTTTAACAATGCGTTCCACCTCTGCGTTCCACCGTTATGGCAGCCATTATCCTGTAGGTTTGTGGATTGTTAAAACGAGTATGTTTTCAACAATGCGTTCCACCTCTGCGTTCCACCATTATAGTGGCCATTATTTTATGAATAAATTGATGGTTAAAGTTACCTACCGGGAATATTGTAGTGTAATGTTATTACGTCCCGGGACTAGGGGGTGTAATGGTCATGTTATACTGTCCCCACCTGGGTAAAGTATATATGTTAATAAAGGCCACATGTATATAATAATACACGTCTAAATTGCATATAGGTTACTCCTAATGGTGGTGTGCTTATTAAATATCCATAAATAGACCTTAAAGACAATAATGGTTATAGATAGGTTAATAGTATTTAAAATGGATAATTTCCTATATGTAAATATTCTATTTAATCCCAGTAAATGCTGATATTCCTAAAATTGGGTTAGTCATTCAGTACTGGATAATATCCTATATATAGAGGATCTATTTATAACCAATGCTTGGATAATAATAATATTGCCCTGTCATCGGACATGGTGGGGATATTACAAATGCCAAAGTTATGGTACAGTAGCAATATATAAATAATTAAAAATGTTAAAAATGTTAATAAAATCTATAATACATAAAAAATGTGTGTAGTATTCTACTATATGTACCCTAAGCACATCTGTAGAATAATAACTAGATATACTATCTAGGATGTTAGAGTGAGAGAAAGCCTTGAGGTACCTTCAATTAAAAATATGATACATATAAAAGCAGTCCATCATATTTGACCAATGTATATAGTGCAGCATACACAAAACGTAGATCGGCCTCTCTAGGCTATATGTATATATAGAATGTTATGATGGATCGTACAATAAAATGGGTGAAATATAAGTGCTGAAGTGGGTTTATATGGAGGCATGTTTTTAGGATATTATTTCATCCACTGACTTCTTGTGTATATTCGTGTGGGCATATGAATACTAGCTCCTTCTTTCAGAATTCTTATTCCAGAGTTGTTCAGAAGTTACTTAAAAAACAGTTCAGATCGAACTCGACATTGAGTCCTCCAGGGGTGAGAGTACGCATGGTGTGAATCCATCTCGATTCTTTTTGGCTGATTGTTCGTATTTTGTGACTGCCTCTCTATGCTTTGTTGTATTTCTCTATTCCCCAGAATTGCAGGGAAGATGGGTCTTTGTTATGTTTTAAAGCAAAGTGCTTTGACACGTTATGTTTAGGGAACCCGCGTCTGATATTTCGCACATGTTCCTCTATTCTTACTTTAAGTGCCCTTTTTGTTCTTCCCACATATTGTAAGTTGCAACTGCATTGTAGTACATACACAACTCCCTCTGTATTACATCCTATAAAGTCTCTTATTTTATGGGTTTGTCCCGTATTAGTGGTTGTAAAATCCATTCTCTTCTTTTGGGGTTTTTGTGTATGTCTACAGGCATAACAGCTGCGGCAAGGATAGAATCCCTTCCCTGAGAAAAATGTGAAGGTTGGTTTTGGTGGCGGTTCTACTACCGATTTTACTACTAGGTCCCTAATAGTGGGGGCTCTAGTATAAATTATATTTGGTTTCTGTGGTAGTATAGTTTTTAAATCCTTATCCCTCTTCAGGATATGCCAATGCCTCTCTATTAGCTTGGCTACATCTTTATGCTGTATGTTGTAGTCCAGGATCAGACAGGGTGCCTCATTTTGGTAACTTTTTTTTGGTTTATTCTGAAGCATAGTTGTTCTGTCCATTTTACTTACATCCTGTATTTGTTTCTCTATCCATTGTTCGTCGTATCCTTTTGTTTTGAATCTTTCTCCTATTTGTTTTGCCTGGATTTGATAGTCTTCTTCTTTCGTGCAATTGCGTTTCAATCTTATTAGTTGCCCCTTTGGTATGTTGTATAACCATGGTTTGTGGTGGCAACTATTAAGGGAGAGGTAGCTATTGGTGTCTACATTTTTGAAGAACGTTTTAGTTACTATTTTATTACCTTCCAGACTGATTTTCAGATCCAAAAAATCCACCTCTTTTTCATCAATTTTCCATACCAGTTTGATATTGTTTTCATTTTCGTTTAGTTGCGTAAGAAATAGTTCTAATGCATTTCTGTCTCCGTTCCACACGATAATTACATCATCGATGTATCTTTTATACAAAGTGAGTTCTGCTGGGGTATCTTTATATATTGTTTCTTCTTCCCATTGGGCCATGAATGCATTTGCCACTCCCGGGGCAAATTTGGCACCCATGGCTATGCCTATGGCCTGTTTGTAGTAAGTCTGGTTGTGCCAAAAGTAATTGTACTTGAGGCAAAAATCCAGACATTTGATGAGGTATTTTCTTTGTTTACATATATAGTTACTGTAATTCCTCAATAGCCATTTGGTGGCTGAACATGCATTGTGGTGTTGTACTATCGTGTATAACGATGTGACATCTGCTGTCGCTAGTATGGTCCTCCCCTCCAATACTGGTATTGTCTCTAGGAGTTGTAATATGTGCTTGGTATCTTTAAGGTAGGCTTTTGTCTGTTGTACCGCTGGTTGGATGTATCGATCTATATACTGCCCCATTCGTGACGTTAGGGAATCTATCCCATTCACGATTGGTCTTCCTGGGGGGTTTTCTTTACATTTATGTATTTTGGGCACAGTATATATTATGGGTATCCTACAAGTTTCCGGTATAAGATATTTGGATTCTTTAGTGTTAAGGATCTCTTTCTTTATTCCTAATTTCACCAGTAGTTCCAATTCTTTTTTATATTTTGCAGTCGGATTACCCAATAATTTGATATACGTTACTTCATCATTAAGTTGTCTATTCAGTTCATTCTGGTATTGTTCTTTAGACTGTAGTACTATTGCTCCTCCCTTGTCAGCCGGTCTGATGACTAGGTCTTTTCTCTCCGCTAATTGTTTGATTCCCTTTTTGATGTGTATAGGATCAGATATATTCTTAAGTTTCAGAGACTCCAGGTCTTGTAAAACCAGATTTTTAAACACTTCTATGTGTTGATTATTCGATACTTGCGGGTTGTACATCGAGTTATTGCGTAACGTACTATGTATCACCGTTGGAGATGTATTTCTTTCCTCATTTTGGGGTCTCCATGGTTTATTCATGATACATTTTTTAATATTAATTTTTCTAATATATTTTTGTATTCCTATGTACGTGTTAAATTTATTTAGGTTTTTGATCGGGGCATGCTTCAAGCCCTTATCTAATACCGCTAACTCTTCTGTTGTAATGGATATGTTACTAAGATTGACTACATTTTCTCCAACTATTCTCTTTTTCGTTTGGATTCTCTTTCCCGCTCGTTGTCCTCTCTTCGTTCTGGGCTGTTTCTGTGTCCTTCTTGTGGGCGTCTCTGTTCTGGACTGTTTCTGTATTCTTCTTGTGGGCGTCTCCTTGGTGAGTGGTTTGGTTCGTAAATTTGTCTCCGAGGAGAGTATTCTCTCCTCTCCCGATCTAAAAAAGGTCGCTGTGTGTTGTATTCATATTGATTCCCATAATTATATTGATTATCACGCGGTTCATGGTAATCTCTTAAAGTGTCATATCTGTTGTATGTGGGTATTGGTGCTCTTCCATATCCTCCATAGTTCTCATATTGATAAGGTGGCCCTCTATATTCCCGTTGGTTCCTCTCATTGTGATTCCAGTTGTTAAAAGGTTTTTTAAAAGGTTTTTTAAAAGGTTTTTTTCCTTTTTTCTTTGGCGTTTGTTGTCCATATCCGTTATTGGGTCTTTGATTGTTTTGTGATCTTGGTGTTTCAGGATATCTATCTCTTTCGTCCCATCTTGGTGGGTTATATGTATGTGAGGTTGTTGGATCCTGAATTCTAACCT
>CM053026.1:113344479-113467188 GCA_028564925.1 Lithobates sylvaticus
TGATTGCAAGCTTTTGTGCAGTTGCTAACTTCCCCTTGTATTACATCCATGCACCACAGCACCTTTATATTCCTGATGCTGTTTTTTTATGAAATAAGACAATACAATAGTATTTTCCTTCTGAAATCAGCTGCATGTTTATAAGGAAAATTTGATTATTGCATCATATTGACATATAATCTCATTATTGCCATTTTTTCATTTAGATTTAAAGTATAGTTGCTAATCAACTTATACAGCTAATCAACAAGAAACTGCAAAAACGCATAATAAGGTGGTATTCAATACCTAAATGAAAACATAGTACATTAAAAAAACATCTGTATTTTATAATGATAGCATGACAAACTAATGTGACTATTCATCATCTAGAGTAATGCTGCATCTGTAGCCATGCTAAGAGTAATGGTGGTAATCAGCTTCTGTGGCTTTTCTGGGATTCCAAAATACTTAAATTCAATCATAATTGGAAGGCTGCAGCTAAAATGTATGTAAAGCTTAAATCTATTATTCACTATAATTAGCATCCTGGCTTACTGTATGCAGTTTTTTCGTGATTCTGTAATACTTACGTGGAGATCATAGCAGTAACAGCACTTCCTGTTGCAAGCAACAACGCTAAGCCACTGCTTGGCAATGGGACACAGTATTGTCAGCCTGCCTTATGTGCTTCCTTTACTTGGCCAATGGGCTGTCTATCAACAGACATAATAGGCAGCCCAACAGCCAACTGAAGGACCATACAAGGCAAGCTGACAAAACGATATTCAATTGCAAGGTAGTGGCTTAGGCCCCTTTCACACGAGGCGGACTCCGCTTCCACGGAGTCCGCCTCTGTCCGCCGGCTCAGCGGGAGATCTCTCCGTTGATCTCTGCTGAGCCGGCGGATGACAAGTCCTTCTCTGCTCACTGAGCGGGGAGGGGCTTGCGAGCGCCGCTGGTCTCTATGGAGAGATCGGATGAAAACGGACAGTGTGTCCGTTTTCATCAGATCTCACCCGATCCGATCCGTCAGCGACGGATCTGGACGTAGAGCCATCCGTCTGCTTTTGGCGGATCGGACCGGGTCGGATGTCAGCGGACATGTCTCCGCTGACATCCGACGCTCCATAGACTAACATGGAGCGCCCGTTCAGATCCGCCGTCAAAACTGACAGGCGGATCTGAACGGTCCGTCCAGTTGTCAGCTTGCAACAGGAAGTGACGTTATTGGTATTGGCATGGTAAGAAACTTTGCAATAGAATCACAAAAAAACAAACAAATATGTTTAAGAAAACTATATACACGGAGGCTTGATGTTAGCATACTAAAAATGTACGTTTTGGATTAATGCAGAAAAGATTGAATCACTCACTAGCACTCCCATAGTGCCACTTAGCGTCGAGAAGTCTCAGTCCACAGTTGAAATATCATTGCTTATTCTATAGGATAAAATAATTATTGACTGTGTGTACTGTATTTGTATCTCAGTGAAAGAGAAGAGCAACAAACCAAAGAGAATTGTTTTGAATTATGGATGAACTCATTTGTTTTATTAATTAGAAGCATGCTTCACATTTTGTTGCAGGTATAGTCACCCTTATGCTGTGTTCACACGATCGGACTTTCCGGTAGACTAGGTCCGGCGGACCGGAATCCGTCGGACAATTCGATCGTGTGTGGGCTCCAGCTGACTTTTTTTTCTCAAAAGTCAGACGGACCTAGAAATAAATCATGTTTTAAATCTTTCTGACGGACTTGAGTCCGGTCGAAAAATCAATTTTTCTGTGTGCTAGTCCGATAGACTAAAAGTGATGCTAGGGCAGCTATTGACTACTGGCTATGAACTTCCTTATTTTAGTCCGGTCATACGTCATCAGGTTCGAATCCGTCGGACTTTGGTGTGCTTGTAGCTACCCCTCTTGTATTTATTGCTGGTCTGTAGTTTCTACCATATATACTGTGTTTCCCGCTGCACCGAGTATGTATGTCCTCCCCATATTTGTGTTGGAATCCTTTCCTCTCATAAAATAGATGTCAAGTTTATTCTAGTTCATTAAAACTGGCCTAAAGGGACACTTTTTTTTTTTTTAAGCCATCCAGTATAATACATACCTGTCCCCCCCCCCCTTGGATCAGATTTTGGCTGTCTTGCAAAGCCAGCTGCAGTTACACAATTACTATATTTTTCAGTGTAGAAGACGACCCCCACTTTTCCAACTCAAAATTAAGAAATCAATACTTTAAACATAAAACAGAACACATTTAGTAATTAGGTAACATTTACATATCAGTACTATGATATTATGCATCACACTTAGCTTTGAGTATATCATTTTATTCAGCCGATTCTTTTTTGGCATTAAGGAGTTGTTCTTCCTGTTTTCTCCACTATCTGATCATACACTCAGTGGGAGAAGGTCCAAACTGTCTCTCTGCAGCTCTATTTCCATGCTCTTTTGCATAACTGATTACATTTGGTTTGAATTTTGCAAAGACATTCGCTTATTTCTTTTCCAACATCTTTATGGGATCAAAACGCTCCGATATTACCGATCTCTGTTGCATCTGCGCAATGCCTACACGCTCCCCACCTCCAACGGGACGTGTTCCAATTGGTTTGTTCATTGTCAGCTGACCTCAGTTACATAAAGCTTGTGACCGGAGGAAGTCTGTTTGCAGAGACAAGCTACTGGCAATTTCGCTTGTGATTGAAGGCTAGTGATTGGAGGAAGCCTGTTTGCAGAGACAAGGTATGATCAGTTTCGCAACTACACAGTTCTCTCCTTGGCTTACTTCTGTTATGGGAGGGGAGGTTATGGGAAATATCCCTCCCAAAATAGGATATTACACTAAATTTGTAGGTAAATAAGAGAATCAGGACCTTCACTAAGTGTAAGAATGGGTATAATAATAAAGTTGGCCTTGCCTCCACCCAGGACAGGGCCTCTGTGAACGGAGATTACCTTCCTGGTAAATAAACCAGTAATCTAAACAAAATTGCTGTAACCATCATATAACATTAACAATAAATGCATAGATGCAAACTAGTATAGAAAGCATACAAGCTTTATAGATGAGAAGAGGAGATTAATAATAGTACATACATTCAATGTACAAACAGGAATTGTGCACATATACCCAAGTATATATAGTTATTTATAGAGAAACCTTCAGATTGAATGTTGCAGCAAAGTCTAGTTGCAGGGGTCCCCAGGAATGATGCAGCATCAGTCTTTGTGTCGAAGACTTGAAGACTCCTCGGCTTACTTCTGTGTATAAGATGATCCTCAATTTTTAGTCTAATGATTTTAGACAAAAGTATTGTCTTATATATCCCTCCCTTCTAGATTGTAAGCTCCAACGAGCAGGGCCCTCTGATCCCTCCTGTATTGATTTGTATTGTAATTGTACTGTCTGCCCTCATGTTGTAAAGCGCTGCGTAAACTGTTGGCGCTATATAAATCCTGTATAATAATAATAATACATGGAAAAATACGGTACATAGTTAATCTGGTTGAAAAAAAGACACATCCATCTAGTTCAACCAACAAATTTGCTTTAAAGCACACATAAATATGACATGTACAGTATGTATTTAAAGCATAACTTCACCCTAAATAGGAAGTTCTGCTTTTAAGATCCCCCCCCCAACATTATTAGTACTTTATATTTAATTTTTTTGGAAGAGGGGACAGGTACTTAGTTTTTGTCAGGTACCTGCTCCCCCTGCTGCCCCTTCCACTGGAAGTGACCCCCCCAAATTCTTGAGATTTGTCACAAGTCCCAGGAGGCTGCAGAATCATTGACAAGACACAGAATGACTCACGCATAAGCAGTGGGCTTCTGGCTGTGAAGCCGCTAGGAGTCACAGCCAGATTCCCACAGTAAACACGCTGGCTCCAGGGATCCAAAGACCGGCAAAAATTGTCTCGGCTGAGGACAATGTTGGATCATTTGACAGTGTCCTTTTAACTGCTTGCCGACCGACGCACACAGATGTAGGTCGGCAGAATGGCACAGGCAGGCAAATGGACATACAGGTATGTCCCTTTAAATGTGCCGCCTTTCAGGCACGCACCCGCCGCACACCACGGGAGCATGCCCGTGGGTCCCGGGAACTCGATGTACTCTGGTGGCCCGCGATTGCAGTGTGGAGAGGTAGAACGGGGAGATGCCTATGTAAACAAAGCCTTTACCCATTCTGCCTTGTGTCATAACAGAGATCTACTGCTCCCTGTCATCGGGAGCAGTGATCGCTGTCATGACCTAGGTAGCCCCCCCCCACAGTTAGAATCACTCCCTAGGACACACTTAACCCCTTCATCGCCCCCTAGTGGTTAACCCCTTCCCTGTCAGTTTTATTTACACAGTAATCAGTGCATTTTTATAGCACTGATCGCTGTATAAATGACAATGGTCCCAAAATAGTGTCAAAAGTGACCGATGTGTCCGCCATAATGTCGCAGTCCCGATAAAAATCGCAGATCACCGCCATTACTAATAAAAAAAAACAATTATGATAAAAATGCCATAAAACTATCCCCCTATTTTGTAGACGCTATAACTTTTTTGCGCAAACCAATCAATATACGCTTATTGCAATTTTTTTTACCAGAAAATATGTGGAAGAATACATATTGGCCTAAACCAAGGAAAAAATATATTTTTTTTATATATTTTTGGGGGATATTTATTATAGCAAAAAGTAAAAAATATTGCTTTTTTTTTTCAAAATTGTCGCTATTTTTTTATAGCGCAAAAATTAAAAACGCAGAGGTGATCAAATACCACCAAAAGAAAGCTCTATTTGTGGGAAAAAAAGGACATCAATTTTGTTTGGGTACAACCTTGCACGGCCGCGCAATTGTCAGCTAAAGCCACGCAGTGCCAAATCGCAAAAAGTGCTCTGGTCAGGCAGGGGGTAAAATCCTCCGGGGCTGAAGTGGTTAATAAGAGTCAGCAGTTGTCGTATTTGTAGATGCTGAGTTTTTATTTTTACTTGTGAATGAAGATCCTCTTTAAGGTACCTAAAACAAACTCCACTAGGTCAAGGACCTACTTCCCTCACAGAGCTTACAATCTAAGGTCCCAAACTCACATTCATACATACACATACTAGGGACAATTTAGACAGGGCCAATTAATCTATCAGCATGTCTTTGGAATGTGGGAGGAAACTAATACCTGAAGAAAACCCACGCAAGCACAGAGAGGTAGAGAGGTAGAAGAACCCCAGTGCTACAAGGCAAGAGAGCTAACCTCTAATCCACTGTGCTGCCACAGATAAAAATTTAGATTATTTTTTAGACATGTGCATTCGTTTTTGTCCAAATGCATTCTCCTCCAAATTTCGGGTATTTTCGTTATCGTTTCGTTAACAAATGTGCAGGATCCGAAAACCGAAAGATCTGACATAAACAAATGCTTTATTTTCATTTTCGTTGTGACAACAGTTCGATATAGATAAGAGATTCAAAATGGTGCTGACAATAGCGATCTGTGTACATCGAAGCTGTGGTCGAATGTGCCTAACCTTAGCTCTATTAGTCCAAGATTATTCTACATAGAGAGAAAGGATTCGACGTTATAGAGACAATAGCAAAAAAGGTTGAATGTGCCTAGCCTAACTATTAGTCCAAGAATATTCGACATAGAGAGAAAAGATTCGACATAAAGATTCAACGAAGCAGTCGGCGCGAGCGGACATTTATGGTCAAATGCTCTACCCATAGGCTATAGAAGAATTCTAATGTTGGTTGACTAGTAATAATAATGAATAAATATAATTATTACTAGTGTCATACAACATTAGAATCCTACTATAGCTTGTAGGCAGAACATTCGACCGCAAATGTACGATTGCGGCGTCGTACAGTTTAGCTGCTCCGTCAAATCTTCTTAGAACCTTCGACAGACACCATAAGCCTTCAATGACAGATTCGACCTTAATTATTTCAGATTTTCGGACAAATGCATTTTTTTAACGAAACAAAATAAATAAAAACGAATTTCGGGAGTAACTAAATAAATGTATTTTTCGGAGATGAAAGACACGTGACGTGTCGTAACGCGTAGGGAGTGGCCGCAGGCAGAGGAGACGTGAGACGTGAGAAGGCGCTGAGAACGCCTAGGAGTGATTCATTTCTTTATATGTCTATGCCGTTTTTTGCTTTTAAAACTTGATTTTAATGTAAGAGTCCACCCATTGTACCTTAATAAACTTGCCCATACTTAATTAAGATACTACACTAGTGGAGGCTTCCCTTTCTTGTTTCTTTGCCCTTTGTCTTGTCCGGACACTGAGCACTGCAGGAATCAAGATTTTAAACGCCCTTAAAGGAGAAGTTTTTTACTCTTACCAGTTTTATGCTGAACAACTTGTATCCACAATCCATGGGGCTATAGGATATGCCCGAAAAGCTACAACCTTTCAGATTTGAGGTGAGAGTTTTGAGAGACTAGTGATTGGATTGAATTTTATGAAAATCAGGACCAAGTACCCGCTGCAGAAAACATACAGGATTTAATATTCATATCATGCAGTTAATGCTGATAACCTGAATGAATGGAATATCTAATTACTGCCTAACTAAAGCGAATACGGTACCTGACTAAATACACCATCAGGACCGGATGCATTAACTTGGACACTGCTCATTCATATATATTTTATCCAACCTGGGACTATATATATTTATTGCTTATTCTGTCTGACACTTTTTTCCATCAGCATGTGATAACCATTCACCTATTATTGATTACTCATCCATTAATTGATGCTTCTTATTAAGTATTTAATGGCACAGCACTTTAATTGCATAGCACTTGAATGCACTGTGATTGTTTTAATTTATTTGATTGTTTGAATTTATCTATATCTGTATCTCACAGCACTTTATATGGTACCTAATGGTTTTGCACATAAGCACCCGTCACTTTATGTACTACTGTATGTAGACATTGATGTCTATTAGTACTGTAATATTTATTTCATTTCACCAGTAGTAGTGGTATTACTATTGGAGTATTCCTATTGCACTTTTATTTTAGCTATATATTGCGCGAAATTCTTTTATATAGGTTAAATAGGTTAAATAGGTTCTCTATTTTTTCGGTCGGAAAAATTTCAGATCGGAAATTCCGGTTGTCTGTAGCAATTCCGACGTGCAAAAGTCCTACGCATGCTCAGAAACAATTCGACACATGCTCGGAAGCATTGAACTTAATTTTCTCGGCTCGTCGTAGTGTTGTACATCACAGCGTTCTTGACTGTCGAAAGTTCAGCAAACTTTTGTGTGACTGTGTGTATGCAAGCCAAGCTTGAGCGGATTTCCGTTGGTAAAAACACCCAAGATATTTCCGACGGAAATTACGCTTGTGTGTACGCGGCATAAGGGACATATAGAGATATGTCGTTTGGGTAACAATCACAAAAAGTAGAAAAACATTTCTCTAGATCCCTGGTGTCCAACTTGTGGCCTGAGGGTCACATGCAGCCCTCTGGCATATGATGTGCAGCCCTCAGATCTCAGCAGTCTGTAGTGGGAAGATTGATTGGGGTAATAACATTGATCCCTACCAGCCTCATATGACTTGTTCCCAATTTCATATTGTCTTCTGCAGCCATCCATCCCCAAACTAAAAAGTAGCATGTCCACACTCTCTGACCCTCATTTCCTCTAATGGGTCTGCAGTTTCTGACAATTCTTTCAAGCATTATTTATACTGAACATTATGGTCATGTCAGGGTTGACATACTGCTCTAGATGGTCAGAGTATTGGTAAAAGTATTGGTGAATTCAATTGTACTAGTGTAATTACTATTATTATAATTTTTTCACTATTAATTGGGGGAAGAAGAGAAATGGGAATGGGAAGGCAAGAGAAAAGGGGAAGGGAATAGAAAAGAGAAGGGGAAGGGAAGAGAAAAGAGAAGGGAAAGGAAAGGGAAAGTAGAGTGTCTGTTCTCCGTACTAAGCACAGGTAGGAGATAGGGCTTATACTGTGACACTCACCCTGACACTTCTACTTTGACAGAGAGAGAATACAACTAAAATGACAAAAAAAGAGCGACAAGAAGAAAGACATTGTTTAAAAAAAGCCATAAGTCCGGTTTGCAGTTTGCAAAAAGTCATGCGAGGGACACAGCAAACATATGGAAGAAAGTGCTCTGGTCAGATGAGACCAACATTGAACTTTTTTGCCTAAAAGCAAAAGGCTATGTGTGTGGCGGAAAACTAACACTGCACATCACCCTGAACACACCATCCCCACCGTGAAACATGGTGGTGGCAGCATCATGTTGTGGGGATGCTTTTCTTCAGCAGGGACAAGGAAATTGGACAGAGTTGATGGGAAGATGGATGGACAGGGCAATCTTAGAAGAAAACCTGTTTGAGTCTGCAAAAGACCTGAGACTGGGGCAGAGGTTCACCTTCCAGCAGGACAACGACCCTAAACATACAGCCAGAGCTACAATGGAATAGTTTATATCAAAGCATATTAATGTGTTAGAATGGCCCAGTCAAAGTCCAGACCTAAATCCAATTGAGAATCTGTGGCAAGACTTGAAAATTGCTTTTCACAGGCGCTCTCCATCCAATCTGACAGAGCTTGAGCTATTTTGCAAAGAAGAATGAACTAAAATTTCACTCTCTAGATGTGAAAAGTTGGTAGAGACATCCCCAAAAAGACTTGCAGCTGTAATTGCAGCGAAAGGGGGTTCTACAAAGTATTGACTCAGGGGGGCTGAATACAAATGCACGCCACAGTTTTCAGATATTTATTTGTAAAAAAAATTGACAGACTGCTCTGTCTCTTGTAGAGTAAGGCTTCTGAGCAGACCTGTCTGTGGTGGCAGTGTGTGTTGTAGACGCTTATTTTAAAATTATAATTGGTATTGCTAAAATTACGAGTCCCCCCGGCTCGGTCTTTTAAAACGGGGGTGGTGGCAGTTAAAGGGTTAATTGTGTAATTAGCCCAGTGACAATCGCTCTCAGGCTGCTGGCACATAGATTGTGGTCCCACAAGCTGGAAAATCTTTGTGCTGGGCGCTGCTGAGAGTGGCATTGTTAGGTAAGTGACAGCCTGGTGTAAGGTTGGCCAGTCCTTCGTCGCAAGTTAGCGAGGAGGGCAGGGATCTGCCCCCCGCGTTCGTCATTTTCCTTCCACTTCACAATTATGTGCCACTTTGTGTTGGTCTATCACATAAAATCACATTAAAATACATTTACGTTTTAGGTTGTAATATGACAAAATGTGGAAAATTGCAAGGTGTATGAATACTTTTTCAAGTGCTGGCTAGTCACCCATTCCACTGCTGTAACATACCTACATTTACATCCTCTCCACCACTACATTTGCTGGAGCCTTCTAGAAAATATTTGGTAGACCAGAGCAAATGTCAATTTCCCCTATTATATACAGTACCCAGAAAATATCCATGCTTCTGACCAATAATAGAAAACACTTCTCTGCATTGTTTAGGCCAAAAAAGAGGGTCTCTACCTTGAATAAGCTTTGGGTAGGAAGGTTACTTATAGATGAAGGCTGAATATTAGATTCAAGGGGTGCTGAAGATTATTGGCACAATCAGGGAAATCCAGGAGATTTCCATAACACTGAGACCCCAGTTATCAGGTGATGGATAATCTTTGCTAGCTATGGGTTTTGAGGTGTCATTACAGTCCATCATGAATTTGTTATCTTGTGTATTTTACTTTCACAGACTCTATTGTGTAACATCTTCAAAATGAGTTGCTTATGTCGTGGTAGTTAATTTTATTTAATCTACTTCCAGACAGACAAATGTAAAAATAACAGTGGCGTTTGGCAAACCAGACCTCAAGCTCTGTATTTTTGCACCCTTTGTATAGCCCACAAAGTGTGAGCTTGTGGCCACTCAGTGCGTTTGAAGGACCCTAGGGATGTTGCTCCTATACCTTGCGGGAGGGCGGGGTGGTCAAAAAGGGATGTCAGGGGGCCTGGGTCAGAGGAGAGGGTGATGTTAAGTCCTTTCCTATACCATAGCTTCAAGGAGGCCAAAGTCAGTGGGGATAAAGATGTCAAGCGAGTGTAGTCGTGTTTGTAACCCCATAGAGGAGCCCGGAGGTCTACAGGAGAGAGGTCTTGTTCAACTGTCACCGAAGCCTTGCAGAAAGGGCGGGGGAACCATTCTAGAATGCGAGCCATATGAGCGGCTGTATGGTAGGTCTCAAAATCGGGGAGACCTGTTCCTCCCATTGTCTTCGGAAGCGTGAGCATTTTAAATTTAACTCTAGGAAGTCCCCCGTTCCACATGAATCTGATGGCTAGTGAGCGCAGGGAGGTAAAAAATTATTTGGGGACGTGGATGGGAACCGTTTGGAATAAATACAGGAATTTGGGTAAGGTGTCCATCTTTAGGGTGTTGATCCTTCCGAACCACGGCAGTGAGGACCCTCCCCACTCCTCAAGGTCTTTCCGTATTCGGGAGAGTAGGGGCATATAGTTTAGGGAGAACAAATTAGCTAGGTTTGAGGGTATAATGATCCCTAAGTAAGAGATCCCCTTGGTTTGCCAACAGAATGAGAAATTAGATTTTAGATGGGACAGGGTGGAGGGGGTGAGGGATATGTTAAGGGCTTCCGTCTTAGTTATGTTAATCTTAAAGTTGCTATGGGCGCCAAAACGGTGAAATTCCCTAAGTAGGGAAGGTAGTGAGGTGTGTGGATTCTGAATGTACACTAGGAGGCCATCAGCATACAGGGAGAGTTTGTGGTGTGCAGATGGGGTTTGGATACCAAGAATGGAGGGGTTTTGACTTATGATGCAGGCCAAATGTTCAATTATGATGACAAAAAGGAGGGGGGATAAGGGGCAGCCCTCCCTAGTACCATTTTTGATATCAAAGGGGGCCGATGTGGTACCGTTGACTAAAAGCGTAGCCGAGGGTCGGGAGTATAGGGACATAACTTTGGAGATAAAGGGAACTCCGAGGCCAAGCTGTTCTAGGGACAGCTGCAGAAACCTCCAACTGACCCTATCGAAGGCCTTTTCAGCGTTGAAGGATAAGAGGCAAGCTTTTAGGCCTTTACGCTGTATCAGGGATATAAGGTGTATCGTTTTGGTGGTGTTGTCCCTTGCCTCTCTCCCAGGGACAAACCCCACCTGATCATTATGGATAACTTTAGGTAGTAGAGGGGACAGACAGGTAGCTAGAACTTTTGTGAATAACTTTATATCTATGTTAAGCAGGGAGATGGGTCGATAGCTGCTGCATTGGGATGGGTCCTTGCCTGGTTTAGGGATAATGGCGATGTTGGCAGATAAAGATTCTTTGGAGGGGAGGTTGGAACTTTCCACTGAATTAAAGGCCTTTGTCAGAAGGGGTGCAAGTTAGGGGGCAAAGGTTTTGTAAAATCGGGGCGTGAAGCCATCAGGACCCGGGCACTTACCCACTTTAAGAGCTTTGATGGCCTGCAGGAATTCAGCGGTAGTCAGGGGCTCATCTAGGGCTGACGCGTCCGATCCGTCAACAGTAGGCAGGGCTGTCTCTAGAATATAATCTTGTATGGGGTCGTTGGAGGGGGGGGGACTGGTCATTAGGGGTTGCCCGTGGAAGGTTATATAGCTGCGAGTAGTATTGCCTGAAGGATGCAGATATCCCAGAGGTATTAAATGTTTTCGTTTGATCCAGTTGGACAATAAAGGGGACAGAATGCCACGGGGGTCTAGGGTGAATGATCCTCGCCAGGTGCTTACCACATTTATTCGCCAGTGAGTAGAAGTGGTTTCTTGCTTTGTCTCTGGCGATTAAGGAGTGCGCGTCGTGGAGCTGGAGTAGGTCTCTGCGGGCATTGGAGAGCTGGACAAAGATAGCAGGGTCCAGGTCTCGTTTGTGGAGGGGTTCGAGTTCAGCTATCGTAGTGAGGAGCTTGCGTATATCATTAGCTCTGGCCTTTTTAAGGCGAGAACCGTGCTGTATAAGGGTACCCCGTATCACACATTTGAGTGTGTCCCATTGGTTCAAGGGGGAAGTCGTGTCTGAGGAGTGGTCTCCTATGAAGTCTTTTATGAGAGACATCCGCTACGCATACAATGTCCCGTAGAAGATTGTCATTAAGTCTCCAGTTTGCTCCCTGGCGGGTAGCAGGGGGGCGAACTAGAGTCAGGTAGACGGGGGCATGGTCAGACCACAGTATGTTACCGATCGATGTTTGGAGAGGTGTGTCTAGAAGTGATTGTGAGATGAGAAAATGGTCTAGTCTACTGTAGGAGTTGTGAGCTACTGAGAAATAACTGTAATCCCTATCTGTGGGATGCTGGACCCGCCAGGCATCCACCAGATGGGAGGAGTGTAAAAGTGATTTGATACGTGTCAAGGTGGAATAAGGAACAGAAGACTTACCCGAGGATGTGTCTGCGGACGGGGATAGGACAATATTGAGATCACCTCCAATGACGAGAGCTGGCCCTCCAAAGGAGGACAGTTTGGTGTGGACCGAAGAGAGGAACCGAGCCTGGCCCACGTTTGGCACATAGATGTTAGCCACTGTGAAAAGAAAATCGTTTAGTTTCAGTTTCAGAAATATGTAACGACCCGAGTATGAGAGAATCTAAAACCTCCGGGTTGAAGGACTTAACTAAGTAACTTAAGTTTATTTTAACTGAGTTACTTACATCACTGGTGCTTAGGATGTTGTTGTTTTTTTGTGTAAAGCTATAGCTACCTCCCGAGTTATGGGTTTCTGTGAATGCAAACACCTGCAATATATCTCATTTGGCTTTATGCTGTTCAGTTGCATTCCCTACTAGGATACCCAGTTATTACTTCAGAAAATCAGAAAGGTACTGCAGTCTAGCATGAATGGTGGTGTTGGTAGATGTAAATAGTGACCCCCAGGTGATTTTTTACTATACCATGACGCATTTTTGCTTGATTGAAAATTTGCTCGTAAAGCTCTATAATGATGTAAGCACCCCCTATGAATAATTAAGCTTATAAACCACTAACCAGTGCTTAATTTGTATAAAAAAAACTATACAAGTCTGTCTCTTGAGACCCTGCTAATCCCCCACTGGGATCTGCCATCTTGCCTCCAGAAAACGAGGAGCTTTCACAGACTTTCCCACCTCCCATCTTTTCTTGGACAATCAGCATCCTCCTTGACCAAGTGATTGAGTTAGCTGGGTGGCTATAAATTCCTGGGAATATTCCTACATTCATTACAATTGAGGAATCCATTGGAACGAAGCCACTGGATCCATCTTCAATATTACAGAACAAGTCCAGTTGAAAGTGACTAACTATTACTACATCCATCCATAATAACGACGCTGTTTAGTTTCTTTACGATGAATCTTTGTAGAAAGAAAAAGCGGACTATGACATTACAGGTTACGAAGGTGCCACTCTGTCTGCTTGCTTTGACAGTGGAAAGGTTCACTTTAACTATAATGATAGAACTATTGCTTTCATTAGTAAATGATTTATTCATTCACTGAAAGTCCATTTCACTTATTTTTTTTTCTTTTTTAGCGTTTACAAAATAGGAAATTGTATGCCTTCTTCCTATTAATGATTTAGTTAAAATGAAGTGAGTGCTAGCAGAGGTTTTTGAGTAATCTAAGCTGGCATTGTGTTAATATGAGTACTTTCCTGGCTTTGCTCAGTTTTCAATAGAGCAATACCTGCTATGTGAATTAGCAGGAAAATGGTAGAGGCTTGACGGCTGAATTAGAATGGAGGAGTGGAGTTGAGGCCTAGAGGACCTTTTCATGTAAGCAGCCTTATTCAGAAATTGCCTGTTTGTTTGGCTGCTCGCCCCCTGCTTTTGTTTGTCTCTTAGACCCACCACAATCAACTTACTCCATTAAAACGATTGTAAACAGGGGGGGAAAAGGGGCTTTTATAACGTATTTAAGAGCAACAGTCAAAGAAGGAGAAAAATCAACACAGCCACAGTCTAATTGATGCTGTTTTTGTACGAGACGCAGAGAAGTAAAAATGCACTCATGTTCTTATTTGGGCAATCAGAGCTGTGCTAAATGGAAGTAAAAAGAGCCTGGTACTTTAATTGGCCTTTAGGGCCCTACTTAAAACTACAAATAATAAGTTGCTGGAATTACTCTTCAGTAGATTTGGGAGATGTTTATGCTATGATTCCAGAAACAAGGATTCTAATGATGCCTTAGTCCACTAACTGAGCTCTTGAAGAGCTCAATGAGGTTGTCCTGTATTTCAGCCCAGAGCTTGTTACAAGCATTTCTACAGCATCACTTGGGAAGTCTGTGGGCTATACAAAGGGTGCAAAAATACAGAGCTTGAGGTCTGGTTTGCCAAACGCCACTGTTATTTTTACATTTGTCTGTCTGGAAGTAGATTAAATAAAATTAACTACCACAACATAAGCAACTCATTTTGAAGATGTTACACAATAGAGTCTGTGAAAGTAAAATACACAAGATAACAAATTCATGATGGACTGTAATGACACCTCAAAACCCATAGCTAGCAAAGATTATCCATCACCTGATAACTGGGGTCTCAGTGTTATGGAAATCTCCTGGATTTCCCTGATTGTGCCAATAATCTTCAGCACCCCTTGAATCTAATATTCAGCCTTCATCTATAAGTAACCTTCCTACCCAAAGCTTCTTCAAGGTAGAGACCCTCTTTTTTGGCCTAAACAATGCAGAGAAGTGTTTTCTATTATTGGTCAGAAGCATGGATATTTTCTGGGTACTGTATATAATAGTGGAAATTGACATTTGCTCTGGTCTACCAAATATTTTCTAGAAGGCTCCAGCAAATGTAGTGGTGGAGAGGATGTAAATGTAGGTATGTTACAGCAGTGGAATGGGTGACTAGCCAGCACTTGAAAAACTATTCATACACCTTGCAATTTTCCACATTTTGTCATATTACAACTAAAACGTAAATGTATTTTAATGTGATTATATGTGATAGACCAACACAAAGTGGCACATAATTGTGAAGTGGAAGGAAAATGACGAACGTGGGGGGCAGATCCCTGCCCTCCTCGCTAACTTGCGACGAAGGACTGGCCAACCTTACACCACGCTGTCACTTACCTAACAATGCCACTCTCAGCAGCGCCCAGCACAAAGATTTTCCAGCTTGTGGGACCACAATCTATGTGCCAGCAGCCTGAGAGCGATTGTTACTGGGCTAATTACACAATTAACCCTTTAACTGCCACCACCCCCATTTTAAAAGACCGATCCGGGGGGACTCGTAATTTTAGCAATACCAATTATAATTTTAAAATAAGCGTCTACTACACACACTGCCACCACAGACAGGTATGCTCAGAAGCCTTACTCTACAAGAGACAGAGCAGTCTGTCAATTTTTTTTACAAATAAATATCTGAAAACTGTGGCGTGCATTTGTATTCAGCCCCCGAGTCAATACTTTGTAGAACCCCCTTTCGCTGCAATTACAGCTGCAAGTCTTTTTGGGGATGTCTCTACCAACTTTTCACATCTAGAGAGTGAAATTTTAGTTCATTCTTCTTTGCAAAATAGCTCAAGCTCTGTCAGATTGGATGGAGAGCGCCTGTGAAAAGCAATTTTCAAGTCTTGCCACAGATTCTCAATTGGATTTAGGTCTGAACTTTGACTGGGCCATTCTAACACATTAATATGCTTTGATCTAAACTATTCCATTGTAGCTCTGGCTGTATGTTTAGGGTTGTTGTCCTGCTGGAAGGTGAACCTCTGTCCCAGTCTCAGGTCTTTTGCAGACTCTAAAGCCCCATACACACGGTCGGATTTTCCGATGGATTCTGTCCTATCGGACAATGTTGTCGGAAATTCCGACCGTGTGTAGGCACCATCGGACATTTTCCATCGCATCGGATTGTCCGAGGGACAAAGTTGTATCTCCTGCTCTAAAGATTTTCCGACAACAAAGTCCGATCACACCAATTCCGATCGTGTGTAGCGAATTCCGACGGACAAAGTGCCACGCATGCTCAGATCACATTACAAGATCAAAGCTATTGGCTACTAGCCTCTACGTAGTCCCGTCGTAGGCAACAAACGTCACCACGTTCAGAATGATCGGATTTTCCGACAACTTTGTCCTACCGTGTGTATGCAACACCAGTGTCGGACTAAATCCGTCGGACCAAATCCGATGGATTTGGTGGTCGGATTTTCCGACCGTGTGTATGGGGCTTAACAGGTTTTCTTCTAAGGGCTCTTTCACACGGGGCGGATCAGTGCAGATCCGCCCCGTGGATAGCCGCTTGCTTAGCGGGGATCGCCGGAGCGATCTCTGCTGAGCAGGAAGATGACAGGTCCGTCTCTGCACTCCGTGCAGGGACGGACCTGTCAGAGCGCCGCTCTCCCCTATGGGAGATCGGGTGACGACGGACCGTAGAGTCCGTCGTCATCCGATCCGCTCTGCAGACGGATGAAAAAATGGGGTTTTCCTCCGTCTGCAGAAACGGAGCATAGCGGTCACGGACGAGAGCGGGTGTCAGCGGATTCTCATCCGCTGACACCCGCTATCCCATAGGGATACATGTATGTCCGTTTTTCATCCGGAAACGGAAGGATGAAAAACGGACATACGGTCCGTCCGTGTGAAAGAGCCATAAGATTGCCCTGTATTTGGCTCCATCCATCTTCCCATCAACTCTGTCCAATTTCCTTGTCCCTGCTGAAGAAAAGCATCCCCACAACATGATGCTGCCACCAGTCACGGTGTGGATGGTGTGTTCAGGGTGATGTGCAGTGTTAGTTTTCCGCCACACACATAGCCTTTTGCTTTTAAGCAAAAAAGTTCAATGTTGGTCTCATCTGACCAGAGCACCTTCTTCCATATGTTTGCTGTGTCCCTCGCATGGCTTTTTGCAAACTACAAACCGGACTTATGGCTTTTTTTAAACAATGTCTTTCTTCTTGTCGCTCTTTTTTTGTCATTTTAGTTGTATTCTCTCTCTGTCAAAGTAGAAGTGTCAGGGTGAGTGTCACAGTATAAGCCCTATCTCCTACCTGTGCTTAGTACGGAGAACAGACACTCTACTTTCCCTTCTCTTTTCTCTTCTCTTCCCCTTCCCTTTTCTCTTCCCTTCCCATTCCCCTTTCTCTTCTCTTCTTCCACCAATTAATAGTGAAAAAAATATAATAATAGTAATTACACTAGTAAAATTGGATTCACCAATACTTTTACCAATACTCTGACCATCTAGAACAGTCTGTCAACCCTGGCATGACCATAGGGCCGCACATAATAAGTAATGCTTGAAAGAACTGTCAGAAACTGCAGACCAATTAGAGGAAATGAGGGTCAGAGAGTGTGGACATGCTACTTTTTTGGTTGGGGATGGATGCCTGCAGAAGATAATATGAAATTGGGAACATGTCATATGAGGCTAGTAGAGATCAATGTTATTACCCCGATCAATCTTCCCACTACAGACTGCTGAGATCTGAGGGCCGCACATCATATGCCAGAGGGCTGCATGTGACACTCAGGCCACAAGTTGGACACCAGGGATCTAGAGAAAATGTTTTTCTACGTTTTTGATTGTTACCCAAATGACAAATCTCTATATGTCCCTTATGCCGCGTACACACAAATGGAATTTCTGATGGATTTCCGCTCAAGCTTGGCTTGCATACACACGGTCACACAAAAGTTTGCTGAACTTTCGAACGCAGTGACGTACAACACTACGACGAGCCGAGAAAATGTTCAATGCTTCCGAGCATGTGTCGAATTGTTTCCGAGCATGCGTAGGAACTTTGCACGTTGGAATTGCTACAGACACCCGGAATTTCCGATCTGAACTTTTTCCGACCGAAAAAATAGAGAACCTGCTCTCATAGGACTGATGAGAGTGTTTGGTCGTAAAATGCGACTGTGTGTATGCTCCATCGGACTTTTGGTGGCCGAATTCCCGCCAGCAAAGATTGATAGCAGGTTCTCTATTTTTCGATCGGAAATTCCGATTATCTGTAGCAATTCCAAAGCTCAAAATTCCTACGCATGCTCGGAAACAATTCGACACATGCTCGGAAGCATTGAACTTCATTTTCTCGGCTCGTCGTAGTGTTGTACGTCACCGCGTTCCTGGCGGTCGAAAGTTCAGCAAACTTTTCTGTGACCGTGTGTATGCAAGCCAAGCTTGAGCGGAATTCCGTTGGAAAAACCATCCAAGATTTTTCCGATGGAAATTACGCTCGTGTGTATGCGGCATCAATCTTTTGCTGGCGGGAATTCGGTCAGCAAAAGTCAGATGGAGCATACACACGGTCGCATTTTCCGACCAAAATCTCTCATTGTCTTTTGCTGGCTGAATTTTCCGATCGTGTGTACGCGGCATAAGTGTTTACTGAAATCAAAGTTGTAAACATCTGTTATATTTTTTACAGGCATATGTTCAAGCCTTTGCTAATTGAATGTACCATATATAACTTTATTGAATGGATAGCACTATAATACTTCTTTCAAAACAATATAATATGATTTGACATGAAAAGTATTACAAAAGTGGTGTCGAGTGTAAGTGAAACAAAACCAAAAAAAAAGCGTTGTTTATTAATAAATTTACTTTGAGAATACAAGGGAAAAACAGCACAGCACGTCTCTGAGACATAAGGCTGCACTATTAGAACATTTTAAAAATAGAGATTCAGATTTTCACAAATGCTTATATTTCACTTGTTCTCTTTAATGCTTTAAAGTTCTGTAACTATTTCTCTTTATAAAAAGAAAAAAGATTTCTTTCCCCACTGAACAGAGAAGATAAAACTGTCTCCAACATAACAAAATGTATGCCAAACTTCACCAAATGATGTTAAATCCATTTATTTTACAAAACAACCACAAACAATGGGCCATTTTGTGAATTTGTGCTGTTTGTCATGCCGCATGCCACCTCCTACAATTACTGTATATGGGAGCTAATTAGTCACTTTGCTAATGTAAATTCTTTTCAACAACAAAATTACTGTGTACTAAAACTCATTTAATGTTGGTGTTTTTTTTATTTTTACACAAAACTCTTGTAAATTAATGGAACTAATTACCCTGCTGCTCAGCGCCATTAGTAAGTGCTTTATTTAATCACTGACAGAGTCGTTTTTTGTATTGGAAGGGAATGTGTAAGATAAGAAAGGAGACAGGCAGATGATGGCTGGTGTCTAAAAGTTCAGTTCTATCTGCGCTATACACAAATCAAAGTAGCATTAGCACCAACCTCTCAAATCATCTAGGTATATCGAATTTTATTTTAGATATATACGTGAAAACTGCAGTCCTTTGATGCCCATGTGTATCATTGCATCAATTGACACTCAGCTGCAGTTAGAAAGTGGGCAAAATAAAGAAAATAACAAGCTGGTATTTCAATAAATAATAGACATGTGCACACTGAAATATTTTGTTTCGGAATTTTGCCCGAAAATCCGAAATAATTAAAGTGGAGGACCAGTCAGTAAAACATTTTTTTTTTAAAGTCAGCAGCTACAAACTTTGTAGCTGCTGACTTTTAATAAGCAGACTTACCTGTCCTGGGTGCCCGCGATGTCGGTCCCCCGAGACCGACCGTCCCTCGGCTCTCAGGTCCCGACGCCGCCATTCCAACTAAGGGAAACAGGCAGTGGAGCCTTGCGGCTTCACTGGCCGTTTCCTACTGCGCATGTGCGAGTCGCACAGCGCTTTGTGAATGGGGCACGCTGTGTTGTTGGACACACACAGTTCCCATAACGCACCGTGCCCCATTCACTAGAAGACGACGTGAGGAGGAGAAGACTGAAGATCACTGCAGAATAGGAAGAGGCAGATTAGGACGATCTGCCTAGCAACAGCCATTTCTGGAAAGTTTTTTTTCCTTCCAAATTTTTAGGAACATTTTTATGCAGTTTTTTTTTTTTTAGGGTGGCCCTCCACTTTAAGGTCAAATCTGTCATTGAAGGCTTATGGTGTCTGTCGAATGTTCTAAGAAGATTCGACGGAGCAGCTAAACTGTACGACGCCGCAATCGTACATTTGCGGTCGAATGTTCTGCCTACAAGCTATAGTAGGATTCTAATGTTGTATGACACTAGTAATAATTATATTTATTAATTATTATTACTAGTCAACCAACATTAGAATTCTTCTATAGCCTATGGGTAGAGCATTTGACCATAAATGTCCGCTCGCGCCGACTGCTTCGTTGAATCTTTATGTCAAATCTTTTCTCTCTATGTCGAATAATCTTGGACTAATAGTTAGGTTAGGCACATTCAACCTTTTTTTGCTATTGTCTCTATAATGTCGAATCCTTTCTCTCTATGTAGAATAATCTTGGACTAATAGAGCTAAGGTTAGGCACATTCGACCACAGGTTCGATGGACACAGATCACTATTGTCAGCGTCATGTCGAATCTCTTATCTATATCGAACTGTTGTCACAACGAAAACGAAAATAAAGCATTTGTTTATGTCTGAACTTTCAGTTTTCGGATTCTGCACGTTCGTTAACGAAAATACCCGAAATTTGGACGAGAATGCATTTGGACAAAAACTAATGCACATGTCTAAAAAATAATCTAAATTTTTATCTGTGGCAGCATAGTGGATTAGAGGTTAGCTCTCTTGCCTTGTAGAACTGGGGTTCTACCTCTCTACCGCTCTGTGCTTGCGTGGGTTTTCTTCAAGTACCAGTTTCCTCCCACATTCCAAAGACATGCTGATAGGTTAATTGGCCCTGTCTAAATTGGCCCTAGTATGTGTATGTATGAATGTGAGTTAGGGACCTTAGATTGTAAGCTCTGTGAGGTAAGTAGGTCCTTGACCTAGTGGAGTTTGTTTTAGGTACCTTAAAGAGGATCTTCATTCACAAGTAAAAATAAAAACTCAGCATCTACAAATACGACAACTGCTGACTCTTATTAACCACTTCAGCCCCGGAGGATTTTACCCCCTGCCTGACCAGAGCACTTTTTGCGATTTGGCACTGCGTGGCTTTAGCTGACAATTGCGCGGCCGTGCAAGGTTGTACCCAAACAAAATTGATGTCCTTTTTTTCCCACAAATAGAGCTTTCTTTTGGTGGTATTTGATCACCTCTGCGTTTTAAATTTTTTGCGCTATAAAAAAATAGCGGCAATTTTGAAAAAAAAAGCAATATTTTTTACTTTTTGCTATAATAAATATCCCCCAAAAATATATAAAAAAATATATTTTTTCCTTGGTTTAGGCCAATATGTATTCTTCCACATATTTCTGGTAAAAAAATTGCAATAAGCGTATATTGATTGGTTTGCGCAAAAGTTATAGCGTCTACAAAATAGGGGATAGTTTTTATGGCATTTTTATCATAATTGTTTTTTTTTATTAGTAATGGCGGTGATCTGCGATTTTTTTTATCGGGACTGCGACATTATGGCGGACACATCGGTCACTTTTGACACTATTTTGGGACCATTGTCATTTATACAGCGATCAGTGCTATAAAAATGCACTGATTACTGTGTAAATAAAACTGACAGGGAAGGGGTTAACCACTAGGGGGCGATGAAGGGGTTAAGTGTGTCCTAGGGAGTGATTCTAACTGTGGGGGGGGCTACCTAGGTCATGACAGCGATCACTGCTCCCGATGACAGGGAGCAGTAGATCTCTGTTATGACACAAGGCAGAATGGGTAAAGGCTTTGTTTACATAGGCATCTCCCCGTTCTACCTCTCCACACTGCAATCGCGGGCCACCGGAGTACATCGAGTTCCCGGGACCCACGGGCCCGCTCCCGTGGTGTGCGGCGGGTGCGTGCCTGAAAGGCGGCACATTTAAAGGGACATACCTGTATGTCCATTTGCCTGCCTGTGCCATTCTGCCGACCTACATCTGTGTGCGTCGGTCGGCAAGCAGTTAAAAGGACACTGTCAAATGATCCAACATTGTCCTCAGCCGAGCCAATTTTTGCCGGTCTTTGGATCCCTGGAGCCAGCGTGTTTACTGTGGGAATCTGGCTGTGACTCCTAGCGGCTTCACAGCCAGAAGCCCACTGCTTATGCGTGAGTCATTCTGTGTCTTGTCAATGATTCTGCAGCCTCCTGGGACTTGTGACAAATCTCAAGAATTTGGAAGGGGCAGCAGGGGGAGCAGGTACCTGACAAAAACTAAGTACCTGTCCCCTCTTCCAAAAAAATTAAATATAAAGTACTAATAATGTTGGGGGGGGGGGATCTTAAAAGCAGAACTTCCTATTTAGGGTGAAGTTATGCTTTAAATACATACTGTACATGTCATATTTATGTGTGCTTTAAAGCAAATTTGTTGGTTGAACTAGATGGATGTGTCTTTTTTTTCAACAAATGCAATTATTTTAGTAAATATAAACTGCTAAATACCTATTCTTATCAGCAGTATATAGCAGTCTTGTGACTTCTATCAGTCTCAAGCCAAGCACTGGTTAGAGCTTGCAGGAGGAGTTTTCGGACTGTCCTATGAAATGGCAAGACCCCTGACCCTCTGTCTGGACACTGCTGATTGGCCCTGTGCTGATCACATGCACCCTCCCAAGGAAAAAAAAATCTCTCTAGCAATACACACCAAACTGAGCATTTGCAGCCTGACTCCATAGACTCGTTGTTATCAGGAAATTATCAGGGGACAGTGGAAGGAGGGAAGGATCAGAGAAGACAGAATCAAACATTCTTTTAACACAAATTAACCCCTTAGGTTCCACAGTGAGTATAACAAGCATGCTTTACTGCACATACAGACTGATTTTAATGTTGTGTATTTTAAATAATGCATTACAATTTAACTAAACCCATTAGAATTTAGTCAGCTAAAATGTACTGGATATTTTAGTCAACTAAAATGCAACTAAAACTAAAACAATTTAGATGACTAAAATACGACTAAAACTAAAATGGCATTTTAGTCAAAAGAATATGACTAAAACTAAATCGAAATTTTATGTCAAAATTAACGCTGTCTATTGGAAAAGTTGTAGCCAACCATTTTTAGGCCCCGTTCACATTTGGGTGATTAAGAATTGTGGGTAGAGTCAGTGCGATTCTGTCAGCAATTCCAAAACACTGCAAAACACACATCAGTGTTTGGGTACTATTCATCCTGAATGGCACCTCAAACACAGTATCATTTTGCTGTGAATGTTACACAACACAACTTCCTGGCTCAGGGTCAAATTTGGGTCCCTGAGCCTCTTTACCACAACAAACACGCATAGGGTAGCCCATTCAAGTGAATGAGCTGCCTTAGATCCGCCATGGATGGTGCAATTTTCTTTCCTGCAACCACAAGTTGCAGGAAAGGAAATTGCTTGATTCCCCCATCAACACAGTCAGTGTTGATGGGGGAATCCCTCCCGCGGAGCTATTGTGTTCTCCTGGTGGGTGGGGCCATCCCTGCCAGGACAGCATAGTGATTATTGCTAGTGGCTATAGTCGCTGGCAATAATCGCATGTAAAATCCAACAGCACTGAATTGATCAACTTGAGTACATCACCTTACTCATACATGGTTTGAATCTCTGCTGAACAGGCCGAGATTCAAACTGTATATGGCCGGCTTTATGTGCAACATGTGGAATCGTGTGTAAATTGAAAACAAAATCCAGAGAAGGAAGGCTAGTTCCCGATATGCATGTGTGAACGGGGTCTTAAAATTGGGGAGCACACAATCTTTATGCACCATCCCAAGTGGTATTTTGAACAAGGGGCCCCAGTGAAGCAGCATATATAAAACATTTTGCCCCCACACACTTAGATTGATGTACAGTAGTGCTAGACTTGTTTGTATTGTATGCCATTTAAATCCCATATATAAGGAAGTTTAGGTTGTTGTTTCAGTGCATTCAGTTTATTGGTCTTATAGCTATATCTATATATCTTTTGCATTTTGTATGAGTAATCTCTACCTAAACGACTTGTTGACTGTTAGACAATCCATATTCGTTGTAACCTTCCATACCTATCGAAGCACTAGAATAAGAGTACAAATGTCAAACCTATGAAAATAAAGGTCTGCAGATTGTATTCAGCACTTGTGTCCAATTGTGGAGGAAGGCAGGAATTGATAGCGGTCACATTTACGGGTACTTTGTATGCAGTCAGAATCCTCCTGATGTATGTGGGGAAGTGAAGACCTGGCGCTCACCAGCTGAAAGACAGAAAGAATGGAGGCTATTTGAATACTGATGTGTCCCTCACATTCTCCTATTTCCATTAATGACATGCTCATCAAGGGCAGACAATGGAGCCGGCTGCCTGCGCCTGTCACTCTGTGCCGGTCCTGGCATTGCCAGCTTGTCACTCCTTGGCTGCTTTCAGAAAGCTGTTAGCTAATAAGAAGTGTTCAGGGCAGACAGGTGCTTCCGCTGCTGGGACAGGCTCCATTCCAGCCCAGATACCTTCCTCTTCCTTCTCCCCAGACCTGTGACAGACACCATGAAATGTGGGAATTAGCAGCCCCATCAGCTTGGCCCGCTGCCTGTGCTAAAAAGCAGAAAATCTTCTTGTCACCTATTTGTTTGGTGGAATTTTTTTTTTTTCCTTTCTTCAGTAAATTCAGATTTTTTTCCTGTTCATTGTCTTATGCTCATTAGTGTAAAGTATACCTGTCATATGCATACTGTAGCCATTGGTGGCTTTGGGACTTAGGGCTTGTTCACACCACAATTTCAGTCTTCTGGATGCATTTTGGAATATGCATTTACACGCATTTTTAAGGTGTTCTAGTGTGATTTTTTTTTATTTTGACACATGAAACATCTTTATTTTCATTAGGACAATGTGCATTACGGTTCGTTTACATGCATCTCATGCGCTTCGGATTAACAAAAGTCGCAGGTTGTACTTTTGTTGAAAGCACTGGAATTGACTTCACTGGTGTGAACTAGGGCCATTGGAATACATGGATGTGCATGTATACACTGTGCATGTATTCTGGATGCCGTTTATGGATGTCGTTTAAAGTGGTAGAAAAATGCTGTTTTACCACTTGTAGGGGTTAAATTTTTACCGTCGGTCTCCCCCACACCTTACCTTGAGGCTGGGTTCAGATCTCTGTGTAGAGCGGCTCACTGCAGGGGGTCCGGTGCGTCCCTGTTCACTGTTTCAGGTCCAATTTTGGTCCGAATTTCTGGCTGAATTCAGACCAAAAATGGACCAGAAGACGCACAGGACTCCTGTGCAATTCGCTCCGCAGCCGCCCCGGAGCTGTGTGAATCAGCTCCATTAAGTTGGTCACAGGCTCTTGACATGCAAATTGTCATTCAATTCACAATAGTGTGAACCCAGCCTGACACAGAGCCCTGGGAGTCCTGTTATTCAGACACACACACCGGATCATACAAAACTGAGACTTTTTATTGGCCGCGGCTTATCATGTTAAGTATTCAAAAGACATGTGGGTGGCAACATCTCTGCCCACCAGATACAAATATAATGCATATTATGATAAGTGATGGTCAGATGACATATTCCCTTTACTATAAGGAGAAAACCTCCTTTATTCATTTAACCAATCATAACGATATGCATATTATAACATATTACCGTAATTATTCATGCTTTATAGAATAGTCTTAAACTAACATTTCCCATTAGACAGCTTCCTCTGGTTGTCTCGCTGCTAGGCTATTCTTGAAAATATAACTTCCTCATTTAAGTTTCACTTTTACTATATAACTTTCTCAAATGTGCTTAGAACAGGCAGCTTTCAAACAAAACCTAAAGTAACACTCTACGGCCTGAAATATTATTATATTAAACAATTAGTTAACCCCTCACCATAGTTACATAGTTACATAGTTAGTAATGCCACTTATGCATACAGGTAAGCCTATAATATGGCTTACCTGTAGGTACTGTGAAGATCTCCTAAACTTGCATTGTTGAGGAGATATTCAGAGTGCATGCAGCCAGTGATATCGCCGATACATGCACTCTGAAGGCCTGGCTTACCGTACCGGACCTTCAGAGCCCATGCCGTAAACAGCGGCTCCAGCGCGAACTGATGTACCTGGAGGACACGAACCTGTTTTAAGGTAAGTCTCTCATAATTTGCTAGTATCCGATGAATACTAGCACATTTTGACATTGCCTTGCAGGGGAATTGTTTTTTTTTATCTTCATCTGCGGTTTACTACCGCTTTCAAAAGCAGTAGAAAGTATCTTAGCTGGTTTACACGGCAATGCTTGTGATCAAATGTGACCTGGTTTTGCAGTCTATTATTAGAAGAGGAAAATGAGGGGTACTGTTGAAACCAAACCACGGTCTGGTAGACCAAAAAAGACTGTAAGAAAAACCCACACATAACTTCAGGTGAAATACAAGACTCTCTGAAAACGTGGTGTAGCTGTTTCAAGATGCACAATAAGGAGGCACTTGAAGAAAGATGGGCTGCATGGTCGAGTCGCCAGAAGAAAGCCATTACTATGCAAATGCCACAAAGTATCCCGCTTACAATACGCCAAACAGCAGAGACCAGCCTCAAACCTTCTGGCACAAAGTTATTTGGAGTGATGAGACCAAAATTTAGCTTTTTGGCCACAACCATAAACACTACCTTTGGAGAGGAGTCAACTAGGCCTATGATGAAAGGTACACCATTTTCTACTGTGAAACACGGAGGTGGATCGCTGATGTTTTGGGGATATGTGAGCTACAAAGGCACAGGAAATTTGGTCAAAATTGATGGCAAGATGAATGCAGTATGTTATCAAAAAATACTGGAGGAACATTTGCATTCGTCAGCCAGGAAGCTGCGCATGGGACGTACTTGGACATTCCAACATGACAATGATCCAAAACACAAGGCCAAGTCAACCTGTCATTGGTTACATCAGAAAAAATTGAAGGTTCTGGAGCAGCCATCTCAGTCTCCTGACCTCAATATCATTGAGCCACTCTGGGGAGATCCCAAACATGCAGTTCATGTAAGACAGCCCAAGAATTTACAGGAACTGGAGACTTTTTGCCAAGAGGAATTTGCAGCTTTACCATCTGAGAAGATAAAGAGCCTCATCCACAAATACCAAAAAAATACTTCAAGCTGTCATGTGATGTTAAAGGGGACAATAAATGTATTGTGGGGTATGTAAACTTCCGATCAGGGTAATTTGGCTAGTTTCTGTTGTGATTATGATTTTAAAAGAGTAAACACGGTTGATTGATAATATGAGCACAACTGTATGGCAGTGATGCCTGAGTGCCATTTCTCAGGGCCACAAGAGTGGACCATGCCTGCGCAATGCATGTTCACACAGTCATTTGCAGTCTCCATCAGAATCAAGGTTCAAAACAGGGTACAATCAGGGTTTGGTTGATAAGCAGACTGGTTGGTTAGTTGAGCCGGGAATTTCTCTGGTTTTGTCTTGCATGCATTGTCCTCCCATATGCTCCTTGCCTCCAGTCCCCCATCCTTGCTCTGAAGGCCGGTTATAGGTGGGGTGCAGGGGCCATCTGTGTGTTACTGATGAAATATTGGCAAGGGAACACACCGGACACCTTTGCTGCCATTGTGCTATGTGCTGAGTGTCCAGTGTGCCCCTGTGCCTTCAAGGAGGATTGGGCTACCTCCAGGTAATACTTGCAGCCTACACATGCGTTTGCAAATGTATGCTAACTAAACCCCTGTTTTTAATGCATACTGTTAGACAAGTTCATTTGGTTGGTAAGCAGACTGGTTGGTGAGTTGAGATGGGAATTTCTGTTTGTTAATGCTTGAACAAAGACCTTCATGGCAGGATTCCCAGGCATTAAACTTAAAGTGGTTGTAAACCCTTCCGTACACCCAGTGAAGTGACTGGCCTCAGGTGATACACAGAGATTAAACAAATCCTTCTACATAAGTTGTACCTGTTTATCTGCTGCCTTCTCTTCTCTACATTCATTCAAAGTGCAGAATGTATACAGCTTGTCTTAGCTGTCAGAAAGCAGGGGGCTGGGAGCTGAAGTTATACTCTGCAGAGCTCAGAGAAGAAAGCTGATTGGAAGGAAGTGAACCCCCCCCCCCCCCCCCCGCACACAGCACACAGAAACAGAGCAGATACTGTCAATCACAGGCTGTGTGCTGTAATTCCCTCCCGTCACATTTTTTCTCTTGGTGTCATCAAAAAATACTGGAGATACATTTTGATACATTTGCATTTATTTTATTAATTTATTATTATAAAAAAAAACAAAAAAAAAAAAAAACAAAATTGATGGCAGATGAATGCAGTATGTTATCAAAAAATACTGGAGGAACATTTGCATTCGTCAGCCAGGAAGCTGCGCATGGGACATACTTGGACATTCCATGACAATGATCCAAAACACAAGACCAAGTCAACCTGTCATTGGTTACATCAGAAAAAAATAAAGGTTCTGGAGCAGCCATCTCAGTCTCCTGACCTCAATATCATTGAGCCACTCTGGGGAGATCCCAAACATGCAGTTCATGCAAGACAGAATTTACAGGAACTGGAGACTTTTTGCCAAGAGGAATTGGCAGCTTTACCATCTGAGAAGATAAAGAGCCTCATCCACAAATACCGAAAAATACTTCAAGCTGTCATGTGATGTTAAAGGGGACAATAAATGTATTGTGGGGTATGTAAACTTCCGATCAGGGTCATTTGGCTAGTTTCTGTTGTGATTATGATTTTAAAAGAGTAAACACAGTTGATTGATAATATGAGCACAACTGTATGCCAGTGATGCCTGAGTGCCATTTCTCAGGGCCACAAGAGTGGACCATGCCTGCGCAATGCATGTTCACACAGTCATTTGCAGTCTCCATCAGAATCAAGGTTCAAAACAGGGTACAATCAGGGTTTGGTTGATAAGCAAACTGGTTGGTTAGTTGAGCCGGGAATTTCTCTGGTTTTGTCTTGCATGCGTTTCCTCCCATATGCTCCTTACTTCCAGTCCCCCATCCTTGCTCTGAAAGCTGGTTATAGGTGGGGGGCAGGGGCCATCTGTGTGTTACTGATGAAATATTGGCAAGGGGACACACCGGACACCTTTGATGCCATTGTGCTATGTGCTGGGTGTCCAGTGTGCCCCTGTGCCTTCAAGGAGGATTGGGCTACCTCCAGGTAATACTTGCAGCCTACGCATGCGTTTGCAAATGTATGCTAACTAAACCCCTGTTTTTAATGCATACTGTTGGACAAGTTCATTTGGTTGGTAAGCAGACTGGTTGGTGAGTTGAGATGGGAATTTCTGTTTGTTAATGCTTGAACAAAGACCTTCATGGCAGGATTCCCAGGCATTAAACTTAAAGTGGTTGTAAACCCTTCCGTACACCCAGTGAAGTGACTGGCCTCAGGTGATACACAGAGATTAAACAAATCCTTCTACCTAAGTTGTACCTGTTTATCTGCTGCCTTCTCTTCTCTACATTCATTCAAAGTGCAGAATGTATACAGCTTGTCTTAGCTGTCAGAAAGCAGGGGGCTGGGGGCTGAAGTTACACTCTGCAGAGCTCAGAGAAGAAAGCTGATTGGAAGGAAGTGACCCCCCCCCCCCCGCACACAGCACACAGAAACATAGCAGATACTGTCAATCACAGGCTGTGTGCTGTAATTCCCTCCCCTGTCACCTTTTTTCTCTTGGTGTCAGGAAAACCTGTCAGAGGTGACTCATGCTGATAGCAGAGGAACAAGGCAGAAATTACACTCAGTGCCCTGGATTGAGACAGCTACGCACTATAGTGGGATATACTTTGCTCATATTTCATGTCTACAACCACTTTAAGCTGCAGATTTAAATATATGGATAATTGTTTTTGAAATTACAATAACATTACAGCTTAAATGAGAGTTTAGTGATTTGATTTACACAATTGTGTTGAAATAATATGCAGCAATGCATATCATGGTACCCAAATACGCCTTTACCAATGTACCCGTGTTGCAGCACACCACAAAGCACATCAATTCACTATCATGTGTTGTGGTTTACAATAGTGCCTGAACCTTTTTTTGATACATTTTGAGCCATCAGGGAATCAAAGCAAATAAATGGTCTGCCTTAACACAATCACACCACACCACAAAGATGTAAATGGACCCTAAGCCTGTATCATCATATGCAGTCACTATACAGCAGATGAAATAAGTATTGAACACATCAATTTTTCTAGGTAGATACAGTAGATTTCTAAAGGTGCTATTGACTTAGAATTTAAATTATGTGTTATAAAATGGAATGTCACAGGGCAAAAGTATTAAACACATAAAGAAAGGGAGGTGCAAAAAGGCATGGAAAGCCAAGACACCAGATGAAATCTATAAGTAATTAGAAGGCAATCCTGCCCCTTGTCAGTTCAAATTAATATCAGCTGATTCTGTCTCAACTGATGGCTTATAAAAAGGTGTCTAGTTACCAAGGTGTCACACAAGAAACATCTCATGATGGGTAAAAGCATAGAGATCAATTGGCACTGTGCATCACCCCAAAAACACCCCAATACAAACAGTGTAGTTTGGAGGTGGGAACATCATGATGTGGGGCTGTTTTTCAGCACATGGTACTGACAAACTTCATATCATTGAAGGAAGGATGAATGGAAAAATTTACCAAGACATTCTTGATAATAATCTTCTGCCATCTATCAGGATGATGAAGATGAAGCGAGGGTGGATATTTCAGCAAGACAATGATCCCAATCACAAAGCCAAGGAAACTCTCAGTTGGTTTTAAAGAAAGAAAATAAAGTTGCTAGAATGGCCCAGACAATCACCTGACTTGAATCCAATAGAAAATCTATGTTAACCACTTCAGCCCCGGACCAATTTGCAGCTAAAGGACCAGGCCCCTTTTTGCAATTCGGCACTGCGTCGCTTTAACTAACAATTGCGCGGTCATGCGACGTGGCTCCAAAACAAAATTGGCGTCCTTTTTTTCCCACAAATAGGGCTTTCTTTTGGTGGTATTTGATCGCCCCTGCGGTTTTTATTTTTTGCGCTATAAACAAAAATAGAGCGACAATTTTGAAAAAAATGCAATATTTTTTACTTTTTGCTATAATAAATATCCCCAAAAAATATATAAAAAAACATTTTTTTTCCTCAGTTTAGGCCGATACGTATTCTTCTACATATTTTTGGTAAAAAAAATCGCAATTAGCGATTATTGATTAGTTTGCGCAAAAGTTATAGCGTTTACAAAATAGGGGATAGTTTTATAGCATTTTTATTAATATATTTTTTTTTTATTAGTAATGGCGGCGATCATCGATTTTTATTGTGACTGCGACATTTTGGCGGACACATCGGACATTTTTGACACATTTTTGGGACATTTGTCATTTATACAGCAATCAGTGCTATTTAAATAGCACTGATTCCTATGTAAATGACAGTTGTAGTTAGGGGGTTAACCACTAGGGGGCGGGGAGGAGTCAGTGTGACGTGTTGTGTTTTTTTTTACAGTAGGTGGGCGTGGCTGTACGTGTGACGTCATTGATCGGCGTTCCCGATGACAGGGAACCGCTGATCACTGACAGTCAGTGTAGGAAGCGCGGGGAGAGGTTTGTTTACATAGACCTCTCCCCGTTCTTCCGCTCCGTAACCCGATCGCGGGATACCAGCGGCGATCGGGTCCGCTGGTCCCGCGGCCGGGGTCACGGAGCTCCCGACCGGGTCGCGAGCGCGCCGCTAGCGGCGCGCGCGCGACCCACGGGCAGGCACATGCACGATCACGTACAGGTACGTGATTCTGCCTGCCCGAGCCATTCTGCTGACGTATATATGCAGTGGCCGGTCGGGAAGCGGTTAAGAACTAAATATCAGAGTTCATAGAAGAGGCCCACAGAACCTTCAAGATTTGAAGACTGTGTGGAGGAATGGGTCAAAATCATACCTGAGCAATGCAGTTTCTCCACACAGGAGGTGTCTTGAAGCTGTCATTATTAACAAAGGATTTTGTATGAAGTATTACATTTCAGTTACTGTGTTCTAATACTTTGGCATTGGCGCAGTAAAGGCTTCCTTCTGGCAGCTCAGCCATGCAGCTCTTTTTTGTTCAATTATCGTTGAATTGTGCTCCTTAAAAACAACCATACCGTCTTTTTGGAGAGAAGCCTCTATTTCTCCTGCGGTTACCTGTGTGTTTTTCTTTGCATCCTGAGCAATTCTTCCGCCAGTTGTGGCTGCAATCTTTCTTGGTCTACCTAACCTTGGCTTGGTATCAAAAGAGCACATAATTTTCCACTTCTTAATAAGTGATTAAACAGTACTGACTGGCATATTCAAGGCTTTTGGTATTTTTTTTTATATCTTTTACCATCTTTGTAAAGTTTCATTACCTTGTTACGCAGGTCTTTTGACTGTTCTTTTCTACCTCCTCATGGCTCAGTGTCTAGCCTGCTTAGTGCATCCATGTGAGAGCTAACAAACTCATTGGCTTTTATACATAGACACTAATTGTGATTTAAAAAGCCACAAATGTGAGAAATTAACCTTTAATTGCCATTTGAACCTGTGTGTGCCACCTTCTGTGTCTGTACCATGTGTATGTAAACTTTTTATCAGAGCCATTTGGGTGATTTCTGTTATCATTATGATTTAAAAAGGATCCAAAACACTATGTGATAATAAATGGCTTTATGTGATTGCTATCCTTAAATAAAAGACAGCTTGTGAAAAGCTTTACATGTATGAGTGCAGTGTGGAGAATGATGCATAGCACTGTGGGTTTTTGGGGTGCAGGCCGAGATAAGTGTAACAAGGTGCATGGTGTGATGTGCAGAGTATTGGGGAAGGACTGGTACATGGTATAGTGCAGGGGTCTCAAACTGGCGGCCCTCCAGCTGTTGCGAAACTACAAGTCCCATCATGCCTCTGCCTGGGAGTCATGCTTGTAACTGTCAGCCTTGCAATGCCTTATGGGACTTGTAGTTTCGCAACAGCTGGAGGGCTGACAGTTTGAGACCCCTTGTATAGAGCATCAAGTGTATCATGGTAAAATGTGCTATGTTCTGAGTGTATTGGGGTGTTTGATGGGGTGTGTTTGTTCATGATAAGTGTTGGGGTACTCTGAATATACTTGTATGAGGGTGGGGGGATTTTATATTTGGCCAAAGCTTATTCTTTTAAAAAATCAGTTGTGAATGTAAAGTTAGTTGCGACTCATTGACACCCCTCTTCTAACCCCGATCTTAATAAAAATGGAACTCCAATTACAGATCCCTTTTACAAATTTGGTTATATTGATATATGCAAACATTGGGGTTGATTTACTAAAGGTAAATCCACTGTGTACTAGAAAATGCCGTCGCTGTAGATCTGAGGGGAAGCTCTGCTGATTTCTATCATCCAATCATGTGCAAGCAAAAACGCTGTTTTTTATTGTCCTTGCATGTCCCCTCAGATCTACAGCGACTGCACTTCCAAGTGCACTTGCAGTGCACAGTGGATTTGCCTTTAGTAAATAACCCCCATTGTGTCTACACCCCACAAAATAACAGGATTCTAGAGGTCCATTGTAAACACCTGAAGTGTTATATTTATTAACCCTGCATTCATGGTTTGCTTTAGTTAAGATTCAATACAAAGTTGTGGGCAGCACGGTAGCTTGATGGTTCGCACTTCTGCCTGACACTCACCATGGCCAATGGTTCAAATCCCAACCACGGCACTACACGGCACTACATGCCTGGAGTGTGCATGTTCTCCCTGTGTTGGTTTCCTCCCACACTCCAAAGACAGGCTGATTATTTGACTCCTGTCTACATTGGCCCTACTTTGTGTATGCCCCAAATAAATACATTTAACTGTTCATAGTGGTTTCCTCTTCCATAGGTCTTCAAATATGGCAGAAACCACCAACGTGCATAGAGTCCAGTCCTTCACAGAATAGAAATTTAAAGCTCTCTTAGATACAAACAATTTGACTTTGAATGTCTGCTGCCAATTGTGTAGGGGTGAATGTAAGGCACAGAACAGTAATCTCTACCAGCGGTCATTGATTCCATGGAGCTCATCATATTTGCCACAGACATGTGCAGTTTTATTCGATAAGATTACACTGAACTAGTCAGCATAAAAAAAAAGCGCACATTCATAATATAGATTTATAACGTTGAACTATCCACCCCTGTGTTCCCTATGGAATCGCTAGCTCAGACGACCACTATAAATTTTACCAATGGAAGAAAATATATCTCGGTCCACAGTTAGATTACTAATACTACATCTATACAATAACTATATTACTTATCTTCCATATAAATGTGTCATGCCTCCTTATAGGACTGGCTGTTATCTCTATTATCACCATTAGCTCCAATTATGTTTATACCCGATTTATAAAACTGATTTATAAAACTTCCTAGGTACATCTTCATCCCTGTTTTATAATTTGAATACTCTGCAGACTGATCTTAAAACAAGGGATTGCCCAAAGTACTGTGTGGGAAACTTTTCAAAAGAGATTTATATGGGTTTAATACAGAATATACAGGTTTATTCATTAAAGTGGAACTTTAGTCAGAAAACAAAGTCCTGATATATCACTTCAGGCTATCTGCCTTTTTCAGGTATATCTATGTAAAACATTAAAAATAAGTGACTATACTGTTCAAAATCCAGTAATACACTGTCTCATCCTGCTCTGCACATGCTCAGTTGCTCTCTATACTTGGCACTGTGCTTCTGATTGGTTTCTATACAGAAGTGAGTCTGGTTGTGCACTTTCCAGCTTTAGTAAACAAATCCCATTGTGTACTTATATATATATATATATAGCACCCTCTACCAATAGGTAGGCGCTAGTGTGGATTTTTTGCTAGGGAGACTGTCGGCACAGGTAAATTTAGGCTGGCCTGTGCTTTGAGCTAGGCCTGTTTGTTTTGATCTGGGGCTGGGAGTGGTTAGTGTAGCAGTGGGTGTGACCACCTGTGCTCTAGTTCTGAGGCGCCTCCCCTGCTTCCAGGGAAAATGTTCTGGAAGAGGGGCAGGGCCTGGAGCTGGAGTGCCAGGCAGCTCATGTGGGAGTACACAAAAATTTGGGAGTGATGAAAATCAATCATATGCAGTGATAAATTCAAAAAATCATCAGCAAAACATAAAAGTCACAACTGGTGATTGAATAATGAAAATAATAATAATGAAACCACAAGTCCAACTGAATCAGAGAAGGTCTTGACGTGACAACCTCAAAAATTATAACATACACCCATGCATAAATTAAATATAAAGTCCATCCGCAAATGAAGTGTGTTTTCAATCGCTGGTGAACGAAAGGAATGTGTGGGATCCACCACTACTATGGATAAAATCACTGCTTATCGGATGTCCGTGATCCCCCGTTACAGAGGATCAGGGAAAGCATAAATCAGGCACCGCTAGTCTCCAGAACGAACGCAGCTTACTTAGACTCCCCGCTGACCTCCAGGTCGCCTCCTTGGTAATCAGACCCGTGGGTGGATAACCATACCAAAAAAATATAAAGACTCCAATAGTGTAAAATACCTTAGGGTTTATTGGAAAAAAAAATTAAAACAGTTACACACTTAAAATGTCGTATCAAGAATAGAACGCCTGAAGTCCGAAGTGCTGGCCGGACACAAACAGACACACCCATCCTTCTGGATGATCAATCGATAACACGAGGTGACGTCAGCGCATCACTCCGCACTACGCATTTCGTAAAAGAATTACGTCGTCCAGGGGCCCCTTGATACAACATTGTAAGTGTGTTACTGTTTTTAAAAAAATTCCAATAAACCCTAAGGTATTTTACACTATTGGAGCCTTTATATTTTTTTGGTATGGTTATCCACCCACGGGTCTTATTACCAATGAGGCGACCCGGAGGTCAGCGGGGAGTCTAAGTAAACTGCGTGTGTTCTGGAGACTAGCAGTGCCCGATTTATGCTTTCCCTGATCCTTCATTTGCGGATGGACTTTATATTTAATTTATGCACTGGTGTATGCTATAATTTTTGAGGGTTGCCACGTCAAGACCTTCTCTGCTTCAGTTGAACTTGTGGTTTCATTATTATTATTTTCATTATTCAATCACCAGTTGTGACTTTTATGTTTTACTGATGAATTTTTGAATTTATCACTGCATATGATTGATTTTCATCACTCATACATTTGTCACACATACATTTATGTGACTGATCACATGAAGAAGGGTGTTATATTTACATGTATTCATTTTAATTATTTATGGTTCACATCTGTTAACAGCTTTAGCGCGATTCTTTATTTTTCTCATATTTTCTTACTGTTTTGGTGTTACACAGGAGAATTGCTGCTTCCATTTTTTGCCAGATTTCATTTTTTTTGTGTCCATTTTTACATCTTAGCACATTTTCTTCCCCCCATTTTTTATATAGCTCATGTGGGAGCCCTGACCAATCCCAAACTGGTATTGGCAGGGGGTGGGCTGCCTATATGGGCTGAGGTAACATACCACTGGGGGTTAGTTGCTGGCCGGGTGAAGTGGAGAATCGAATACTAGACAGCAACAGGAGGGCACCCCCATCTGGGGGGGTGCGCCAATCGCAGGAGGAGGCCCGGGGAGAACTGTGAAGGAACTTTGCCTCTACACAGTCATTGGCAATGTCCTCATCTTTACATGGTCATTGATGAGGAATTCCTGGAGCAGAGGGGCTCCATCAAGGACTTGAGGCAGAGAAAGGTCAGTGAGTATACCACAGTGGAGTGCTGGATGTGCCAGGAAGTCTGTGAGGGGACTCCACTTCTACACTGTCAATAGTGAAGTCCTCATAATTACACGGTCAAAGATGAGGAGTCCTGGATCAGAGGAGAGACTGTGGAGAGTTGTGTCAAATCGATGTGACCTGAGGGCACATGATTTGCAAGCAGGGCTGGCTGGGAACAGCAGTCCACTGCTCAACATGTGCTTCTAAACTACTAGGCCTCCAGGGAGAGGTACTGCAGGCCTCTGGCCTAGTAGAAGCGAGCAACCAGAGTCTGCATTAGGAATCATTCAGAGTGGGTCCTTTTTGCTTAAAGAAGATGTGACATTACACTAATAACTACAGTATATGTTTGTGCAGAAGGAAGAAAGGATTTCTGGGAACATCACCCTTACATGGTCAAGGGTGATGTCTTCATCCTTACATGGTTATTGGTGAGGAAGTCCTGGAAGTAATAGTCTGCGGAAGTTAAGCAGAGGAGCAATAGTCTGCATGGTGATGCAGGGAAAAGACTAATTGTTAAACCGTGTACATCAACCCTTCAGACTCAAACTATGTGCTAATCAGTGAACAAATCTCTAAATATGATGGCAAAGTGAATTATTCTATGGGCACCCCATATACCCCGATTTCCCAATAGAGTTGTACCCCCCAATAAACAAAAACAAAACCAGCAAAGGACTGTTCATTCTCTCTGCAAGTGATGTATGGAATTCTGGCAGCGAGGTGATTTGGTGGATGTTTCGTTACTAGTGGCAACTACACCGCTACATACAGTATCTCACAAAAGTAAATACATCCCTTACATTTTTGTAAAAATTTTATTATACCTTTTCATGTGACAACACTGAAGAAATGACACTTTGCTACAATGTAAATTAGTGAGTGTACAGCTTATATAACAGTGTAAATTTACTGTCCCCTCAAAATAACTCAATACACAGCCATTAATGTCTAAACCGCTGGCAACAAAAGTGAGTATACCCCTAAGTGAAAATGTCCAAATTTGGCCCAATTAGCCATTTTCCCTCCCAGTGTCATGTGACTCGTTAGTGTTACAAGGTCTCAGATGTGAATGAGGAGCAGGTGTGTTAAATTTGGTGTTATCGCTCTCACTCTCTCATACTGGTCACTGGAAGTTCAACATGGCACCTCATGGCAAAGAACTCTGAGGATCTGAAAAAAAGAATCGTTGCTCTACATAAAGATGGCCTAGGCTATAAGAAGTTTGCCAAGACCCTGAAACTGAGCTGCAGCACGGTAGCCAAGACCATACAGAGGTTTAACAGGACAGGTTCCACTCAGAACAGGACTCACCATGGTTGACCAAAGAAGTTAAGTGCACGCGCTCAGCGTCATATCCAGAGGTTGTCTTTGGGAAATAGATGTATGAGTGCTGCCAGCATTGCTGCAGAGGTTGAAGGGGTGGAGGGTGAGCCTGTCAGCCTGTCAGTGCTCAGACCATACGCTGCATACTGCATCAAACTGGTCTGCATGGCTGTCGTCCCAGAAGGAAGCCTCTTCTAAAGATGATGCACAAGAAAGCCTGCAAACAGTTTGCTGAAGACAAGCAGACTAAGGACATGGATTACTGGGACCATATCCTGTGGTCTGATGAGACCTGGATGAACTTATTTGGTTCAGATGGTGTGTGGCAGCAACAAGATGAGGAGTACAAAGACAAGTATGTCTTGCCTACAGTCAAGCATGGTGGTGGGAGTGTCATGGTCTGGGGCTGCATGAGTGCTGCCGGCAATGGGGAGCTACAGTTCATTGAGGGAACCATGAATGCCAACATGTACTTTGACATACTGAAGCAGAGCATGATCCCCTCCCTTCGGAGACTAGGCCACAGGGCAGTATTCCAACATGATAACGACCCCAAACACACCTCCAAGACGACCACTGCCTTGATAAAGAAGCTGAGGTTAAAGGCAATGGACTGGCCAAGCATGTCTCCAGACCTAAAGCCTGTCAGTGCTCAGACCATACGCCGCACACTGCATCAAATTGGTCTGCATGGCTGTCGTTCCAGAAGGAAGCCTCTTCTAAAGATGATGCACAAGAAAGCCCACAAACAGTTTGCTGAAGACAAGCAGACTAAGGACATGGATTACTGGAACCATGTCCTGTGGTCTGATGAGACCAAGATAAACTTATTTGGTTCAGATGGTGTCAAGCGTGTGTGGAGGCAACCAGGTGAGGAGTACAAAGACAAGTGTGTCTTGCCTACAGTCAAGCATGGTGGTGGGAGTGTCATGGTCTGGGGCTGCATGAGTGCTGCCGACACTGGGGAGCTACAGTTCATTTAGGTAACCATGAATGCCAACATGTACTGTGACATACTGAAGCAGAGCATGATCCCGTCCCTTCGTAGACTTGATGTGGCAGTATTGCAACATGATAACGTCCCCAAATACACCTTCAAGATGACCAGGAACTCCATGCCCAAGAGGGTTAAGGCAGCGCTGGAAAACAATGGTGGCCACACAAAATATTGACACTTTAAACCCAATTTGGACATTTTCACTTAGGGGTGTACTCACTTTTGTTGCCAGCAGTTTAGACATTAATGGCTGTGTGTTGAGTTATTTTGAGGGGACAGCAAATTGACACTGTTATACAAGCTGTACACTCACTACTTTACATTGTAGCAAAGTGTCATTTCTTCAGTGTTGTCACATGAAAAAATATAATAAAATATTTACAAAAATGTGAGGGGTGTACTCACTTTTGTGAGATACTGTATATACAAGCTGTATATATATACTGTATATATATTTAGCAGAGGCCTTATGCCACGTACACACGGTCGGAATTTCCGATGGAAACAGTCCGATGGGAGCTTTTCATCGAATTTTCCGACCGTGTGTATGCCCATCGGTCAGTTTCTGTCGGAATTTCCGACGGACTTTGGATTGAGAACCTGTTCTTAATTTTTCTATCTATTCCTTTCTATCGGATTTTCCGATCGTGTGTATGCAATTCCGACACGCAAAATTCCGACGCATGCTCGGAAACAATTCGACGCATGCTCGGAAGTATTAAAATTTGTTTTTATAGTGCCGTCGAACTTGTTGTATGCCGCGGTGTTATTGACCGTCGGAATTTGGTGTGACCGCGTGTAGGCAAGACAGTTTGAGCGAAATTCCGTTGGAATTCTGATGGGAAAAACATCAGAGCTTTTTCCGACGAGAATTCAGACCGTGTGTACGCGGCATTAGATAATAAAATAGCAGTCATTTGAAATGTTTTATGTCACACGATTTTTGTGCAGGGTTTTTTTAAACGTATTTCTTGGGGTAAAAAATACACTTTAATGAGTTAAAAAAACAAAACACAAAATATAACCCAATTTTTTGGTAACATATGAAAGATGATGTTATACCGAGCAAATATATAGTGTACTCAGCACGTCATGCTTTAAAATTGTGCCCATTCGTGGAATGGTGCCAAACATCGGTACTTAAAAATCTCCATAGGCGACGCTTTAAAATTTTCTATAAGTTACCAGTTTAGAGTTACAGAGGAGGTCTGGTGCTAGAATTATTGCTCTCGCTATGACGTTCATGGCAATACCTCACATGTGTGGTTTGAACACGTTTACATACGTGGGCATGACCTACATATGTGTTCACCACTGTGCACGAGAGGATGGGGGCACTTTAAAAAATTTATTTTTTTCTATTTTTTTTATTTATTACACTGTCTCTTTAAATGTTTTTTTCCCTTGCAATAGCAACACAGCGTCACAGGTCCTCTTTATGCAGAGATCTTCACCGATCGTCAGGTAAGCCTGGGAACCATCGAGAAGCAGCGGAAGGGGAGGGCACCCCTCCCGCTGCTTCTAAAAGTGATCCAGTGGCAAATTAGTTACTCAAACCACTTTTATCTTGTAGAGAATTGCCGGGTGAAAAAAACAATACCAGGGTTATGGCATATTGCATATGGAATATTGCTGCGGCCATAACCCCAGTATTTCACTTGACACATTTGGCAAGTAGGTAACGTGGTTCTAAACCTCTGAAATGAAATATGAACAAAGCATATCTCTCTATTGTGTGTACTTGTCTCTATCCACAGCACTAAGTGTCATTTCTGTCTGCTGCTTAGTTCCTCTGCTATCTGCATGAATCACTTCTGACAAGTTTTTCTGACACCAAGGGGTAAAAAGGTGATCGGGAGGGAGCTCCAGCATACAACCTGTGATTGAAAGCCTCAGCTCTGTTCCTGTGTGAAGGTGTGAAGAAGGTGTCTCCAATCAGATCTAAGCTCTCCTCATTGAGCTCTGCAGAGTGTAACTTACGCCCCGCCCTCCCCCCCATTTTCTGAAAGATCAGACAAGCTGTATAAGTTCTGGATTTTGAATGGCGGTAGAGAAGAGGAGACTGCTGATAAACAGGTACAACTTATGTAGAAGGATTTGTTACATCTCTGTGTGTAACCTGAGGCTAGTCACTACACTGCAGTGGCATACCATCCATTTGTACATTGTGTGCAATACACACGGGCCCTGAGGGTAGGTGGGTGGGGCCCACTGTGCACTAACACGCAGTTCACACATGGAGGAGCTGCCTGCCCCCCCCTGTACTACCTCCTACCCCTACCAATCCCCCGGAGCCCACTCCCTGCAGCACTGCTGGACAGCTTCCCCTCCTCTCCCTCTCACTGGCTACATGTCATGTTTACTAGAACCTTCCTGAAAGAACATAGTGAGTGATCGGTACTAATCTCTCTTGTGTTCATTCATCACTGAAGCATTGTAAACTGTGTCAGTTTACAAAAAAAGTGTAGCTGCTGACATTTAATAAACAGACACTTACCTGTCCCACGGTCCAGTGATGCGACCGCCCGGAGCCTCACTTCTTTCGTTCTCCTGCGCTGGCATTGCAAGTGTGGGCACCCGGCTGTGACAGCTCGCGGCTTCACAGCTGGGTGCGCACCGAAAGAACATAGTGAGTGATCGGTACTAATCTCTTGTGTTCATTCATCACTGAAGCATTGTAAACTGTGTCTCGGTTTGTGAATAAATAGGAGCCTCTGTACAGAGACATTCATTAAATTGCAGTGCAGCTGAGATTGCAGAGAAAGGAAATAAGGACTCTATGGACTCAGTCCTCAGCCCCCCCCCCCCCCACCTTTTCATGGCCCTCACAAAGTTGTACACTATAGTATCAAGGCCTTAGTAAGAAATTAACAGGAATTTTGTAAGTTATGTTGTATTTATGCATGCTAACAATGATTTTTGGTGAAAACAGTGATTTGATAAACGTTTGTGCAACTATTGCAGGGCCTAAAAAAACAACCATTGCAGGGATGCAGTCTGACTAACCTGGGGGGGATTGTACTGGGACAGACTGCTGACCTGATGGGGATTATACCGGGGAACAGATTTACTTGCGGTGGATTATACTGGGGGACTGACTGACCTGGGGGGGGGGATTACTGGGGGACAAATTGCCCTGGGGGGAGGTGGAAGGATTAGACTGGGGAACAGACTTGCATAGGGAGGATTGTACCGGGGACAGACTGACCAGGGAGATTATACTGGGGATAGATTGACGTGGGGGGGATTATGCTGGGGGACTGACTGACCTGGGGTGCACTAAGCACAACACAATTTTCTGTTTATCAAGCAAGGGGCCCAACTTATGATCTTACACACAGATCCACTATTTTTCATGAAAGGGATTATAACCAGATTTACTGTTGCTGAAGGGGGAAGGGAGCAAAAGGGATGACACAGAATTAGGGAGGGAGAAAAACAAAACAAAAGCGGTAACAAAATAAATTCTGTTGCCAGGGAGACCATACAAACAGAACAAAAGATTTTAGCGCACACATACAAAAATGTCATTTAAATCCTTACATTTTTGTATGTGTGCTCTATAATCTTTTGTTCTGTGATTTTTTTTAAAGTCACGCCTACCCTATTTTTTGCATGTTCTCGTGCATTTGGCCATCCATTGAAATGAATGGGCTGTCAAAAACACGCACCCTTGAACATGTTCATTCTGGTGTGAACCAGCCTTTAGACTCCTTTCACACCTAAGCGTTCACTGAACATGTGGAAATCACGTGTTGCACTTGTGGTGCCATTCATTGTATTTAGTCCCACAAAAGTAGTGTATTGTGCAAAAAGGTGTTCAGAAGATGCTAGGTGTGAACCTATGAGCCTTATTGAAGTTTTCAGCCAAAGATCTTTGATATATATTTGCTAGGGCAGAATTTAAGCGGATCTGATCTGCTTAGCTCTTCCCAAAAAAAGCAGGCATGGGGTGAATTGGCAGGGACATCATCCACTGCTGTTATGCTGTCCTTTTGGTGTGTCCCTGTGCCTTGAAGGAATGAGCTCCCTCCAGGCAGACCTGCCCTCAATGGGGCTGATTTACTAAAACTGGAGAGTGCAAAATCTGGTGCAGCTGTGCATGATAGTTAATTAGCTTCTAACTTCAACTTGTTTAATTAAGCTTTGACAAAAAAAAAGAAACGAAAAGCTGATTGGTTTCAATGCAGAACTCACAATGTATCCATTGCTATATATGATGCAACATGGAGGCTCTCATAGACTAGAGTTAAGACCACACTATACAGAGGAGCCTTGATGTGAGAGTTCGGCTTCCACATATATTTGCAAATAGTATCTACAACTAAGGCCCCTTTCACACGAGGCGGACTCCTTCCACTTGATTAGGAACTGGTTCTGGTTCTGCCTTCTTCTGACATTAAGGATGGCTTCCACCTCGAACTCCTCCTCCCCGTCCACTATGACCGGATCGGGAGGAATGGCCCTCCGGTTGGGGAAAGGGTTACTAACCGAGGGCTTCAGTAAGGACACATGGAAGACCGGGTGAATCTTCAAAGAATCTGGAAGTTCCAATTCATACGCCACCTCGTTGATCCTCCTCTTGACCGGGAAGGGGCCCAAGAACTTGGGGCCCAGTTTCCGTGAAGGGCAAGCCAGTTTTAGGTTAGAGGTGGATAGCCATACAGTTTCGCTCGGGACAAGCACCAGTTCCCCCCGTCTCTTTTTGTCAAATACGGTTTTGTTGTACTCCTGGGTCCTAGTCATGGTCTCCTGAAGAAGTTGGTTGTTGGTGGAAAAGAACTGAATTCGCTCTTGGACTGCTGGCACAGTGCAGTCAGGAAGTGAGTTAGGCAGAAATGCCGGGTGGTACCCATAGTTGGCGAAAAAGGGGGTCTGTTTGGTGGCGGAGTGGGTGGCGTTGTTATATGCGAACTCGGCCAGGGGCAGAAGGGAGATCCAGTCATCTTGGGCGAAGGAGGAGAAGCAGCGCAGGTACTGCTCTAGGGTCTGATTGGTCCGCTCCGTCTGCCCATTAGACTGAGGATGGTACGCAGAGGAGAGAGAGAGTTCGATATCCAAGGACTGGCACAGGGACCTCCAGAATCGAGAGGTGAATTGTACCCCTCGATCCGAGACGATGTTAGCCGGGACCCCGTGAAGGCGGACAATTTCCCTAATAAAGGCCCGTGCCGTCTCTGGAGCCGAGGGGGTGCCCTTCATGGGGATGAAGTGAGCCATCTTGGACAACCGATCGACGATCACAAAGATCGTCGTGTGGCCTTCTGCTGGGGGCAACTCCACAATGAAATCTAGGGAGATCATCCTCCAGGGACGATCTGGGACAGACAGGGGTTTAAGGAGACCCCAGGCCTTGGTTTTGGGATTCTTGTTCCGGATGCAGGTGGGGCAAGTGTCCACAAATCTTTTACAGTCAGCCCGTAGTTGAGGCCACCAGAAGGTACGCTGTACCAAGTCGGTGGTCTTAGCGACACCGAAGTGACCAGCCAAGGCGTGGTCATGGCACAGCTCCATAGTTGTTACCCGGAGCTGTTCCGGGGTGTAGATCTTGTCCCCGTACCAGAATAGGCCATCCTTCTCCTGTAGCTGGGTTTCGGAAGTGGGCCTTTGCCCTGCTGAGGCACGTTTGAATCTGGACAGCAAGTCCTCTTGAAGAAGGAGAAAGTTTCCTGGGGCCAGAATAGTGTCAGGGGGATCTTCTTCCTGGTGCTTGTGGTACATCCTAGACAGGGCATCTGGTTTGACATTCTTGGATCCGGGCCGGTATGTCACATGGAAAGTAAAGCGGGAAAAGAAAAGTGCCCATCTGGCTTGTCTGGGTTTCAATCTCTTGGCTGACTTCAAGTATTCCAGATTCTTATGGTCGGTGAATATTAGAATGGGGTGAGAGGCCCCCTCCAGGAGGTATCGCCATTCTTCCAGGGCAGCCTTGATCGCCAGTAGTTCTCGGTCGCCCACATCATAGTTCCTCTCGGCCGAGGACAACTTGCGGGAGAAGAAGGCGACCGGGTGCAGCAGGGACTTGTCCCCCTGTCTCTGGGACAGAATGGCACCCACCGCGATCTCGGAGGCATCGACCTCCAGGGTGAAGGGTAGAGAGGAGTCCGGGTTCCTGAGGATGGGTGCCGAGGTAAAAAGAGTTTTAAGGGCATCAAAGGCCTCCTGGGCCTCAGAAGACCACCGGAACCGGGTCCCTTGTTTGGTCAGTTGGGTGATAGGCGCCACAATGGCGGAGAACCCCCTGATAAACTTACGGTAAAAATTGGCAAAGCCAATGAACCGTTGGATGCCCTTTTTGTCTGCCGGAGTGGGCCATTCCAAGATGGCAGAAATCTTCTGGGGGTCCATCTTGATGCCTGTACTTGAGATGATTAGCCCAAGGAAGGGGATACTCTCCTGTTCAAACTGGCATTTCTCTGCCTTGGCATACAGGCCGTGGATACAGAGTCGTCCCAGGACCTCCTTGACGTGTCTGCGGTGGGTCTCTAAAGAGGGGGAAAAAATCAAGATATCGTCCAGATATACCACGGCAAACAAGTCCAGGAAGTCCCGAAGTACGTCGTTAATGAAGTATTGAAAGGTTGCGGGGGCATTGCACAGGCCGAAGGGCATCACGAGATACTCGTAATGCCCATACCGTGTCCGAAAGGCCGTCTTCCACAGGCCTTCGCCCCTGCTGGAGGGCGCGCAGAGTGGTCTCTGCGGTGGCAGCGAGTTGGGGGTCTTCATAGAGTTGGGCCATAGAGTCAAAAAATGAATTGAGACCGGCCAGTGCAGGGTCCTTCTGCTCTAGGAGGCGGTGGGCCCAGGTCCGCGGGTCTCCGGAGAGTAAGGAGATCACGAAGCCCACCTTGGTGGCTTCCAGGGAAAAAGTACGTGGCTGTAGTGCAAAGAACAGTTCACAGGAGTTACGGAAGTCCCGAAAGAGGTTGCGGGCACCCGAGAATCTCTCGGGGATTGGTACCCGGGGCTCTGGAGGGAGCATTATTACCGATGGTCCTGGACTTCCCCCAGATGGGGCTGTTGGTGGTAGAGCCAGCACCCGTTCTTCCAACCGGGTGTATCCCTGCTGGAGATTCTTTACCGCCTCGGTCAGTCCTGCCAGGTGTTGGCACAGTCCTTCCATAGGAGAGGCCCCCTGCTCAGACTCAGACATGGCTGTCTGCTACTGTCACGCTCCCTGGTAGTGGTGAGTCTGATTAGCAGAGAAGGGCCTCCCTTGCGGCTCCCACTCGCCGGTCCCCTGATGATGGGACAGTAGGACCAGGAGTCAGGAGGGGCACAGGTGCCTGGCAGGAATGGTCAGACCGGTACGAGAGCTTCCTGGATAAGCTCAGCGGATGAGGTAAGTAGGTAGCTGTAGGCAGACTGGAACAACAGGTAAGCTGGATCTGTGTGCAGACTGGAACAACAGGTAAGCTGGATCTGTATGCAGACTGGAACAACAGGTAAGCTGGATCTGTATGCAGACTGGAACAGCAGGCAGACTTGGATCTGTATGCAGACTGGAACAACAGGCAGACTTGTATCTGTGTGCAGGCTGGAACAACAGGCAGACTTGGATCTGTATGCAGACTGGAACAACAGGCAGACTTGTATCTGTATGCAGACTGGAACAACAGGCAGACTTGGATCTGTATGCAGACTGGAACAACAGGCAGACTTGGATCTGTATGCAGACTGGAAAAACAGGCAGACTTGTATCTGTATGCAGACTGGAACAACAGGCAGACTTGTATCTGTGTGCAGACTGGAACAACAGGCAGACTTGGATCTGTATGCAGACTGGAACAACAGGCAGACTTGGATCTGTATGCAGACTGGAACAACAGGCAGACTTGGATCTGTATGCAGACTGGAACAACAGGCAGACTTGTATCTGTATGCAGACTGGTATAGCAGGTAAGCTGGCTCTGGAATGGTCAGGCAGGCCGGGTCAGATATCAGGCTGGCAGCACGGTACAGATGGAGCAGACAAGAGGATGGTCAAAGACAAGCCAAGGTCGATACACAGGGACAGAGCGGATGGTCAAGGATAGCCGGGTCAGATACGGGTAAACAGACTTCAGATCAGGTTTCAATACACAGAACGTTGTAGAGCAGACAGCGGGGACCGTCAGTCACAGGAGGGTTTAAATAGCCTCATTGGCGCCAATGGAGGCGCGCACCCGTCTGCGCACGCTCGCCCCCGTCTGCGGGCGCGCGCGTGCACGCGCGCGCTCGCGCATGCGCAATGGCAGCCGAGAACGGGAACCAGGGATGCTGAGGCGCCGATTACTGGCAGGATCATCAGGTCGCCGGCCACGGATGGAGCCCTCATGACACATTGTCTATCACAGGTCCTATGGAGTTTACTCCTTTGTGGAATAATCCTAACTATCCTGAATTGTGTAAATTGCAGGGATTCTCCTCATGGAGACAGCATGGGATCTGGTTATATCACCAACTGTATAATGGTAGTACTCTGAAGGCATTTGATCAGCTGGGTGAGGAGTTCTCCCTCCAACATAGTATTTTATCAATATCTTCAACTCCGACATGCAATACAGACACAGACACAAACGCTCTCCTTAGCTATATCTAGCTCCTTGCTACTACGGGAAATTCTGCAGGCTATCACTCGCAGGGGTCTGATATCGAGGGCCTTAATCTGTTTTGTTGTCTTCTATTCAAGATCACACACTGTTAAAGTAGCGCTCGTTGGGTCACTGATATCGGAGCCATAGATCAAGATCAATGGGATATGGCCCTAGAGGTCCTCCCTGCTGTGTCGGTGTCAGCTGCACAAACTCTCACAGTTATTTATCTTACACAGAGCCTATCGCACCCCCAATAGGCTATATGATTGGGGCCGAATTGATTCTCCCTTATGTCCAAAGTGCTCGATGGTCAGGGGGGACTTTTTACACATGATATGACATTGCCCGAAACGTGCCCGATATTAGGCGGAGATAGTGCGGGTGATCTCTGATCTAGCCCAAATACCTATATCTCTTGATCCACTGGTGTGCATGCTGGGCGCAATTGATGCTGAAATGCATCCAAAAGGTATTTATATTATTATATTATATTATATTAGTGTCCAGACTATTGTACCTAGCTAGAAAGCTGATCGCCCAATTTTGGTTGGCTCCCACTGTACATTCTAGGGCACAGTGGATCGCCTACGTTAAATCCCTTCTACTTAGAGAGCAGTTGGTTTATCGCCATTGAAAAGCGGTTAAAAAATTTAACCTCATTTGGCAAAGTTGGCTTGATAACCCAAGTCTCACCCCACCACAATTAGTGATGGATAGGTTATTACAATTATAAGACCACCTAGAGTTATCATGGTTATGGCCTGAATTTGGGAATTTCTCCGCTGTACATCCGAGAGTAGACAAAGGAGACTTCTGAGTAATTGTTCCTCAATAAACTCAGGCTGTTTTGTTTTATTTTGCTCTATGTTTTTTATTTTTTTATAAAATTTTGGATATGCTTTACATATGATGTGATGCTCTGTACCTGGTTATATGTCTCATGTTCAATGCAAGTTTTGATGGTTGTTATCTATACCTTTCAACTCTACAATGTACAAGCACTTTTTTTTTCCTTGTCAATAAAAAAAAGTTTGGATTAAAAAAAAAAGTAGTACTCACAATTGTATGGAAGGCCAGCAATAACAGTTGAGAAACACAAAAATTCCCATAGGCAGATACACACTGATTAAAGTACATGTAAATCCATTTACTAAAATACCATAAATCTTTAACATGTTAATGTAATTTCAATAATAATTTTCAAATCTACTGCTTTCATTAAAATAATACCCGATGAGCCTACCATGAAGGTCTTAGCTCAGGTGCTTCCTGTTATATGGTGACATTGTTCTGTCCTTACCTCCCCATTTCTCTCTGGCATCGTGTCACGTACCTGGTGGCTGAGCCCACTTATGCAGGGAGTGGCTTCTCGCATACCTCTGGCTCGAGAACCCCTGATAGAGCAGACACAGGCTCGGGAGTGCAAAGGTTGCAGGTCGAGGGGCTGATCCGGACTTCAGGTGTGCTGCGAGGAGACCAGTCGTGGGTTGGAGCAGGGACCCTGGAGGTGTACTGTAGTCCAGGAGAAGTAAGCTTGTAACTGAAGACTGCGGACAGCAAGCAGGTATAGCAGTTCAGAAGGATCAGCAAGAAGGACCAGACTGACAGCTGGAGGCAGCAACAACTAGGAGGTGTCCTGTTGTCCTAAACACAAGCAGGTTTCAGGCAGGCCGGGTCATACACTGGCGGGCAGATACGGTACAGAAGCAGCAGGCAAAGCGTAGTCGTGTAGCAGGCCGGGTCGGTAACAGGCAGGCAGCGAAGGACAAGGGGCAGGCAGAAGAGACATCAGAACAAGCCGGGATCGGAGACTGGCAGCAAGCAGGGAAGGTCAGAGACAAGCCGGGTAACAGGAATCGGCTTCAACAGGATAACAAGCAGCTAGGGGTCTCAGGAACGATGTAGACTGGACAGCAAGATGGCATGGTGACAGTCTCCTTTAAATAGTGCTCTTGGCGCCAAACACTGTCACACTGCGGCTCTTTTGATGGGGACTCTGCGCACGGATCTTCTACTGCCAGCCAGATTGTTAGAATGTCTTCCTTGACACATTGTCACACTATCATGCACTTTCATTGGAGATTATAATGTTGAAGGCTGTCTTGAGCATTGACATCAGAGCCTACTTGAGAAAGAAGGTGACCAGCAACACCGAGATGAAAAAAAAAAGATAAAAAAGTCTGCATGAAGAGTACTTCACCTAACTTATGGCTTTATACTGTACTATGATTAGCAAATTGTATAAATCTTACTGAAGGGAGATGTAGAGAAGATTTCTAGGAAGACATGTAATTCCCTGATTACTTGTGACCTCTCCTTGTAGAAAAGTGGAGTACTGTAGATTTTTTCAAGTTGAGGAGCTGCAAGTACCTATTTCACATGCACCGTCACCTACTGGGGATAACTGGTATTCTAGTGTGATTACAAAATGCAACAGAAGGACTTCAGCCTTCAGCCTTCCAAACATCGTAAACAAGAGTTGGGCAGGCAAGGATCTTATGGTTGTTTACAACACCCCTGTGGGAGATGAGAACCTCCCTGTGTTACTTCCCCTCTTAGAAGATTTCCATTTTACATGGAAATCCCCTTAAATCTTAAAATTAGCAAATAAAAATATTACTTATTTAATATTAAACAGCTCCTGGAAGAACAAACACCACCAACATATCTTGTAGACAGGAGAGAACATTAAAGCACCCGAGCGCCATCCAGCAAATCTGTTTACATAAAGATACCTAAAATATAGTATGGTAAATGAATGTAATGGAGGACTTGCAGCCCAGCAGCGCTCTGCTTTTAATGGTATAATGGCCAGAGAAATCTTGCATAAGCCAGAGAGCGACTGACTAAACTTACAACATAAAACCCCCCTCCTGTCATTTTTTATAGGAACTGTAAAACATTTTATTGGATTTATGAGCTACATAATAGCCATGGAGAAAGTAACTTGAATTAGAACCAACTCTCAAGTATAATGTCAACTATAAACCCTTCTATTGCCCTGTTCCTTCAGCTTTTACTCTCACTTTTTTATTTTTACCAGGGGACTACATTACCATCAAATTCTTCATCATACTGCCGAAGCAATGACTTCACAACGCACATAAATTCCCGTACAAATCTCAACCACAAAGTGCAGCAACAATGCAGCTGGGTGATATAAGGGTGATATACACAGAATTCTTCTAGCTAACCTTTTAAGTGCCAGCCAACAAATAAAATCAGCTTTCCGTTTAATCTCAGAGATGCTGTCTAGCTTTTTGTCCCAATGGTTCAAACAACTGGGGACAGCCTCCAGGGCCCATTTGCATCTTTGAGTGTTCCTGGTTCATGGGCTAGTTCTGTTACTGGTTATCTCTACATGATACAAGCAGTATACACTGCTTGGGAATTATCTTGATGGTTGATCTGCCTAACAGTGCTACTGGTTTTGTTTTTTTCTTGTTATGGGTATTGTGTCCCCTCTGGTTTTGTTCTAGATTGGTCGGTACTAGTTATTACTAATTTTTCTTTTTGGCCCTTATCCTCATTGATTTCTCACCTGGCTCACTGGGGGGGGGGGGGGGGCAATTAGGCGCTTTGTGCACTGTTGCCCCTTCATTTTTTTCATTTGCAAATACTCGATGTTGTTCGAGTGACATGTTTGATAACATCTTTGATAAATTATCCGCCTAGGTATGTACGCTGAACCTGCCTTGTCTTTTGCCCATACATGTGCAAATTACAATATTAAATCCTGATATCTTATCTCCCATTTAAGATCATCATATCTGATTTTTCCCGAATCTTCGCTGAGTGATCCGTGTTGGGCCTTTCGACAGCAGTCTTTTCACTTACTTATCCTTTTGATACATAGGACCCTCTCAGTTTCCCACACTGTTTGGGTTACTAATACTTTCTTGGTACGTGACCTATGATGCTCATTTTCTTGTGATTTATGCAATTTTATTCTGATTTATTCTTGAAATGTATTTCTGTACTAATGCTTATTTAATGACATATATGCTTTTCTAATAGACACCTGGCTCTGTATGTTAAAAAACACCTGAAGAAGGGCATTAAGCCGGAAACCTTAGGTTTATCCATTAGCCTACATGTGTCTGTATATGTATCATGATTTATATAAATGTTTATGCACTTTTTTGTCTGATGACTTAAAGTCTTTTATTGTATATACTATTTTATAATAAACTCTTGTTTTACACGAAAAAATACTGTTTTTGGTCATTTTAAAAGTCCCACCCAACAAAGGAGTTTTTGTGTTTTTCTACTAATTTTGGGATGCGGTGACCTGAAACATTTGATCCTGCAGGTCTTGGAATCTTTTTTTCTAGATTGGTCGGTACACCCATGTCTGGGCTGTGCCCCCATAGGCTTCTGCATTCTTTCTAAAACCTTCAATAAACAGAAATAAAAATAAAAATGCCATGTATCTGGGGAAACCACCTCTATTCCCCAATCTCAGGATTTGTTTGCAGATAGTAGAAAGTTCAAAAGGGAGTGGATAAAGGCTACTGTGGACTTTCATGGTACCGTACAAAGGCTTAACATACACAAAATGTGTAAAAAATGAAAATTTTTATTCCAGCAATATATTAAAACATACAAAACTCTAAAAAATAGACACAGAACCCTGTGTCCTAGACATCCAGCTATAAAATTACAGATGGAGTGACCTTTGGAAAATGGCCATTGTCAACTCTCAACATGTTTCACGGGAAAGACCACCGCTTCTTCAGGAGCTTGTTGTATGGTAATCTAGAGCAATCATCACATGTAATACTATAATAGAGAATAGAAAGCAAAAAGGCAATGATTACAACATATGTGGTGAGATCCAATGTACACTGTCTTATCCAAGATGAGGTGAGAGAGCAATTGGCCCGGGAAAAACATGTCTGACCAAGCACACAGTCCTCCATCTGACAATATAGTAGTAAAAATACTCACACCCCTCACATTTTTGTAAATATTTTATTATATCTTTTCATGTGACAACACTGAAGAAATGATACTTTGCTACAATGTACAGTAGTGAGTGTACAGCTTGTATAACACTCAACACACAGCCATTAATGTCTAAACCGCTGGCAACAAAAGTGAGTACACCCCTAAGTGAAAATGTCCAAATTGGGCCGAACGAGGTGAAAGAGGCATTGGCCCAGGAAAAACATGTCTGTCCAAGCAAATGCTGCAATGTGTCATTTCTGTGTATGCATGTATAACACACCGTAGCAAAGGGTGCAGAGCATCTGAATCAGGACCTGTCAGGGTTGGAACTAGGTCATGGCAGGAAGGTTCTATTATAGTACCAATAGATCCCTGTAGAAACAGAAAGCGAGCGTGTTCAGCAACTGAAAACCAGAAATACAGACTCTAGAGGGCAAAATATATATATTTTTTTGTCAGATTTTACCTCATACAGGTCAGTATAAGAGGGATTGAAGAAAATACATGTATCTAAGCCTTTACAGGGTTTCCGGGTTTAGGTATCACCAGATGAATGAATGAATGAATAATTTGTATAGCGCTACAATGCGAACTGAATCGCCTCAAGGCGCTGATAGACCGGAGATAAACAAGCACATGGGATATAATTATTTAGTAATTATAGAATAGTCACATGTCAATTAATATGCATATGGGGTTACTTTGATAACAGAAAAGGCATATCTGTTAACATTCAGTGCTCACCTTTAAAGAACAGCAAAGGCCAGGGATAGAAGGAAAATGCATCGGTAGAACCCTAGGATAATGAAGACATAATCCTGTGTATATTGCCCATAAGCTATCCTACAAATAAGAGAATGCAAAGATCAAGACCTAGAGTCATAGTGGGTATTACCACAGAAGCTGTTAGTCCATAAAGGACTCCAACTCAGCTGCCATCCAGAGGGGAACTGTCTCAGGGCTACAGCAGCAGACAAACCACATGACATCTCCCATATATATGGGGCTCTGCCCAGCACCGCCCGCGCCTCCAAATGGCGTGTGACGCCACAGGGCCCCACAGTGCGCATGCGCAAAGTCCAACAAGCTGGCAGAGTTGCACAGGGAGGTGTGGAACACCCCCACTAGTGAGCTGACTGCCCAATGGACAGCAAGGGGAGGGCCGCAAGACCCTCGCGACCCGGCCCCACTGTGGAGCCACGCATCTGCCAGAACAGACAGGCCTGGGTCTTTGCACAAAAGACAACTTCCTGAATGGGCAAGGCTCATCATGGCCATGATGGAAATGGGCAGGATGGAGTAGAGTAACAGCCAAAAAAGACTGGTACTAAAACAGGACACAGTTGGCATGGATGGGAAAAAGCAGAACTTCCCACCTGAGCCCATGACAGCCATGATGGAAATGGGCAAAAGCCTAAGACAGCGCACATAGGACGACACCACATAGATAAATACATTAAAGCAAGCAAGGATAAAATTCAGTAATAATACAATTTACATATACAGTTTACATAGAATGCATTCTGAAGTAATAAAAACGTTGCAAAACAAAAAACATTTCAAAACAAGACAGCACTAGACCTTAATATGGTGATGATGGTAGAAAGTTGTTCTTTGTTTACCTACAGCCGGCCATACATGGCACACATCTCTGAATCCCTTGCCATCAAGGCCATGCACCCCTCCAAAGCCCCAAGGCCCGAAAGCTTCTCGGACTTGTATTACAAGAAGTTACTCTGCTTCTAGTGTCCCACTTAATAGCTTATTTCAATAGCCTCTAAAATGGTGCAAAGCCCTTTCTGGACTCCCTGAAAGCCCACATTTCTATGATCCCCAAGTCCAGAGAGGAAGCTGCCAAACCCCAGGCCTTACAGCCAATATTTTCTGCACGAGGACATCAAAATTCTTGGGAAGGTCTTAAGCGCTTGATCAATCGCTACCTGCACACGCTCGTCCACAGGGACCAAGTGGGCTTTGTTCCCAGTCAACTGATGGGTGACAATGTCCCCAAAGTGACCCACCTGATTCATTTGTTGAATCATTATAAGATCCTGGGCTTTTTCCTCTTACTGATATTTATAAAGCGTTTGACTCTCTCTCTTATGTTCTGAAGAGATAGGGCTTTGGTGATTTGTTTCTAGCATGAATTAATGCCCTCTACTCCTCATCGGCCGTAATGTGAAACACGAGACACTTTTGCAAACCTTTCCCTTTTTTGGGGAACCAGGCAGGGGTACCCCCTAGCTCTCTTTATCTTTGCCCTAGATCCCCTACCCATAGCACTCTGGGACAATCCCAACATCTCATGGGTCAAATACATTGTTGTGTATCGCAAAATATCTCTGTTTGCAGATGACTCGCTCCTGACCTTGAGAAACCCGCAGGCTCTTATCACATTGCCTAACCTGCAAGGTCTTCTTACACAATTCTACAATATTTCTGGGCTCCGGATCAATCCTCGCAAGACTTGCTCCATGAACATCACACTTTCCTCATCTGTTGTGTCCCAACTTTACTCTTTTAACCTGTATTGTTGGACTACTTGGGCATCAAGTTGACCTCCTCATACGCTTCCCTTTCTAAGGCAAATTATTATCTCTTGCTTCGCCCCATAACGGCACTTATGCAATTGTGGTAGTTCCCTTCATTGTCCTGGATAGGCCGCATACATGCGGTTAAAATGACGATCATGCCAAAAATACTCTATTACTTCTGCTCCTTGCCCATCCGCATTCCCACCTACTTCCTGGGCCTTTTACAGTCCAGGATTTTATTGATCATTTAGGCCTACAAACTTCCCAGAATAGCTTGTTCCACTCTCTTCCCACATAGCCAACGGGGTGATTTCGGAGTCCCCAATGTGGCAAAATATTACTCGATGCCACAAATTTCCCAGATTACCATGCTCCATGCAACACATGATGTCCCATGGTTGGTTCTCGAAACATCCTAACTGTGCACCTGACTTCAGTAATAGCCTTGCTATGGCTACCACATAGATACCGCCCATCCCCCTTGAGGTTCCTAATGTTGCATAGCCTGCAACTCTGGGACTCTGTGCTACTCAGGCAACCAGGCAATCATGTCCCCCATCCTACCCCTGCTTTTGGGCTTTCAAGGGCTCTGCTCCTGCACATTACTAATTCTTCAACATTCTTTAAAACTCTGGGACTCCGTGTTACTCTAGCATCCTTATTTCTCTGAGTTTGCAGTTATTGGGCCTATTGGGGTGCACACAGTTCATCTCAGCATATAACCCCCAAGCATCCAGGTGCTCTGCTCTTCAATGCCTCATCATTTTTTTACATCAGTGCTGTGGGGGACTCAATGCTATTCTTTTAATTCCTGCATGAACAGTACATGTCCTCGACAGTAATTTTTTTTTAGGTATTTTTAACTAAATATCTCATGTATCTGTAGACAGGGTGTGGCTTTATCTTGAAACTATACCATTCCCTGACCACCACCACCAACATTCTAAAAATTATCTTATATGCTTAAATAGGAGGAATAAATAGGGAAAACTCTAGCTTTGGAAGACTGGAGTGACATTTGGAGCTTTACCACAAAAAGTTCCAGTAATATTTTCACCCTGGGAAACTCCTAAACGTTATATTACCATGGTAACTTACACCTACATGTATGGCCAAATACAGTGTCCCATGTCTAAATACAGGGATGTTTTCAGGGATGTGCAGACTAAGACCAAATACATCACATACTGTATAGTGGAATTGTCCTACATTGCAAACATTATGGATATGAATCTACCATCTAATAGGACAATATTACACCAGAATTTATGTAGTGATCCATAGGAAGCCCTATTGCACAAACCTATTTGTGCTTTAAATAAACCCAAACAGGGGCGGGGGGGGGGGGGCAGGTGTAGAGATTTTTTCCCTCTTTTTACACCTCTCTCTCCTGTCTCCCAGCATCCCAGTGTACACACTCTTAACACACTTTTAACTCTTTTTCTTGCAATACTATTCATTAGCATTTTATTGATGGAGAAAATAAAATTCCAGTTGTTAGGAAGAGGTGGGATAGGCTTTCATAAATAGAGGAGTTTTCAAGGATTGAGGGAAGGGGGAGAGAGTAGGCACTAGCTGGATGGATTGGGGTAGAGAGTTCTAATGGAAGGGAGAGCCCTCTGTAGAAGTCCTAGAGATCAGCATGGGAGGAGGTGACAAGGGGGCTAGACGGCAGGAGGTCTTAGGAGGAACAAAGAGGGCAGTTTGGGTGATATTTTCAAATGAAGCTGGTGATGTAGCTTGGGACAGAGTTGTGGACGGCTTTGTATGTTAGTATTTTAAATTTTAGGTGTTAGAACTTGAACCCCTCCACAAACGGGACCTGGACCCTGCCATATATGTCCAGCTCTCTAATGCCCGCAGGGATTTACTTCAGCTCCTTGATGCGCACTCCTTAATCGCCAGAGACAAAGCACGAAATCACTTTTACTCACTAGCAAATAAATGTGGTAAGCACCTGGCTAGGGTCATTCACCCTAGACCCCCGCGGCACTCTATCCCCTTTATTGTTCAACCGGACCAAACGAAAACATTTAACACCTCTGGGATATCTGCATCCTTCAGGCAATACTACTCACAACTGTATAACCTCCCTCACACAGTCCCTAACGCTCGCCCCCCCCCCCTCCAACGACCCTATACCCTGTATGACTGCCCTACCCCACGGTTGCGGCTGAGTCTAATCCACACCTTGATCAGGGTAAGTTTGGGATGGTTTATAAGGGGGACCCTTCCCTTCCCTTTTATATCCTGGGAAGGAGGGGCACCAGCACTTCCTCTGCGCTGATAACTTGGTGATATTCCACTCTATAATTATATTTGTCCCTTCCACTGACTTCTATCTATTTAAATGGCTCTAACTTCCTCCTTTATTGAGTATTGAATGGAACTTATTATGATACTTCTCTTACCAGATACACCAATTACGCAAAGTAGACATACCCTGAGGAAGCCATTGTTATGGCGAAACATGTCGGAACAGTCTACAAAGACTAATTCAGTCTACCTTAGGTCATTTTCCCACATTAAATGTGAACTATACTTCTAACTTTATGTGCATAATTTGACTTCATCACTGACTATGTATTGTTTTCTATACCTTTGATTGTAAAAAAATTTTTGTAAGTGATATTTCAATCATTTGCCTTGATCTATTGAATTGAGTCTTATCTTCAGAAAAATATATATTGCTAATATTTCTTCATACATATACATTTTTCTCTTTGTATGTTTTGATATAATTGTTTATATGTAATAAAAATTGTTTTATTAATTAACGAGTATTACGAGCCTTGAACTGTGAGTCCGCCCCAACTCTCTTGTATTATCTTAGCACCGCTATAATCCCTATTCCACCATCCCCCTCTCTTTGATACTCTTATACTAAGGGATGAGGTGCTGTATCATTTAGTGGACCCTCTCTGCCTTTTTGTACACGACCCTATACAAGAATACATCCTAGAGACAGCCCTGCCCACTGTTGACGAACCAGACGCGACAGCCCTTGACGAGCCCCTGGACACCTCTGAATTCCTTCAGGCCATCAAAGCTCTTAAAGTAGGCAAATGCCCGGGCCCCGACGGCTTTACACCCCGATTCTACAAAACCTTTGCCCCCCAACTTGCACCCCTACTAACAAAGGCCTTTAACTCAGTAGAAAGCACCAACCTCCCCTCGAAAGAATCCCTATCCGCCAACATCTCCATTATCCCTAAACCAGGTAAAGACCCTTCCCAATGCAGCAGTTACCGGCCCATCTCCCTACTTAACATAGATATTAAACTATTCGCAAAAGTCCTAGCCACCGTCTATCCCCTATACTACCTAAAGTCATCCATAACGACCAAGTGGGGTTTGTTCCCGGTAGAGAGGCAAGGGACAACACCACCAAAACGATACACCTTATCTCCCTGATACAACGTAAAGGTCTAAAAGCTTGCCTATTATCCTTCGATGCTGAAAAGGCCTTCGATAGGGTCAGCTGGAGGTTTCTACAGCTGTCCCTAACCCAACTCGGCCTCGGGGTCCCCTTTATCTCTAAAGTCATGTCCCTTTACTCCAGACCCTCAGCTACAGTCCTAGTCAACGGGACCACATCGGCCCCCTTTAACATTACAAATGGCACCAGGCAGGGCTGTCCCCTATCCCCCCTCCTATTTGTCATAGTAATCGAACATCTGGCTTGCGCCATACGTCAAAACCCCTCCATTCTCGGCATTCAAACCCCATCTGCCCACCACAAACTCTCCCTGTATGCAGACGATCTCCTAGTCTATATCCAAAACCCACACACCTCACTACCATCCCTTCTCCGAGAATTCCAACGTTTTGGCACCCATAGCAACTTCAGGGTCAACATAACTAAGACAGAAGCACTTAACATATCCCTCACCCCATCCACCCTTTCCCTCCTAAAATCCAATTTCTCTTTCCGCTGGCAGGACAAAGGGATCTCTTACCTGGGAATCACTATACCCTCAAACCTAACCAATTTGTTCTCCCTAAACTATATACCCCTACTCTCCCGAATACGGAAAGACCTAGAGGAATGGGGGGGATCCCCTTTGCCGTGGTTCGGCAGGATTAACACCCTAAAGATGGACACCCTACCCAAGCTCCTGTACTTATTCCAAACGGTCCCCATCCACGTCCCCAAATCCTATTTTGCCTCCCTACGCTCGCTAGCCATCAGATTCATGTGGAGTCGGGGACTTCCTAGAGTTAAATTTAAACTACTCACGCTTCCAAAGACGATGGGAGGTACAGGCCTCCCTGACTTCGAGACCTACCATATGGCCGCTCTCATGGCCCGCACACTAGAATGGTTCCCCCATCCTCCCTGCAAGGCCTCGGTGACGGTTGAACAAGACCTCTCTCCTGTAGACCTCCGGGCTCTACTTTGGGGCTACAAGCACGAGTACACTCGCCTGACATCCCTATCACCACTGACCTTAGCCTCTTTGCAACTATGGTACAAGAAAGGACTCAACACTACCCTTTCCTCCGACCCAAGCCCCCTGACATCCCTTTTTGACCACCCAGCTCTCCCACAAGGTATAGGGGCAACCACCATAGGGTCCTTTAAACGCTCTGAGTGGCCACTAGCTCACACATTTGTACACTCATCACTAGGGACCCCGATAACCCCGGCAAGCCCAGGAGACTGGCTCACAGCCTTACATATATCTACGTTCACCAAACACCTATATTCCTCCTCTCAAATACACCGCAAGCTTACCAGTTTTGAGGAAATATGTTCGCTCCAAGAAACTCCCAAACACCTCCTTTCCTCCTTATATAACATACTACGGACCCTAGCACAAGATCAACTCCCACACTATACCAGGATGTGGTCTGCGGACCTGGGTGAAGACATCTCTGTGCCGGAATGGCAAACATCTTTTTATTTTACGCACAAATCTACCATCTCTTGCTACTCCCAGGAAAAGAATTACAAGCTCCTGTCCAGATGGTACAGGGACCCTGCAACCCTGCACAAAATCTTCCCATCAGCCCCGTCCACTTGTTGGCGCTGTGAAACCTCTGTTGGAACATGTATGCATATCTGGTGGGACTGTGAGAGGATCCGCCCCTTCTGGACGCAGGTATTTGAATGTTATAATCTCATAGCTGACAGACCAGTTCCTATCTCCCCGAAAATTGCACTACTCTCCATATTGCCTGGGTCTTTAAAGTCGCAGAAGCAAAGATTACTCCGTTTCTTTATGTCCTCCGCTAGGCAACTGATACCCGCTTACTGGAAGACCAAGAACACTCCTCCTCTGTCACGGCGGGTATCGATTATGAATGACACCATGAGAATGGAGGAGATGCTGGCACTAGATAATGATACATACACCAAATTTATAGCTCAATGGTCGATCTGGCTCCGCTTCTCTTCCTCTGATACCCTGCTGAACAAAACCTCGGACATCTAGGGACATACTAGACTCCCTCCTATCCTACCCTCCCTGGACATAACCCTGATCCCCCCCCCCTGCCTTCCCCCCTCCCTACCTTCCTGCCCGCCCCCCCACCACCCCATCTCTTCTTTACTTTACTCTACTCTTCTCTCTCTGCCTCTCCTATCTTTCTTTCTTCACGTTACTAACTGTATACTGCTACATATAGTGACTCATGAACTGCTCTCGCTAACACTACCTTCTGGACCAGAGAACGAGTTCTCCTCCCCACCCTCCGAGCATGTTAGCGGAGGTCGGCTGTGGACGATAGTCATTGGCTGGCCTTCCACAATTACCCCTCTGTTACCGTTCCTTGTATACACTTACCTCATGTTGTTCACTGTTTTACTGTTTCTTTTTGTGAAATACCAATAAAATATTTTCAACACTAAATTTTAGGTGTTTAGTAAGCAGAAGCGAGTGGAGTAATTGGCAGGGATAGTTGGCACACTATGGGGGAGATTTACTATTACTGGTGCACACAGAATCTGGTACAGCTGAGCATAGTAACCAATCAGCTTCTAACTTCAGCTTGTTCAATTAAGCTTTAACAATAAAACCTGAAGGCTGGTTGGTTACTAGTCACAGCTGCTCCAGATTCTGTGTTCTCCAGTTTTAGTAGATCAACCCCACTGCGTAGTTGGATCATGTATGCTAAAAAAAATATATAGTTTTCTCAGTATCCTGCTTAACTTACTTTGTGATCTTTCTGAATTGAAACCAATAAAAGTCTTGTTTAAGAAAAATAGTATTTCCATACAAAACTGTATTGTTAAATGAATGCATGTGTTTTCAATAGCTGTTTATTTGTTGTTTTTTTTAGCTCTCTACAAACTTGCTGTATCTTAATTTGAAGAACACATTAAAAAAAAAAAAAAAAAGGCACTGCAGATAATGGAATCAACATCATTGCTGAATGAGGGAAAATAAGTTTAATATTAAGCAAACTAGAGAGTTGACTTGACTGGTGACTAGCAATTAGATCAGAAGACCCATGAAACTCTGCTGTGCTAATGCCAGGTAAGGGCGAGACATGCTTGGGAGTCCCCCCGACTCTTCATTGCTCCACGATTCATTCTTTTTACCTAAAGTAAAAAACCTAAGAACATACATACCAGAGGACAGGTGAAACCGTTTTGGAAAAACATAATTATTACATAAAAAAAGAATAAATGGAATAGCTATACAGTCAATAAAAACATTTTTTCTATGGTAGTTTTTGTGGTTAACATAAATGAGAGTCAATGTGCTTTTAAGAACCACAGTTGCTTGATAAAATATTTGGAGGCCAAATTACTAAACTAGTAGAGAATTTTCTCCTTGCAATGTGCATGCTCACCTACCTTAGTGAATTAGGCGTTCACTTGTTAATCATAAGCAAGGCAAAAGAGAAGAGACGTTTCACAAAACATGGTTCTACTGGACCGACTATACCTCTTTCCCCTAGTTATATCGCAGACCTCGCTACCTGAACCTGGCCGGTTCATAGCCTCCACTCTTGGAGCCTTGACATGTACCTTCTGAGGGGTTTCCTCCCACATCCTCTGGAAGCATTTGCCCCCTAGGGCCACTGTATGATACCGCTGGGGTTGGGTCTCTGATTGCACACTACCCATACCTTTTTTCTCTTCTTTCTGAACCATACTCCAGAATCCCTGAGTTATAACTCTATATATATAAGTGGAAGGCGAATCCTGACAGTGGATGAGAGGACCCCTCTTGTAGTAAGCAAATCTATTCTGGTCCATTTACCTGAATCTTGAATCCCTGAATACCATTTGTATTTCTATACTGTAGTTTTGTATTTTGCCAAAAACTTTTAGTTATTTATTTATTTTTTTTCAAAAAAGTTTATTGAAAGTTTGCAGGTGTACAATAAATTCAAGACGTGCACAGAATACAATAAAAAGCATAACAGAAGTTATAATGAAAAGTATTATTGTTAACATCAATGAAAAATTGCAGAGACATAGGTATATGAGGTCAGGAGTCTTAAATTGGATCCAGGGGAGAAAGGGTGTGGATAATAATCCTAGTACAACAGGAAGTCTCACATGGTATGTAAGGTAGCAACCAGGAGTGGTGCGTAGAATTGTGATAGTAGTGCAACATGGGTTCCCTGAGGCACATAGGCAACAGTAGCAGGGAAGGGTTAGGACAGTACTTCGCGCCGACACCACCTATCCCCACTCACCCCCACGGGGATCTGGCTGTGAGCGGGGACAGGACACTAGGAGGTAGACATGAGTTGGAAAGGGGCAGCGTAGCATATAAGGGGTAGCATGTTCAATACATTATGAAGTCAATACTCAGTTCTCGACATGGGAGGCGGAGTAAGGTTCAGGGGAGTGACTATGGAATGTCAGGTGGAGTAAATTTCCAATGAAACATCAAATAGTGTTAGGACAGAAGGGTACCTTATGGAAAAGCAATCTATTATACAGGAGATGAGTAAGGGAAGTGAATATCAAGAAAGAATCAGGAAAAAGGGGGTCCCCTATGGGTTGGACTTTAAAGGCGTGCAATTCGTAACCCCAAATAGAATAAAGTTTGTTGTATATTGAAATATAATTTATTACAAAAAAAGCAAAAACATAAAACAATAGAAGATTTCACACATATATAACGATGTAAAAACACCTAGAGATTGTTACAGCAGAAACTTGATATAGTACAAACTATGAATGCGTTTTATGTCATTTTCTCACACTGACGCGTTTCGGATATAAATGTTTTCCTCCTTCCTCAGAGGTGAGACTATAACATCATTCCTATTATATAGAAGAATGTCAAGGTCAGGTGACATGTGCGAATCTTCATACAGTAATTACATTTCAGATCAAAAAAGATACAATTGAAAATAAAGAGTATATAAAAAACTCACATAAGGGGTACATCAAGTATAGAGACATTCCGGTGTAGTTTAAAAGAAAGACGGCTGGGAGGAGGAGCTTCTTCAGTTTACAGCCTTCGAAGAGGTCAATTGAGTGTCAAATGTGTATAGATGTTTAATCAGCTTGCTGGAGCTCAGTGGTAACTCCAGTAGTTGAGTATGGTACATCTATCCCAAAAGGGAGTGATCGTTCAGGGGGCGCCTGTAGAGCACACCGGGGTCTGTACTGTAAGACTCTAGGAGTCATATACCTATTGCAATGTGAATGTTCATGTTTTTACATAGGGAAGACAAAACTGGAATTTTGTAAAAGGGCGTACAGACACATCTATAGTATGCAAACATGTGACCCCGACCTTCCACTTGGAAGGCATACAACCATTGTCCATGCGGGCAAATTCCCTAAAATCAAGTTCCTCATTCTAGACCGTATCCATCCCAACCCTAGGGGGGGAGATTGGAATAAAATTCTCCTCCAACTGGAATCACGTTGGATCTTCAAGCTAAAGGCAAACCAAGTCCCCGGCTTGAATGAGGCAATTTGGTTCAAACCCTTTCTCGAGGGTTTCTCATCAGGAGGGATGGAGAAATAATCCCTCAAATGTCACCATATTTCACATGAGAATACGATCTAACATTAAGAAAGTCCCCCCGGTCTTGACTTATGTCTATGACATGGGATATATCTCTACACTCTATGTGAATAATATACGATGCCATCACTACCTGGACCTTCATATGATTTGCATACTCCTCTTAAATGTGTCTGTACAACGTTTTCCTATCATAGTAACCTATATGGAAAGGTTTTCCCTTTTGTGTTCTTGTTGCTGTATCCTGTCAGTAATATAGAGTTTTATAACTTATACAAAGTTCCCTTTTTTACATACAACATTCATGTCTATACATCTATTATACGGTGTATAATACCCTGTATAACATCCATGTGACTATTCAATGATTGGTACTATCTATTTATATTCATGATGTCTCTCTCCCCTTCTCCCCTGTTCTTCCAGATTGTATCCCCCGATGTGTGACGTCTGGATGAAGGAGCTTCAACTCATTATTTATACTACACTGCAAACACTTTGATCGTACAAACGTGGGATCACGCCTAGTAGGCCGCCCGGCACGCCCAGCCGTCCCGCCCATTTCTCTATGGACGCGACGGCAACAAAGGAATTCTCGTCGTCTTATGACGCCGGGACTCCATATTGCTCCTCCGGCGCGCATGCGCTGTTCGCCGGGGAAGCATAGCGTGCCGGCGGGAGCTGTGGGCGTGCCCGGGTCACATTGCGTAACCATTCATTGGTGCGCGGGACCTGGGTGCGCGCGCAGCACTCGGGGGGCCGGACCCAGAGAGATCCGTCAACTTCCATGCCCTCCAGCAATCAGCTGTATCTGTTACAGCTGGCTGAGGGGCTGGAATCCACACATATATACGCTGCTTGCCCCACTCAGAACTTGCAATTGCCAGTCTGAGGAGGAGGCGAACAGCGGGATGTCAATAGAAGGTAATCAATCCTTTTTTATTTTGTATCCTCTACGAAATCTATGTGGCTCTCTCTGGTTTAAATCCAGCCCAGGCTTGCTGTGAATGGGGGACCCCATTATGCATTAGGATCCAAAATTGTAGCGCTAATGTATAAGCTAAGTGTAAATGTTCCAACACTCTAAAAACAACATATCTAATGAGGTAGTGACTCCTAGTGCTGGTGTTGATTCCAGTAAAACAGAATTACAAAGAAATATATAGTCCATATAGTGATAACATCAAAGTGTAGATCTTGTTGGTCCACTCAATGGAGACAGATTGTAATCTATACTTGACTGATGTAGAAATAAGGCGTGGGTACGCTTACCAGAATCGGTGGATGTGACTACCGTACGGCATACACATCGGACAAGCTTTAAGGATAGTGGGTCTTGCATCCCATGGGAAGTCACCTCGGACAGGAACTCCAACGATCTCTGGAGCTGTATGCTGGATCCGTCAGCGGGATGGATGGGCCCGGCTCGCGATAATCCAGTATTCCCAAAAAGGATGGTGAAGACCGGGGAAGGGAATAAAAAATGGAGACCACTCCAATGGTGCAGGTCAAAAAGTAACAATTTATTCACATATGCATGTGAACATGAAAAATAAAAATCTCGAGACAAAATATAAAATTCTGGCAATATGAGGGGCATAGGATAGCTGGCCAGCTATCCTATGCCCCTCATATTGCCAGAATTTTATATTTTGTCTCGAGATTTTTATTTTTCATGTTCACATGCATATGTGAATAAATTGTTACTTTTTGACCTGCACCATTGGAGTGGTCTCCATTTTTTATTCCCTTCCCCGGTCTTCACCATCCTTTTTGGGAATACTGGATTATCGCGAGCCGGGCCCATCCATCCCGCTGACGGATCCAGCATACAGCTCCAGAGATCGTTGGAGTTCCTGTCCGAGGTGACTTCCCATGGGATGCAAGACCCACTATCCTTAAAGCTTGTCCGATGTGTATGCCGTACGGTAGTCACATCCACCGATTCTGGTAAGCGTACCCACGCCTTATTTCTACATCAGTCAAGTATAGATTACAATCTGTCTCCATTGAGTGGACCAACAAGATCTACACTTTGATGTTATCACTATATGGACTATATATTTCTTTGTAATTCTGTTTTACTGGAATCAACACCAGCACTAGGAGTCACTACCTCATTAGATATGTTGTTTTTAGAGTGTTGGAACATTTACACTTAGCTTATACATTAGCGCTACAATTTTGGATCCTACGTATTTTGACTTTGTTTGTTTTGTTTGTTGGCAGCTTTTGTATAACCCAATTGAATAGCGCGGTGTTTTCCCAATTTTATTTCCCCATTATGCATTGCCTCTACTAACATACTAGCATTCAGACAAAGCTATGTACAAGTTAATTATTTACCTCTCCCCTATGTCTGATGTAGTCTCTTTTTTATCTTAGACACCGCTCCCCCCCCCTTTATAGTGGGGGATTCATCTGTCCTATACATACATTTTTTTCTTATATATTGTTAAAACCATTCAATACCAGAACATAGTGATATAGAGGTTTTATGTGGGGGGATTCACCGCCCATGTATTCCGCCCTATCAAACGTTATCTTTGATAAATCTCCTTTTTAGAGTCAGCAGCTGATACTGTCTAAACTCGGGGATATTCCAACCGGAGCATTGAGGATTTGAAGTTAAAACCCATCAAACAGGTATAGATTAGCGGCGTTATACGCCCTTTATGCTACCAGAAAGTTTTTTGCCATTTGATACATATATCTATATAGTCTATCTTATAGGGTTCTCTCTTGATATTTTCCGACCCCAGTGTGCTCTACAGGCGCCCCCTGAACGATCACTCCCTTTTGGGATAGATGTACCATACTCAACTACTGGAGTTGCCACTGAGCTCCAGCAAGCTGATTAAACATCTATACACATTTGACACTCAATTGACCTCTTCGAAGCCTGTAAACTGAAGAAGCTCCTCCTCCCAGCCGTCTTTATTTTAAACTACACCGGAATGTCTCTATACTTGATGTACCCCTTATGTGAGTTTTTTTATATACTCTTTATTTTCAATTGTATCTTTTTTGATCTGAAATGTAATTACTGTATGAAGATTCGCACATGTCACCTGACCTTGACATTCTTCTATATAATAGGAATGATGTTATAGTCTCACCTCTGAGGAAGGAGGAAAAACATTTATATCCGAAACGCGTCAGTGTGAGAAAATGACATAAAACGCATTCATAGTTTGTACTATATCAAGTTTCTGCTGTAACAATCTCTAGGTGTTTTTACATCGTTATATATGTGTGAAACCTTCTATTGTTTTATGTTTTTGCTTTTTTTGTAATAAATGATATTTCAATATACAACAAACTTTATTCTATTTGGGGTTACGAATTGCACGCCTTTAAAGTCCAACCCATAGGGGACCCCCTTTTTCCTGATTCTTCATTATAGGATGTGACGTAAACTTAAAATATTCCCCTTTTGAGTATAATATACTCTCATGTGTTCTTTTTTTGCTTAGCCTATACATTTCTCATATCAAGAAAGACGGATGATCAGGAGATCCGGGAAGCGTATGCGTAGTAGGCGTGAGAGTAGCTGGGGCTGTTTGGCCCCGGAAATGTTTCCAACATGCCCAGGTGGTTCCATATTTATTCGGAACATCCGTGGCCTGGTGGATGAGGCTCTCCATTTCTGAAATTTTGTCAGTACGTTGTATCCATTCAGCAATCGTGGGGGGTGTTGTGGACCTCCAGTGCACCAGAATACATTGAGTTGCTGCATTAATAAGATGTAACATTAGTGATTTGTTGTAGGTTCTCTGGGGAATGGAGGTGTGATGTAGGAGAAATTGGGCTGGCGTAAAATCAGGGGTATACGTATTTTTTTATGTTATTTTTATTCTCTTGCACATGATTGTGTAGTCAAAGTAGACTACAGACACCTCTCCTCATATTATGGAACTAAGGTGAAGGGGGTTTGGGGGCCACTTGTTACCTGATTCTGCCCTGTGTGTTCCCCCATTGATGCTACAGTATGTGAGGGTAAAGGGTGAGGCAGTAACCAGAGAACACATTTGCACACCCATTAAAATATATCGTTAGCCTCCTCTAACACTTTCTACTCATCTTTTCCTTTGGATAACTTTCATTTCTCTCTTCAGACGTTATCTGAAGACATGTGGTCGGAGCCTCCTGGGGTACTCCTCTTAGACCCTTCCCACGGCCATTACCTTCCTTTGTAAATTATTGTACTACCTGTGCCACGTGCACAAAGACACCAGTTCATTGTATTACATAGTCATTGTCTTTTATGCAATGTTTGTTATTATTTACTTCTAATAAAAAATATTGAATGAGAAAATATATCGTTAGAAACAACTACAAACCTTTAGCTAACAGGGCACCACTGTCAGTGGAAGATTGCAGCTTCATAGCGGGTACTGTATGCTGCATCTCCTAAGCTACTTTAAATGCAATTTCATGTTATAGGTAAACCTTTTAAGTCGATCAGATGCTTAAAGATTAAAAAAAAAATAAAAAAAATCGAAAGTAATACAGATTTCCTTTAATATGGGACATAAAATAATGAACCTACTCAGGAGTGCACTATTTGTTCCTTGCCTCAACATTTCAGTTCCCTATGTTTTTTTTTTTATCTTTTGCTTGAAAGGCTAATAAAAGAATGGGTGAAACAAAGTCATAAGCCGGCTCTATCTAAAATCTATGTCATCTCGTCTCCAGAGAAGTAACAGACCATTTCCATGTCTGGCCCGACAGTAACACCTGAACTGGCAAGAGCGCAATTCCACTTGATTTATAGAATAACTGCGTGACAAATGATGACAAAAATAAACTTTTATTGCACCTAGCTCCTCTTTTATTTATGAAATTTGGCCATGTAGTGAAATCTTTTATCTGCAAGTTGTAACGCAGAGTGGAAATGAGCAATTATGATGGGGTAGTAGTGATCTGCCAGTAGAGGCCGAGTCAGTTGGAAATGGATAGAGGGAGAATAGTCGCCGCACTATGATAAATGTGAACATTGCTTTGCTGACAGATGATCTAACAGGTGTTCATAACAACTATATAAGAGGATTTATTTATGACCAGCCACAGCCGCAGCAGTGTAAATCAAACAGAGCAGCTGCACTCCACTGAAACCAAGTCCCCGATGGAGGCGCTGAGCAAGAACCCAACAACACAATTCATTCTAGAATCTCAATCATCAAATAACAAGTTTCACTTAATTATGCTGTTGCATATAACACACAATTAGTTCAATTAGGAAACTCACTTTTTGCAGTTAGAGAAAGCTAGTTCAGGCCAAGAGATATTTTTAAAGCATAGCAAAGGAAACAAGTTTGTTGACTTAAAAAGAAATGTTATTATTTTTTTCTTGGTAAAGGGGCATTTAGGCTAAGTTAAGGCCTGGTTCACACCTATGCATTTCTTTTTAGTGCATTTTCAGTTTTGCAGAAACACACTACAGTCCATTTAACATGGTTTCCTATGGATGTAGTTCACATCTGTGCATTTTAACTACCTCCCACCCGGTCACTGTACATATACGAGCGGGTGGGAGCCGTCTACTTCTGATAGGACATTCCTGAACGTCCTTCCGAAGTAGGGGGATCGTGCCCGCGCAGCGGCGCGATCACGATGCGCTCGTATCACCCAGATACGGCGCATCTAGGATCGGCAGGAGGGCTCTGTGATTGGCCCTCCTGATCACATGACGGCCGTGTCCAATCACAGCCGTCATGTGATGTAAGCAAACAGCCGGTTGCTAGGCAATCGGCTCACCTCTCCTCACACGGAAGTCGTCGCTGAGCCGGCTGGTGATCAGTGAGTATTAGCTGTTTTTTTACAGCTTTTTACTCACTGATCACCAGTCTAGTGTAAACACACAACACACCACACATGTCCCCAAAACATACATGTCCCCAAATAATAAAAACACATGTCCCCCACATATGTCCCAGTAAAATAACACGTGCCAATGATTATCTGCACACATATGTCCGTGATCACCTGCACACATCTGTACATGATCATTTGCGTACATATGTCCGTGATCACGCGAACCAATTATTATACACTTAACGGAATTTTTTTTACTAAAAACATGTAGCAGAATACATTTGGGCTTAAATTTATAACATTTGATTTTATTGGATTTCTTTTTAAAAAGAAAGGAGAAAATAGTTTTTTTTCCAAATTTCCGCTATTTTTTTCTTATCGCAAAAAATAAAAAATGGAGTCGTGAATAAATACCAAACTAAAGCTCTATTTGTGCAAACAAAATGATAAAAATGTCATTTGGGTACAGCATTGCATGACCGCGCAATTGTCATTGAAAGTGCGAGAGCGCTGAAAGCTGAAAATTGGTCTGGGAAGGAAGGGGGCAAAAGTGCCCTGTATTGTAGTGGTTAAGGAAAGGGCCAGGGATTTTTTTTTCAGTTTTTTGGTTCCACAGACTTCAATGGATCAAAAATGTGTATTGAAAAACACAAAATGCACCTGAAATATGCAAACTGCAACCTGCATAGGTGTGTACCAGGCCTTACACAGGCTTCAAAAGCAGGCGTTTCATGAGAGCTTTTGGAGATTCAAGAATGCTTGTCATAATTGTGGGCATTTTAGCGCCCAGTGTAGTTCACATGGTTGTGTCAGCATCACATCATTGACCCAACGTGTGTGTTGTTTGCCAGGTTTTGCAGCTTCCCAAATGCTTCCATCGATGTCAATGTAAATGTGCTGCAAACACAACTTAAAGTGGAGTACCACCCAAAAAAAAAAATGTATGTGCTAAAAAAAACAAACATTTGGAGACATTTTTTTTTTACTCACCTCTAAATGCCTGTTGCTAGGGAGTCCCTCGTAATCTGGCTCCTGACGTCACTTCCCTCGGCGCAGGAAGGGAGATCGCCTCTCCCCCCTCCCTCTTGTCAATCATCTGGGACACGTGACCGGTCCAAGATGATTGTGCGGCCAGTCACGGCTTGCGCATGCGCAGTGGGCCCACAGTTAAAATGCTGGAGGCGCCGAGCGGAGGGGGGGGGGGGGAACGAGCAGGGCTTCGATCTCCCGCATCACTGGACCCTGGGACAGGTAAGTATCTGATTATTAAAAGTCAGCAGTATTTGTAGCTGCTGACTTTTATTTTATTTTTTTTAAGTCGGAACCCCGCTTTAAATGCCCTTTTGACATTTGCAGTGCGTTTAAAACACATTTAAAAACATTACCAGCTTATAATATAAAAATCCATGCAATAAAAAAACAACAGAAGGGGCGTTTCGCAAGTGTGCAACATGACTCAAACGCATCATTAACGCATCAGTAGAGATGGGCTGAACACCCCCCTGTTCGGTTTGTAGCAGAAAACCCCATTGAAGTCTATTGGGGCCGAACAGGAAAAATCAAAAGTGCCCATTTTGAAGGCTTATTTATTGGATTAACATGGTATGATATGGATTAACATCCGGGGACACTTTTTATTTTTTAATAAAGGAATTGTCAAAAACTGTGTTTTTATTACTTTGACACTTTTTTGGTGAATGGGTAGGATTTGTTAGAGGGGCTTCCAGATGATAAGCCCCACACCCGCAGACCCCCTCAACCACAGCCCATGGTTGTGGGGAAGAGACCCTTGTCCCTATCAACATGGGACAAGGTGACCTGCCAGGGTGCATGCTCGGATAAGGGTCTAGTGTGGAACATGGGGGGGACTCAACACCGTTTTTTTCCATTCATCTGTCAGCGGGAAAGCCCACTGACAACAAGCTTTTATTGCTCCCTGATTGCGCCCCAAAGCTTTGACCAATCAGGGCACAGAATGCACTGCAAATTTGGGTGTTCCCAGAAGGAGGCGAACAGTCAATGTTTGGGCCGAACCATTCACCCAACACTACGCATCAGGTGCATTAATGGGTGCTCAAATTTTGTTGCATGTCTAAATGAGCTCTTTGATGTGTAAAGAAATGTGAGCACCCATCAACGCACTTAATGAGTTAAAATGTGTTACCGGTGTGTTTTGGTGCATTTTTAAAGCGTTTGTTAAAAAATGCATGTGTTGGATTTTTGTTGTAAGGATTTTTGAGTTTGGTGCCCCCTTGTGACTAAACTATAATACAACAAACTGTGGTCTTTTTGTGGTAGGGAACCCTCTTTCAGGAAGCAGATTTACTATGGTCTATTTCCCTGAATCTTGAATCCCTGAAGGTCATTCGGACAGGGGGGTGCTTCCCTTGCAGACGGGCTGATTTGCCCTGTTTGTATTTCTAGACTGTATTTTGCAAAAAACTTTAAAGAATTACTTAAATACCACCCCCATGAATTGCTGACAGATACCCTTCTGTTTCAATCTTTTTATTAAAGATTTTGACAAAAGATATAAGATAGACATATTACCAATAGTAATCCAAAGCAGAAAAATTGACAATTAACTGGAAGCTCAGTTAGACAAAGCATATGCATAAGGAGAACACAAGAGATGAACAAACCATAGAGGAGAGTATCCAGGTACAGTTAATTCTAGAAGAGAGAGGAGTGTACCAAAAGTCCAATTAGACATAAGGAATCATTATTCCCAATACCCTTAAGTCTCACTCATGTAACAAGGGTACATTTCCATATTTGATGTAGCACATCGTGGTCCGCCCCTGGACTGAAGGTAAACAACCCTCCATATGCTAAACAACTGTGTAGCCTTATGGAAAGAAAAACACCAATATTTTCTGCTGTATATGTTAAAGTGGTTGTAAAGCCTTAAGGTTTTTCACCCTAATGCATTCTATGCATTAAGGTGAAAAATCTTCTTTGCTGCAGCAACCCCCCTTTTTCTTACCTGGGGCCAGTCTTGCTGTCTGTGTCAATGGAGGCAAGCAGCAGGACTCAGGAGTGAGCCTGCACGGTGCCCCCATGGAAAGCAGCTTTCCATAGGGGCACCCGATGAAGAGGAGCGGCGGGGGACCACAGAAAAAGAGGATCAGGGCTACTCTGTGCAAAAGCATTGCCCAGAGCAGGCAAGTATAACATGTTTGTTATTTTATTACAAAAAAAAAAACCCTTTACTACCACTTTAAATAAAACTGTATGCATTATTTTTAAGAGATTTTAATTAATATTTGATAAAGAAAATATTTTTTTAAAGAAATCTATTTTTGTCAGCACCATAAAATTCCCAGATTTGTTCAAGTTGGTATCTACTGTATGTCATATAGGATGCCCCCCACAAGGGACAAGACGAGGTTCTCCGGTCACAGTGTTTTCATGTGGGAAAGAAGGGAACCTTGTGGCAATCTATGCCATATGCATGCCCTACCTTTCGCTCCTGCGCTATTCACAGTGAGCATAAGGAGGCTGAAAGAAGGAGAGTATACAGCAGAGATGTCCCACAACATGACTGTGTACTTCCAGGTACATGTGAAACCCGATGGGCAGACCTGGAGCTGTGCATAGACAGGAAGACAAGTGTGGTGTCAGCAGGGAGCGGAATCCCAGCTGCAGAAGATGATCAGGTGCACAAATCTGGGGGGGCACTGGATGACCTTGTCCCGGCACTGCATATAATGGAGGCAGGGGCAGATGTTAAATCATCCACCCATCCTATGATCATATTTAATTTGGTTGACGGAGGAGGATTTCACCTAAGAGAAGAGGCATCAGCACAATGGACACATGCTACTGACTGTTAGTTATGTCCCTTGTGCTGATTTTTGTGTTATTTATTGTAACTGCACTTAGGCCAGTGGCGGAACTACCAGGGTCGCAAAGGTCACACTCGCAACTAGGCCCTGCCATGCTGACACTCTCAGGGGGCCCCAGCAGGGTTGAGGATCGCAGGGCTCTGAGCTGAGAGCGTCTCTCACGCAGCCTAGAGCCTGCAATGACAGTTCCCCCCTCACCCCTACGGATGGGTAAGGAGAGAGCCAACCTTGATTATCAGTGTAAACAATGTACTGACAGTTTTGTCAGTTAACGGGTTCATTCCCTTCCGCAGACACAGCATTGGAGGAAAGGGCTGCCGATAACCAGCAAGTCTGTTTACATGTGATCAATTGAGTACATGGTAAAGGGCCTCTGCGATTGGCCCTTTACTGTGATCAGCTTAACACTTAAATTCTCCCCTGCAATCATTAATGTGAGCCAAGTTCAACCTTATGCCCTTTAAAATGAAAAAATCCCAGTTTTTCTACCTTTATTTTGCAGAATCCAGCGCCGTCACATAAATGTGAATCTACTTCCTCTTGAGACAAAAATCAGCCAGTGGGTGTGGTTGCTGAAAGCTAGTGACATCACTTCCAGGTTCCCATGTAGCCAGTAGGTGTATACAGGATGGGAGGAGCTAATCATAGGTTTCTGCCCAGTGTTCTCTCATTGTCCTAATTCATGAGAAAATGAAGAAATAAAAAAGCCCCATCCACACAGGACACGGGGGGGGGGGGATGGGTGGTGCAGGGCACATATACAGTATCGCTGTGCACAGGAGAATGGAGCTTGACATGGGGGAAGGGGATCCGACAGAGTAGCTGGAAGTGCTCGGGGGTCTCAGCTCACAGTCTACAATAATCATAGTACAGGCAACCACACTAAGGCTCTGTATCCACTAGTGCAACTTGCCATGCGACTTTGGACACTAAGTTGCATGACGAGTCACAGCCCATTGAAAAAACAATTGCGCATTTTTTCTGACTACAATAAAAGGAAAAAACACACAATACATTCTCTTTTAATTGACACTTTATGAATGTAGGAGAATTATACAGTCCAAAACAAAAAGGTTCCTCTTTGTAGAGAACTTCCCCCTGATATTACAGTGCCTTGAAAAAGTATTCATACCCCTTGGAATTTTTCACATTGTCATGTTACAGTCAAAAATATAAATGTATTTTATTGGGATTGTATTTGATAGACTAACACAAAGTGGCACATAATAGTGAAGTGAAAATGATAAATGGTTTTCAAAATGTTTTACAAATAAATATGCATTTGTATTTAGCCCCCCCCCGAGTCAACACTTTGTAGAACCACCTTTTGCTGCAATGACGTCACCGCGCTACGCTAATCCTGGAAGAACGGGCTGCTACATAAAGCTTATAAAATTATAAGCAGGCCGGCTCCCTGCCAGCTTATACATTTTCATGTGAGTTTTAAAGTGTTTTGTTGCAAGTGCAACTTTTTTTATTAAAATAAAATGTTAAGAACTTTATGCTATGGCAAGTTTTATCTTTTTTGGATCTTGACGACTGAGTTTCCCAAAGTGGCGGATTTACATCTTAAGCCCCCTCGGATGGAGAGAGGCCCTGGCTGGGTTTTAAACCATAAGCGATATTGACCTCCTGCAATAGGTGGTCAAGTTAAGCTGGTAAGCAAGCACTTAGTGAATGCCTCCACCTTACAAACGATCACGTACCTTTTCTGGCGACAGGTGGTGTATCCATTTCTGAAGAACTCGGTTTCATTGCATTTGGACTTTCTTTCCATTTACTGTATTTTATTAATTTTCAGTTTTAGCACAACTTTAAAACGGTGTGTATATATTATATATACACGCACACACGCAAAGTGGATATAAAAAGTCTACACACCCCTGGTAAAATGTCCGGTTTCTGCGATATAAAAAAAGGACGATAACAGAACTTTTTCCACCTTTAATGTGACCTATAAACTGTGTGCAAGAAGAAGAAAAAAAGACACTCACTGGGGATGATATTTGGCTGCTCACCCCTGGGATGTCAAAACAAAAAAGAAAAGGTCCCCCCAAGAGGGAGTTGGTGGGGTTTTTAGGCAGCGTTTGGAAATAAGTTCTCTGAGAGGTATTGATGTATTCAAAAATATGAATCTTTATTATATTAAAGATGTCGCATATGACATATGGGTAAAGATAAAAATAGGAGACATGGGTCCCAAATGGATAAAACAATACAGGAATTTTAAAACAGATTTACACTAACAGACTAAAAGCTTTTACATCAATGTAGTTTTACAAATATTGCAGATAAAAGTAGACCTGACGCGTTTCGACCCGTTATAGTGAGGGTCTTCTTCAAAGGTAATTTCGTCTGTTTAGGAAAGAAGAGGGTGAGAACAATGCATTGTAACAGTATTTCATTTGCATATATTGATCTCCAATTGGCCTTTCCTTTCACATAGTATAATATCATATTGTACTGTGGAATGTTTACCTGGTATGTAAGTTGTTTTTCCTCTTATAAATTCCTCCTTTATATGTGGTTGGGCTCTCTCTGGGTGTGTGCACTCCAGGTCCTAGGCGGCGTCCCGCTGTAGCACCCCCCAGCGGGCACACGGCAGGTACGGCGACCAAACAACGGGGCCTACGAGAGGTCACGTCCACTGAAACGGCTACCCACGGGTCCGTGTGTGGGCCAGATGGGTGGAGGGAGGGAGATGGAGGAGGTGGGAAGAAACAGGGGGGGGAAAAGGGGGGGGGGGGGGGGAGGAGGGCGGAAAAAAAAAAAAAGAAAATGGGTTGCCTTGAGGTCCCTTGTTCTGCACACCTGTCATAGGATCCAAGATCATATGCTTAGATATATAGCATGGGAGATTGCCACATCAACTGGACAATGTCTAGTGCACTTAAAACAGTGATGGGGAGAAATAGAATTTCTAAGGTAAGAAAAATGGATGAACGAGAGTTTTGCCGTTGATATACTTTTTCATAATAATATCAATTTATATATTACTGTATCTAGACTCATGGTTAAAGATAGAAAGGGGAAAGGCAGAAGAAGGGGGGACAGAACAAAGGCAAGAGGTGGAAGTGGAGGGAAGGAAGAGCTGGGGAAGGGAGTGGGAACTAAAATGGGGAGGGGGGGAAAGAAGGGGTCACAGGGAAAAGGGAAGAAGGGAGGGAAGAGAAACGGGGGGGGGGGAGAGGAGGAAAAAGGGGAAGAGCGGGGAAATGGAAGAGCCGAAAGGGGGGGGAAGGGGGGGGGGGGGGGGGGGGGGGGAAGGGGGAGGGGAGAGGTTGGGAAGAAAGGGGGTTGAAGGGGGAGGGGGAGGGGGGGGGGGGGAAAGGGGGGGGCGGAAGGGGAAAGGACCAATGCATGGCTAGCACATGTATGGGTAAACAGAGGGATGCTGCAGCATCCACATGGATAGGACGAAAGAGAATGGGGTGGGGCAGTGGGGAATGTGGGGAAGGATGTGGTGTGAAAGGTGAGGGGTGAGGGAAAGGGGGGGAAAAGGAAAAGAGCAACGGGAAAAGGGGGGGGGGGGGGGGGGGAGGGAAGGGGGAAAAAAGGGGGGCAAAGGGGAAGGGGAGAAGGGAAAAGGAAGAGAAAAAGGGAGGGGGGAGGGGGAAGGGGAGGGGGAAAATGAGAAGGGGAGGGGAAATGGTGGGGAAATGAAGTGAACTAATTGGTGACAATGGGAAGAAGGAAGAAAGTGAAGGAGAAGGGAGGTGAAAAAAGAAAAATGGGTGTGAGTGAAGAAATAGGGGAGTGTGATTATGATGTCGATCAGAGCACTGATGCTCGAAGGGGTGCTGTGCTGGTAGTGCTGGGGATCAGAAAGGATCCTGGAATAGGGATATGTGAGGGTGAGAATGTGCAGGGATTACGTGGAGTGTGAAGTGTGGGGGGTGAGGGATGAGACCGTGAGGGAATGTGGGCATGTGTGGGCATAAAACGGGGGAAGAAAGGGGAAGGGAAGGGCAAGGACAGGAAAAGGGTATACCAATGTGTCAGATCTAGACGGACAATGTGATACAATATGTTATAGAATTACCTAATAGAGTAGGTGTATCTTGCTCAGGTTGTGGGGTGGATGTAGGCACCCGTACGTTGCAGACCAAAATATGCTGTGTTGGTTGCAAGTCCCAAAGATGAAGGATGCCCAGTCTGGGAATAGAGACAGAGTCATCTACAGTAACTGAAGTTAGTCCCAGAGAGGGATAAAGAAGCGTGGAGCAAGGAGAGATTCTACTCACTGTGTGTATGTGGCGTAATGCTTGGATCATCACATGGAGATGGATTCGTTTGACCACCACGTGTGGTATTTATGGGTAATACCCAACTGGAATCAGGTGTGCATGTTTGGACACCATCAGGTGTTCAATCAGGGTATCCCCAGGAGAGGGGAGGAGGGAGGAAAAGGGGGGCGGAGGGACAGGCAGGGATGGGTGGAGAAGGGGAGTGAAAAGAAAAGGGGGAGGACAGGGGGCATAATGGGACATCACCTTCCATCTGCCGTTCCTATGTCCACCTGGCCCGCCCGTCCGTGGGGGCCATGACGGCATCAAAGGCCGTCTGGAGTGATCTCCCCGGCGTCCGGGAGGTCCTTCCGGGGTCGCGTCTGCTACGCAATCGTCGCACCGGCGTGACGTCCCGTATCACGCGCACGCACGCGGCCGCGCGCATGCGCAGTGATCGGGGGAGGTCCGATTGCGTTCCAGGACGCCGCCAGCAAGGGAAATGGTTCACCGTCAGGGGGCCTGGGCCCGCCCAGGTCGCCCCACCGCCGCATGTATCCACCGGAGGGGGCAGGAACCAAGGCGCCACCCAGGGGATCCGAGGCGCACTGCAAACCACCAGAGAGAACCCTGAAACAAAAGGGAGAAATATGGGGTTTTAACATATATTCACTGCCTGTGTGGTATGGCAGATGGGGAGACGTATCTCCGTGATCATCTCTATTAATATCATGTTCCCATTAATTATCTGGGTCATAGCGTATTAACATGCATACCAAGGTTATGTTGAACATATTTGAGAGAACAACGGGCCTGAAATCTTTTTAAAAATAACATTATCCACAGTTAATATGTGATTACATTGTGAGTTGTTTCCAATAGTACATTTTTTTTTTTTTTTTTTATGTTGTTCATATTTAATTCAAAAGTTGTCATCCATATTTGATTCAAAAAATTGTCATATGGACACGCTGTGGCCCTGTGTATTAATAATACACAGTATATGTATGGCCATGTAGCTGTGTGCATATACAAGCAAAAGAAAACCAGGGAATTTGACAAATTTGTAAAGAGAAAAAAAGAGGGGAACAGATGTACATAGGAAAACAACATTCAATAAACTGTGGAAAAAGCACTAAAGAAAAGATTTACATTTGAAGGCCCATGTCTCAGCCCCGGAGTGTCACGGGGGGAAGGGTGTTTAACCACCCGAATGTGTGCTAGAAGAAGAAAAAAAGACACTCACTGGGGATGATATTTGGCTGCTCACCCCTGGGATGTCAAAACAAAAAAGAAAAGGTCCCCCCAAGAGGGAGTTGGTGGGGTTTTTAGGCAGCGTTTGGAAATAAGTTCTCTGAGAGGTATTGATGTATTCAAAAATATGAATCTTTATTATATTAAAGATGTCGCATATGACATATGGGTAAAGATAAAAATAGGAGACATGGGTCCCAAATGGATAAAACAATACAGGAATTTTAAAACAGATTTACACTAACAGACAAAAAGCTTTTACATCAATGTAGTTTTACAAATATTGCAGATAAAAGTAGACCTGACGCGTTTCGACCCGTTATAGTGAGGGTCTTCTTCAAAGGTAATTTCGTCTGTTTAGGAAAGAAGAGGGTGAGAACAATGCATTGTAACAGTATTTCATTTGCATATATTGATCTCCAATTGGCCTTTCCTTTCACATAGTATAATATCATATTGTACTGTGGAATGTTTACCTGGTATGTAAGTTGTTTTTCCTCTTATAAATTCCTCCTTTATATGTGGTTGGGCTCTCTCTGGGTGTGTGCACTCCAGGTCCTAGGCGGCGTCCCGCTGTAGCACCCCCCAGCGGGCACACGGCAGGTACGGCGACCAAACAACGGGGCCTACGAGAGGTCACGTCCACTGAAACGGCTACCCACGGGTCCGTGTGTGGGCCAGATGGGTGGAGGGAGGGAGATGGAGGAGGTGGGAAGAAACAGGGGGGGGAAAGGGGGGGGGAGGGGGAGGAGAGGGGAAAAAAAAAAAAAGAAAATGGGTTGCCTTGAGGTCCCTTGTTCTGCACACCTGTCATAGGATCCAAGATCATATGCTTAGATATATAGCATGGGAGATTGCCACATCAACTGGACAATGTCTAGTGCACTTAAAACAGTGATGGGGAGAAATAGAATTTCTAAGGTAAGAAAAATGGATGAACGAGAGTTTTGCCGTTGATATACTTTTTCATAATAATATCAATTTATATATTACTGTATCTAGACTCATGGTTAAAGATAGAAAGGGGAAAGGCAGAAGAAGGGGGGACAGAACAAAGGCAAGAGGTGGAAGTGGAGGGAAGGAAGAGCTGGGGAAGGGAGTGGGAACTAAAATGGGGAGGGGGGGAAAGAAGGGGTCACAGGGAAAAGGGAAGAAGGGAGGGAAGAGAAACGGGGGGGGGGGGGAGAGGAGGAAAAAGGGGAAGAGCGGGGAAATGGAAGAGCCGAAAGGGGGGGGAAGGGGGGGGGGGGGGGGGAGGGGGAAGGGGGAGGGGAGAGGTTGGGAAGAAAGGGGGTTGAAGGGGGAGGGGGAGGGGGGGGAGGTGGGAAAGGGGGGGGCGGAAGGGGAAAGGAGGGAAAGGACCAATGCATGGCTAGCACATGTATGGGTAAACAGAGGGATGCTGCAGCATCCACATGGATAGGACGAAAGAGAATGGGGTGGGGCAGTGGGGAATGTGGGGAAGGATGTGGTGTGAAAGGTGAGGGGTGAGGGAAAGGGGGGGAAAAAGGAAAAGAGCAACGGGAAAAGGGGGAGGGGGGGGGGAAAGGGAAAAGGAAGAGAAAAAGGGAGGGGGAGTGGGAAGGGGAGGGGGAAAATGAGAAGGGGAGGGGAAATGGTGGGGAAAGGGAGTGAACTAATTGGTGACAATGGGAAGAAGGAAGAAAGTGAAGGAGAAGGGAGGTGAAAAAAGAAAAATGGGTGTGAGTGAAGAAATAGGGGAGTGTGATTATGATGTCGATCAGAGCACTGATGCTCGAAGGGGTGCTGTGCTGGTAGTGCTGGGGATCAGAAAGGATCCTGGAATAGGGATATGTGAGGGTGAGAATGTGCAGGGATTACGTGGAGTGTGAAGTGTGGGGGGTGAGGGATGAGACCGTGAGGGAATGTGGGCATGTGTGGGCATAAAACGGGGGAAGAAAGGGGAAGGGAAGGGCAAGGACAGGAAAAGGGTATACCAATGTGTCAGATCTAGACGGACAATGTGATACAATATGTTATAGAATTACCTAATAGAGTAGGTGTATCTTGCTCAGGTTGTGGGGTGGATGTAGGCACCCGTACGTTGCAGACCAAAATATGCTGTGTTGGTTGCAAGTCCCAAAGATGAAGGATGCCCAGTCTGGGAATAGAGACAGAGTCATCTACAGTAACTGAAGTTAGTCCCAGAGAGGGATAAAGAAGCGTGGAGCAAGGAGAGATTCTACTCACTGTGTGTATGTGGCGTAATGCTTGGATCATCACATGGAGATGGATTCGTTTGACCACCCCGTGTGGTATTTATGGGTAATACCCAACTGGAATCAGGTGTGCATGTTTGGACACCATCAGGTGTTCAATCAGGGTATCCCCAGGAGAGGGGAGGAGGGAGGAAAAGGGGGGCGGAGGGACAGGCAGGGATGGGTGGAGAAGGGGAGTGAAAAGAAAAGGGGGAGGACAGGGGGCATAATGGGACATCACCTTCCATCTGCCGTTCCTATGTCCACCTGGCCCGCCCGTCCGTGGGGGCCATGACGGCATCAAAGGCCGTCTGGAGTGATCTCCCCGGCGTCCGGGAGGTCCTTCCGGGGTCGCGTCTGCTACGCAATCGTCGCACCGGCGTGACGTCCCGTATCACGCGCACGCACGCGGCCGCGCGCATGCGCAGTGATTGGGGGAGGTCCGATTGCGTTCCAGGACGCCGCCAGCAAGGGAAATGGTTCACCGTCAGGGGGCCTGGGCCCGCCCAGGTCGCCCTGAGGGAACATGATTGGAGGAGCTTGGTTGGTGGGCGCTCCTCCTTACCCTTGCTGTGAGGTCACGTGTAGGGAACGCCCCACCGCCGCATGTATCCACCGGAGGGGGCAGGAACCAAGGCGCCACCCAGGGGATCCGAGGCGCACTGCAAACCACCAGAGAGAACCCTGAAACAAAAGGGAGAAATATGGGGTTTTAACATATATTCACTGCCTGTGTGGTATGGCAGATGGGGAGACGTATCTCCGTGATCATCTCTATTAATATCATGTTCCCATTAATTATCTGGGTCATAGCGTATTAACATGCATACCAAGGTTATGTTGAACATATTTGAGAGAACAACGGGCCTGAAATCTTTTTAAAAATAACATTATCCACAGTTAATATGTGATTACATTGTGAGTTGTTTCCAATAGTACATTTTTTTTTTTTTTTATGTTGTTCATATTTAATTCAAAAGTTGTCATCCATATTTGATTCAAAAAATTGTCATATGGACACGCTGTGGCCCTGTGTATTAATAATACACAGTATATGTATGGCCATGTAGCTGTGTGCATATACAAGCAAAAGAAAACCAGGGAATTTGACAAATTTGTAAAGAGAAAAAAAGAGGGGAACAGATGTACATAGGAAAACAACATTCAATAAACTGTGGAAAAAGCACTAAAGAAAAGATTTACATTTGAAGGCCCATGTCTCAGCCCCGGAGTGTCACGGGGGGAAGGGTGTTTAACCACCCGAATGTGTGCTAGAAGAAGAAAAAAAGACACTCACTGGGGATGATATTTGGCTGCTCACCCCTGGGATGTCAAAACAAAAAAGAAAAGGTCCCCCCAAGAGGGAGTTGGTGGGGTTTTTAGGCAGCGTTTGGAAATAAGTTCTCTGAGAGGTATTGATGTATTCAAAAATATGAATCTTTATTATATTAAAGATGTCGCATATGACATATGGGTAAAGATAAAAATAGGAGACATGGGTCCCAAATGGATAAAACAATACAGGAATTTTAAAACAGATTTACACTAACAGACTAAAAGCTTTTACATCAATGTAGTTTTACAAATATTGCAGATAAAAGTAGACCTGACGCGTTTCGACCCGTTATAGTGAGGGTCTTCTTCAAAGGTAATTTCGTCTGTTTAGGAAAGAAGAGGGTGAGAACAATGCATTGTAACAGTATTTCATTTGCATATATTGATCTCCAATTGGCCTTTCCTTTCACATAGTATAATATCATATTGTACTGTGGAATGTTTACCTGGTATGTAAGTTGTTTTTCCTCTTATAAATTCCTCCTTTATATGTGGTTGGGCTCTCTCTGGGTGTGTGCACTCCAGGTCCTAGGCGGCGTCCCGCTGTAGCACCCCCCAGCGGGCACACGGCAGGTACGGCGACCAAACAACGGGGCCTACGAGAGGTCACGTCCACTGAAACGGCTACCCACGGGTCCGTGTGTGGGCCAGATGGGTGGAGGGAGGGAGATGGAGGAGGTGGGAAGAAACAGGGGGGGGAAAGGGGGGGAGGGGGAGGAGAGGGGAAAAAAAAAAAGAAAATGGGTTGCCTTGAGGTCCCTTGTTCTGCACACCTGTCATAGGATCCAAGATCATATGCTTAGATATATAGCATGGGAGATTGCCACATCAACTGGACTTTCCCCTTTCTATCTTTAACCATGAGTCTAGATACAGTAATATATAAATTGATATTATTATGAAAAAGTATATCAACGGCAAAACTCTCGTTCATCCATTTTTCTTACCTTAGAAATTCTATTTCTCCCCATCACTGTTTTAAGTGCACTAGACATTGTCCAGTTGATGTGGCAATCTCCCATGCTATATATCTAAGCATATGATCTTGGATCCTATGACAGGTGTGCAGAACAAGGGACCTCAAGGCAACCCATTTTCTTTTTTTTTTTCCCCTCTCCTCCCCCTCCCCCCCCCCTTTCCCCCCCCTGTTTCTTCCCACCTCCTCCATCTCCCTCCCTCCACCCATCTGGCCCACACACGGACCCGTGGGTAGCCGTTTCAGTGGACGTGACCTCTCGTAGGCCCCGTTGTTTGGTCGCCGTACCTGCCGTGTGCCCGCTGGGGCCAGGCTGCATGCTCGGATAAGGGTCTAGTGTGGACCATGGGGGGGACTCAACACCGTTTTTTTTCCACTCATCTGTCAGCGGGAAAGCACATACAGTGGTGTGAAAAAGTGTTTGCCCCTTCCTCATTTCCTGTTCCTTTGCATGTTTGTCACACTTAAGTGTTTCGGAACATCAAACCAATTTAAACAATAGTCAAGGACAACACAAGTAAACACAAAATGCAATTTGTAAATGAAGGTGTTTATTATTAAAGGTGAAAAAAAATCCAAACCATCATGGCTCCTGTGTGAAAAAGTGATTGCCCCCCTTGTTAAAACATACTATAACTGTGGTTGTCCACACCTGAGTTCAATTTCTCTAGCCACACCCAGGCCTGATTATTGCCACACCTGTTCACAATCAAGGCATCACTTAAATAGGAGCTGCTTGACACAGTAAGGTCCACCAGAAGATCCTTAAAAGCTACACATCATGCCGAGACCCAAAGAAATTCAGGAACAATTGCGAAAGAAAGTAATTGAGATCTATCAGTCTGGAAAGGGTTATAAAGCCATTTCCAAAGCTTTGGGAATCCAGCGAAACACAGTGAGAGCCATTATCCACAAATGGCGAAGACATGGAACAGTGGTGAACCTTCCCAGGAGTGGCGGCCGCCCAAAATTACCCCAAGAGCGCAGCGACGACTCATCCAAGAGGTCACAAAAGACCCCACAACAACGTCCAAGGAACTGCAGGCCTCACTTGCCTCAGTTAAGGTCAGCGTTCATGCCTCCACCATCAGGAAAAGACTGGGCAAAAATGGCCTGCATGGCAGAGTTCCAAGGAGAAAACCACTGCTGAGCAAAAAGAACATCAAAGCTCGTCTCAATTTCTCCACAACACATCTTGATGATCCCCAAGACTTTTGGGACAACATTCTGTGGACCGATGAGACAAAAGTGGAACTCTTTGGAAGGTGTGTGCCCAAGTATATCTGGCGTAGAAGGAACACTGCATTTCAGAAAAAGAACATTATACCAACAGTAAAATATGGTGGTGGTAGTGTGATGGTCTGGGGCTGTTTTGCTGCTTCAGGACCTGGAAGACTTGCCGTGATAAAAGGAACTATGAATTCTGCTGTCTACCAAGAGATCCTGAAGGAGAATGTCCGACCATCTGTTCGTGTACTCAAGCTGAAACGAACTTGGGTTCTGCAGCAGGACAATGATCCTAAACACACCAGCAAGTCCACCACCGAATGGCTGAAGAAAAACAAAATGAAGACTTTGGAGTGGCCTAGCCAAAGTCCTGACCTGAATCCTATTGAGATGTTGTGGTATGACCTTAAAAAGGCCGTTCATGCTCGAAAACCCTCTAATGTAACTGAATTAGGACAATTCTGCAAAGATGAGTGGGCCAAAATTCCTCCAGGACGCTGTAAAAGCCTCATTGCACGTTATCGCAAACGCTTGGTTGCAGTTGTTGCTGCTAAGGGTGGCCCAACCAGTTATTAGGTTTAGGGGGCAATCACTTTTTCACACAGGGCCATGATGGTTTGGATTTTTTTTCACCTTTAATAATAAACACCTTCATTTACAAATTGCATTTTGTGTTTACTTGTGTTGTCCTTGACTATTGTTTAAATTGGTTTGATGTTCCGAAACACTTAAGTGTGACAAACATGCAAAGGAACAGGAAATGAGGAAGGGGGCAAACACTTTTTCACACCACTGTATGATCAACGGGTCCCATACCTTCTCAAACACCTTCGACACGTATCTTTCTTTAACTGAAGAATGTTGAGGTTTGATGGTTTTTTGAAATGTGGCTTACGAATAATTGACAACACTCCTCCTGACCAAGCCGTTGTCGGAGAAACATGTTGAGGAAAACAACTGTGTAGCCTTATGGAAAGAAAAACACCAATATTTTCTGCTGTATATGTTAAAGTGGTTGTAAAGCCTTAAGGTTTTTCACCCTAATGCATTCTATGCATTAAGGTGAAAAATCTTCTTTGCTGCAGCAACCCCCCTTTTTCTTACCTGGGGCCAGTCTTGCTGTCTGTGTCAATGGAGGCAAGCAGCAGGACTCAGGAGTGAGCCTGCACGGTGCCCCCATGGAAAGCAGCTTTCCATAGGGTCACCCGATGAAGAGGAGCGGCGGGGGACCACAGAAAAAGAGGATCAGGGCTACTCTGTGCAAAAGCATTGGCCAGAGCAGGCAAGTATAACATGTTTGTTATTTTATTACAAAAAAAAAACCCTTTACTACCACTTTAAATAAAACTGTATGCATTATTTTTAAGAGATTTTAATTAATATTTGATAAAGAAAATATTTTTTTAAAGAAATCTATTTTTGTCAGCACCATAAAATTCCCAGATTTGTTCAAGTTGGTATCTACTGTATGTCATATAGGATGCCCCCCACAAGGGACAAGACGAGGTTCTCCGGTCACAGTGTTTTCATGTGGGAAAGAAGGGAACCTTGTGGCAATCTATGCCATATGCATGCCCTACCTTTCGCTCCTGCGCTATTCACAGTCAGCATAAGGAGGCTGAAAGAAGGAGAGTATACAGCAGAGATGTCCCACAACATGACTGTGTACTTCCAGGTACATGTGAAACCCGATGGGCAGACCTGGAGCTGTGCATAGACAGGAAGACAAGTGTGGTGTCAGCAGGGAGCGGAATCCCAGCTGCAGAAGATGATCAGGTGCACAAATCTGGGGGGGCACTGGATGACCTTGTCCCGGCACTGCATATAATGGAGGCAGGGGCAGATGTTAAATCATCCACCCATCCTCTGATCATATTTAATTTGGTTGACGGAGGAGGATTTCACCTAAGAGAAGAGGCATCAGCACAATGGACACATGCTACTGACTGTTAGTTATGTCCCTTGTGCTGATTTTTGTGTTATTTATTGTAACTGCACTTAGGCCAGTGGCGGAACTACCAGGGTAGCAAAGGTCACACTCGCAACTAGGCCGTGCCATGCTGACACTCTCGGGGGGCCCCAGCAGGGTTGAGGATCGCAGGACTCTGAGCTGAGAGCGTCTCTCACGCAGCCTAGAGCCTGCACTGACAGTTCCCCCCTCACCCCTACGGATGGGTAAGGAGAGAGCCAACCTTGATTATCAGTGTAAACAATGTACTGACAGTTTTGTCAGTTAACGGGTTCATTCCCTTTACGCAGACACAGCATTGGAGGAAAGGGCTGCCGATAACCAGCAAGTCTGTTTACATGTGATCAATTGAGTACATGGTAAAGGGCCTCTGCGATTGGCCCTTTACTGTGATCAGCTTAACACTTAAATTCTCCCCTGCAATCATTAATGTGAGCCAAGTTCAACCTTATGCCCTTTAAAATGAAAAAATCCCAGTTTTTCTACCTTTATTTTGCAGAATCCAGCGCCGTCACATAAATTTGAATCTACTTCCTCTTGAGACAAAAATCAGCCAGTGGGTGTGGTTGCTGAAAGCTAGTGACATCACTTCCAGGTTCCCATGTAGCCAGTAGGTGTATACAGGATGGGAGGAGCTAATCATAGGTTTCTGCCCAGTGTTCTCTCATTGTCCTAATTCATGAGAAAATGAATAAAAAAGCCCCATCCACACAGGACACGGGGGGGGGGGATGGGTGGTGCAGGGCACATATACAGTATCGCTGTGCACAGGAGAATGGAGCTTGACATGGGGGAAGGGGATCCGACAGAGTAGCTGGAAGTGCTCGGGGGTCTCAGCTCACAGTCTACAATAATCATAGTACAGGCAACCACACTAAGGCTCTGTATCCACTAGTGCAACTTGCCATGCGACTTTGGACACTAAGTTGCATGACGAGTCACAGCCCATTGAAAAAACAATTGCGCATTTTTTCTGACTACAATAAAAGGAAAAAACACACAATACATTCTCTTTTAATTGACACTTTATGAATGTAGCAGAATTATAGTCCAAAACAAAAAGGTTCCTCTTTGTAGAGAACTTCCCCCTGATATTACAGTGCCTTGAAAAAGTATTCATACCCCTTGGAATTTTTCACATTGTCATGTTACAGTCAAAAATATAAATGTATTTTATTGGGATTGTATGTGATAGACTAACACAAAGTGGCACATAATAGTGAAGTGAAAATGATAAATGGTTTTCAAAATGTTTTACAAATAAATATGCATTTGTATTTAGTCCCCCCGAGTCAACACTTTGTAGAACCACCTTTTGCTGCAATGACGTCACCGCGCTACGCTAATCCTGGAAGAACGGGCTGCTACATAAAGCTTATAAAATTATAAGCAGGCCGGCTCCCTGCCAGCTTATACATTTTCATGTGAGTTTTAAAGTGTTTTGTTGCAAGTGCAACTTTTTTTATTAAAATAAAATGTTAAGAACTTTATGCTATGGCAAGTTTTATCTTTTTTGGATCTTGACGACTGAGTTTCCCAAAGTGGCGGATTTACATCTTAAGCCCCCTCGGATGGAGAGAGGCCCTGGCTGGGTTTTAAACCATAAGTGATATTGACCACCTGCAATAGGTGGTCAAGTTAAGCTGGTAAGCAAGCACTTAGTGAATGCCTCCACCTTACAAACGATCACGTACCTTTTCTGGTGACAGGTGGTGTATCCATTTCTGAAGAACTCGGTTTCATTGCATTTGGACTTTCTTTCCATTTACTGTATTTTATTAATTTTCAGTTTTAGCACAACTTTAAAACGGTGTGTATATATTATATATACACGCACACACGCACAGTGGATATAAAAAGTCTACACACCCCTGGTAAAATGTCCGGTTTCTGTGATATAAAAAAAGGACGATAACAGAACTTTTTCCACCTTTAATGTGACCTATAAACTGTGTGCACACCCTCTTATAACTGGGGATGTAGCTGTGTTCAGAATTAAAAAATCACATTCAAACTCATGTTAAATAGGAGTCAGTACACACTTGCCATCATTTAAAGTGCCTCTGATTAACCACAAATAAAGTTCAGCTGTACTAGTAGGTCTTTCCTGACATTTTCTTGGTCACATCCTACAGCAAAATCCATGGTCCGCAGAGAGCTTCCAGAGCATCAGAAGGATCTCATTGTTAAAAAGTATCATTCAGGAGAAGGGTACAGAAGAATTTCCAAGGCATTAGATATACCATGGAACACAGTGAAGACAGTGTCTCATCAAGTGGAGAAAATAAGGCACAACAGTGACATCACCAAGAACTGGACGTCCCTCCAAAACGGATGAAAAGACAAGAAGAAAACTGGTAAGGGAGGCTGCCAAGAGGCCTACAGCAACATTAAATGAGCTGCAGGAATATCTGGCGAGTACTGGCTGTATGGTACACGTGACAAAAATCTCCTGTATTCTTCATGTCTGGGCTATGGGGTAGAGTGGCAAGACTGTAGACTCTTCTTACCAAGGAAAACATCCAAACCAGCTAAATTTTGCAAACACACATCTGAAGTCTCCCAAAAGCATGTGGGAAAATGTGCTATGGTCTGATGAAATCAAGGTTGAATGTTTTGGCCATAATTCCAAAAGATATGTTTGGTGCAAAAACAATACTGCACATCCCCAAAAGAACACCATACCCACTGTGAAGCATCGTTGTGGCAGCATCATGCTTTGGGGCTGTTTTTCTGCAGCTGAAACAGGGGCCTTAGTCAAGGTAGAGGGAATAATTAACAGTTTCAAATACCAGTCAATATTGGCACAAAACCTTCAGGCTTCTGCTAGAAAGCTGAACACGAAGAGGAACTTCATCTTTCAGCATGACAACGACCCAAAGCATACATCCAAATCAACAAAGGAATGGCTTCACCAGAAGAAGATTCAAGTTTTGGAATGACCCAAACAGAGCCCAGACTTAAATCCCATTAAAAATCTGTGGGGTGATCTAAAGAGGGCTGTGCAAAGGAGATGCCCTCGCAATCTGACAGATTTGGAGGGTTTTTGCAAAGTGTGGGCAAATATTGCCAAGTCAAGATGTGCCATGCTGATAGACTCATACCCCAAAAAGCTGAGTGCTGTAATAAAATCAAAAGGTGCTTCAACAAAGTATTTGTTTAAGGGTGTGCACACATACGCAACCATATTTTATTTTTTTATTTTTACTTTCCTCCACCTAAAAGATTTCTGTTTGTTGTTCAACTGAGTTAATTTGTCCCTTTATACAGTTTATAGGTCACACTAACGCTGAAAAAAGTTCTGAAATGTTTTATCTTTGTCTCATTTAGACTTTCTATATCCACTAATATATATAACATTTCAGGGTTTTTTTTTCACATAGGAGGTGCAAGACCCCCTTAGAATTTTTTTATTATATACTGTGTGTATATATATATATATATATATATATATATATATATATATATATATATATATATATATATAATGTACATACATACATTTAGCATCTGAGTACACCTCTCAAAATTATGTAAATATTTTATTCTATCTTTTCATGTGACAACAGTGAAGAAATTACACTTTACTACAATGTAAAGTAGTGAGTGTACAGCTTGAATAACAGTGTAAATTTGCTGTCCCCTCAAAATAAGTCAACACACAGCCATTAATGTCATGAAAATGTCCAAATTGGGCCCAATTAGCCATTTCTCCTCCCCGGTGTCATGTGACTCAGTGTTACAAGGTCTCAGGTGTGAATGGTGAGCAGGCGTGTTAAGTGTTATTGCTCTCACTCTCTCATACTGGTCATTAGAAATTCAACATGGCACCTCATCGCAAAGAACTCTGAGGATCTGAAAAAAAAAAAAAGAATTGTTACACTACATAAAGATGGCCTAGGCTATAAGAAGATTGCCGAGACCCTAAAACTGAGCTGCAGCGTGGGGGCCAAGACCATACATAGGTTTAACAGGACAGGTTCCACTCAGAACAGGCCTCGCCATGGTCAACCAATGAAGTTGAGTGCACACGCTCAGCGTCATATCCAGAGGTTGTCTTTGGGAAATAGACGTATGAGTGCTGCCAGCATTGCTGCAGAGGTTAAAGGGGTGGAGGTTCAGCTTGTCAGTGCTCAGACCATACACCGCACACTGCATCAAATTGGTCTGCATAGCTGTCATCCCAGGATGAAGCCTCTTCTAAAGATGATGCACAAGAAAGCCTGCAAACAGTTTGCTGAAGACAAGCAGACTAAGGACATGGATTACTGGAACCATGTCCTGTGGTCTGATGAGACCAAGATAAATGTATTTGCGTCAGATGGTGTCAAGCGTGTGTGGCGGAAACCAGGTGAGGAGTACAAAGACAAGTGTGTCTTGCCTATAGTCAAGCATGGTGGTGGGAGTGTCATGATCTGTGGCTGCATGAGTACTGCCGGCACTGGGATGCTACAGTTCATTGAGGGAACCATGAATGTCAACATGTGCTGTGACATACTGAAGCAGAGCATGAGCCCCTCCCTTTGGAGACTGAGCTGCAGGGCAGTATTCCAACATGATAATGACCCCAAACACCTACAAGACCACTGCCTTGCTAAAGAAGCTGAGGGTAAAGGTGATGGAGTGGCCAAGCATGTCTCCAGACCTAAACCATATTGAGCATCTCTGGGGCATCCTCAAACGGAACGGCTCTGTGATGTCGTCATGGAGGAGTGGAAGAGGACTCCAGTGGCAACCTGTGAAGCTCTGGTGAACTCCATGTCCAAGAGGGTTAAGGCAGTGCTGGAAAATAATGGTGGCCACACAAAATATTGACACTTTGGGCCCAATTTGGACAGTCTCACTTAGGGGTGTACTCACTTTTGTTGCCAGCGGTTTAGACATTAATGACTGTGTGTTGAGTTATTTTGAGGGGACAGCAAATTTACACTGTTATACAAGCTGTACACTCACTACTTTACATTGTAACAGAGTAATTTCTTCAGTGTTGTCACATAAAAAGATATAATAAAATATTTACAAAAATGTGAGGGGTGAACTCACTTTTGTGAGATACTGTATATTTTTTCATTCCACTTCAATCCTTAATATTAAAAAGCTGATTATTTTTTCTTGCTTTACTTCTAGATTCTCAGCTAGGCAAGTGAGATTTGTTAGACTCCTGGGATACCCCACACCACAAAACCCAGGAAGCAACAGATCCACAGTCAGAGAAATTGTGAAAACTCTCCAAGGATAGGTTTACAGTCGTGCATTGTGGCAATGTGCACTTTCCTGCAATGCACAAAAACGTGCATCCCTTTTGCAGGCTTGCATTGGTGTTATTAATTCGTAATGGCACCCCAATGTGTTTTGGTGCAGCATAATTTAAAAATAAATAAAAAAAATCTGTGCAATTTTAGCATGTAGGGCAGCCCACTGAAATGAATGGAATTCCCTAAACACAAATGCAAACACAAAAACATGTTTCACCTTAAAGCGGTGTTTCAGCTTAAAAAAAAAAAAAAAAAATTAAAAGTCAGCAGCTAAAAAAAAAGTCGCTGCTGACTTTTAATAAGTACACTTACCCTCCCAGGGCGCCAGCGATGCTGTTCGTGGAGGCCGAGATGTCCCTCGGCGTTCCGGATCCAGCGCCGCCATACTCAGTAAGGGAAACGGCTTTGCGCGGCCTACTGCGCATGCGCGAGTGGGCGCGCGGCCTACTGCGCATGCGCGAGTGGGATTTGTGAATGGGGAACGCAATGTGTTGTGGGACACAGTTCCCATAACACACTGCGCCCCATTCCATAGAAGACGGAAGGAGAGAAGATCACCGCGAAGCTGGAGGAGGCAGATTAGGACAATCTGCCTAGCAACAGCCATTTCTGGTAAGTAAAAAAAAATAATTTTTTTTTTTTTCATTTGAAATTGTTACTAACATTTTTAAAAGTTTTTGTTTTCAGGGTGTCCCACCACTTTAATAGATATGAACAGAGCCCAAATAGAAATATCTCATGCCACATCATCCAGTTGCCATGTAAGTATATTTATTTGCCATAATATAGGAGGCATTTATCATAGCCAGATGTTGTTTACATGGGAGGTGATGGGTTTTCTTTAATATGGGAACAGACCTCTAGCTAAACTTTCAAGCATAAACTAATAATATCTAAATGTATAAACAGTCGCAAAAACAAGTCTGTGCTTCTCATAAAGGCCAACAAGGTCCCAGTTTCCATTTCTGCAGAAAGGCTTAGAATGCAACAAAGAAGTATCTTGTTTGTCTTTATAGGCAGCATTCCACTTTAGTTACAGTTTCATTTTCTCAAGATGCTTTAACATTTGCGCCAGACCCAGATGCATAGAAAAGTCCAGGAAGCAGCAGGTATTACAACTACATGTGGTCTCAGGTTGGAAAATGACGTGAATTTTAGAGAGGATCTCCTTTTTAAATTGCCTTACCTGTTTGTACTCAACCATCCACAAACAAGTTTTAATTCGTATTGTCCTGACAAGATTTAAATTAGATATTTTCCTCAAAGTATTAATAACATGAAAAAAAAATGACTGGCAAAGTCTTGTCCCTATATGGTACACGTAAAATGTTTAATTATTGATCACATATGCACATTTTGTATGGCCTGGGTATATATACACACACATCAGTGAACTAGGTAGCTTAATACTTTTATTCTGTAATCTCAAAAAGAAAGAACAAATTGCAATTCATGAAACCTCTGGGAAAGAGTGGAAACACATAAAGTAGATTCACTTTAGTACCAACTTATTTGCACCCATGTAGAAATCGGATCTCTAAAGGGTCAAGATACATACAAATCTTTACAGATAATGGGAGATGTAACAAATGGGAGATGAATTTTAACAGCACTGATAAGTAACAGAGACTCATATGATCTTTGGTTAGAAAGCTTCCCTATCACAAGGGCTTGCATATATGATAGATACTAGCATTCTGAAGCAGTAGACAAGATTGTCAAGAGTGTATTCTTCCCACTCCTGCCAGATGGAAGGGCTATTATTATAAATGAAAGGCAGCAGTAGTGGATGCCAGGCAGTCTTGTTTTGTGCCAGATTCTGAAGTCCAGATGTAAGCTGGCTACCCCTGGGACAGGACGGGCTTCAGCTCCCGCAGCAGAATGGAGCCAATCACAGTTTTCTCAGTATTTATGATGAGCTGTGCTGTAGAGCTTTCCTTCAGCTCCACTGTGACTAGCATCAATGACCCACTGTGCACAGTCTTCGCTGCAAACCTGCAAAATGAAGGAGGGAAAAAAAAAAGTTACACAGTAGTCAGATCAAAGCTTTTGTAGTACAACATGTCATTACACCGTTACATCCCTATACGTTTGAGTTAATTATTTTTAATTGTATTTGTAAGATATAAATGTAAAAGTATCCACTTAAAGTCAGTTTAATCTCAATGTCTTTTTCGAAGCTTATAAAACATTAAAATACACTGTAAAACAAATACTCAAACAAGAAATCAGCAAGGGTCGTGTTTGCTTTTTTTCCACACAGACACTTTAGACTAAGTACACATGGGTGGTTTTTAATCTTGTAAAAGTTAGCCTGAAGTACATCATGTCCAACAAAGTATTGTTAGCTTTTTTTTCTTTGAACACAGTAGTCTGACTGAGCTTGTTAAATCTCTGCTAAAGCTTTTCACAATGCCAACTGAAAACTGCTAAATGTTTGTTAAAGCTACAGCCAGTGCTTCCTTGAAGATTTACTTTTAATCTTGTAGAAAGAAGCAGATTGGTTCTTAAATACAGGGGGTCCCCGAGTTACGAACTCGTTAGGGACTGGCCGCCTGTACGGAAGTCGGAAATGTTCGTAAGTCGGCCGCGCATGCGCAGACCGACAAATACGGAGATTTCCGGACATTTCCGATGTTCCGTCTAATGCCGTTCTGCGCATGCGCGGCAAATTACGGACATTTCCGGCATTTTCCGACGCTCCGTATGGCCGCGCATGCGCAGAATGTCGGAGGGTCCCCGCAGCACCCCGTTCGTAAGTAGGGGTTGTTCGTAGGTCGGGTGTTCGTAAGTCGGGGACCCCCTGTAGCTTTAAGAAGGCTGTTAAATTTCCTTTAATTGTCAAGTAATTTATGGCTAAGCTTGATGCTCATCAAACCAGTGTGGATTTAAACCAAGATAAAAATTGTCTGTCAAAATATACACCAATTATAGTCATAACTTTTGGAAAACATACAAGACTAGGAAATGAAATGTGGAACAGAGGGGTAGTTAGGTTTAAGTAAAAGCAGACTCTTATGCCCTGTACACACGGTCGGAAAATCAGGCAGAAAAGGTCCGATCGGATAATATTGTTGGAAAATCTGATTGTGTGTGTGCTCTGTCTGACTTTTTGAGAGCAGGATCTCATATTTTCCGACAACAAAATCCGATCGACTTTGTCCGATCGTTTGTAGAGAATTCCAATCGGATAAAGTGCCACGCATGCTCAGATCAAATTACGAGACCAAAGCTATTGGCTAGTAGCCTCTACGTAGTTGCGTAGTACGCAACGAATGTCACCACGTTCGTAACGATTGGATTTTCCGACAGCTTTGTCCAAATGTGTGAATGCAACACCAGATTCGGACAAAATCCATCTGCAAAAAAAAAAAAATCGGACGGATTTTGTGGTCGGAATTTATGACCGTGTGTACGGGGGGGGGTCAGAGGAGGTTCACTCAGCAGTCAGTTTGAGGAATTGCATGATGAGGCATAATTTCATCAGAACAGATGCAGGTAAGAATGTGCAAAAATTCTACTTTATTTTCCTACTTTTTTAAAACTGTAAAGCTGTGCAATATGATGTGGAAAAGAGGGGGCTTATGCATTAGGTGGACCTCAACTACTACTGTAAGGCCTATTTGGGAATGCCAGTGTTGGGAAACAAACACACTGTAGCAGTTTTAATGTGAGAACACTTGAAGTATTGGTAATGGACTGGCCAATCATTTTCTGATGATTTCTAAAACGTGGATATTCTTTACTGGAAGGCAACCCCAACAAATACAGCATACGGATTTATTCCTTTGCAGACAGTGCCAGTTAAGCCCTGTACACATAGGCAGAATGTCGGGAGACATTTGGCGATAAAAAAAAAGGCAGAGATTCTGCCTGTGTTTATGTCGGACGTGCATGCTGGAAAAACCAGCAGCCAACCGACTCCTAATCGGTCCTCTCAGCCAATTGCAGAGAGCACTGATCGGAGTGTTGGGGGGGGGGGACCCCGTCAGAACATAATAGCTTGTTGGGGGAGATTGCTGCCCTAACCTTGCATGGTTAGTACAGTGTCTCCGACCAGAGCTGTCAGTTATTTATCGTGCAACCCAGCTGTTACCTGGCTTAACTAAATGGGAAAACATGGGAAAGTTTGATCCACATCTGTGGTGAATCTGTAGTAGCTGGCTGAAATTATTTTTCCCTTTTGTACTTGGTATACATGAGTTAATATTTTCCTTTTCACATATCCTTACATTTTCTCTTACAGCAGAGCCCAGTTCCTCCTCTGATCTCTGGGCCAATCCAACATTCCCTTAGTTTTTATTAATATGAAGGTGCAAGAAATTTTTAAATTTTGGTTCGAGACTGGTCATGTAGAAGATTTCTTAAAATGTAGCAGCCAATGAAAATGAAGCAATGTATACTGGTAGTTTAAGAAAGAGACTTATGGATAAATGAAATTTGAGTTTTCTTTGCAACTTACTATGTGCAAAGCAAGTTAGCCCCCCCCCCCCCCAAGGATGAGAAACATACCTGTCCCAATTGAAGTTAGGATGAGGCTGGGTTCACACTTGCTGCGGCCACGTATCACAGCAAGGGGCCCGGTGTGTTCCTGTTCCCTGTTTCAGGTCCGAGTTTTAGTCTGAATTCGCACCTGAAACTGAGCCAAAGACGCACAGGACCCTTTTCCAGTGCGCTCCGCAGCTGCCCTGGAGCTGTGTGAACCAACTCCATTGAGTGCCGGTCACAGTCTCCTGTCATGCGAATTGGATGCGGGGAAAATATTTAAAAGCAGATGTATCACATCATAAGGGCAACATATAGCCCAAAGTATATAAAAAACAAATACAGGTAGTAGTCAGACAGTAGAATTTTTTTTTTATCCCCCTCTCCCATGGGATAGGGAATTTCATATGAAAATGTACATCGATATGTTTTTGTTGATTTGTTTGCATTTTGCGTCTCTGACCGTGCAACGCATAGACGATTTCTACTGTCCAACTGCTACCTGTATTTGTTTTTTTATATATTTTGGGCTATTTGTTGCCCTTATGATAGGATATATCTGCTTTTAACAATTTGTAATAAAAATATGACCTTTTTAATTAATATATCTAGAGATTAATGATATCAGGGGGTCATTGTTCAACACCCTTATCTTTCCCGCTTCAATTATATTATTGGGTTTATGACCTCTTGAAATATAGCTGGTTTAGCTCCCCTAACCTGCCATTTCTTTACACCATTCTACTATTTATGAAGACTTTAATATCACTTTCGGTCTAGAATTCCAGAGAAGCAAACGGGTGAATCAGCTGGCCAGCTTCAATACAATCACAAAAACAGCTTTGGGTGGACTAATGCAGCAGAAGTAGAAAAATGTTACAATAATCTTCCACTCAAAGAATTCTACAATAATTTTAAAGCTGCTTTATATGGACTGAAAAACATTTCCATTTTCTGGTCAGCAATAGCTGGGGCATTGTGTATTTCTGACAGATGTAGATTTAGTCACCCTATGCTGCTGATGAATGAACGGATGTTTAATGTTCACGGTAATAACTGTGAACCCATTAACTTTCTTATCAACAAAAACACAACGGAAATGCAAATAAAACTGTACAGCCAACACTTGAACATTTTTTGTTAAAATTTATGAGGAGTGAATCAAAATTCCAAAACACTAAAATCTCCTTAATTACTTGTAATTAGAAGCCAAACTGTCCCATTGTGTTTTGCAATTGACTGAAAGCCACCTTAGATACAAAGAACTTCTGTCAAGCCAGCTAATTCATTCGGCAAGACCTGAGAGAGACAACGGCAGCCTGGATTGCATGGCCCATGCAAAGCGAGAGCCTCTTTTTCCCCGTTAACTGGAGAACAATGAAGTTGCTGCACATGGCCCTTTGAAAACACTAACAAGTACGGGAGAGGGTCTGTGACCTGCTCAGACCCCCACTCTTGAGGCCTTTGCCCCTCTTCCCTTTCTGAATGACACGTGTCTCAATCGCAGCCATCTGCCTCAATTTGTGAAACATCTCCGGCCACAAAAGCATGCAGTTAGCCCTGACAACAGAGAACAAAGCAAAAATAATAAAACTGCTCTGCTGACAGCGCGAACCGGGCTCCTCAATAGCAAACCAACTGGTCAGTGTCTCCTTCCTAACAATTAGCATGGGCAAGTCACAGACTGTAGTCTGTGGGGATCTGTTTAATTATCATCAACATAAAGGAGAGAGAGTTTATCAAAGATACTCAAAGAAAGGAGGAAAAAAAAAATCACACTAGACTTAATTAAAATATTAGCCACTTAAGCAGGAAACAGATTCTCTTTAAATGGAAAGTAATTTATTTTTTAGTTTTTCTCCTAATCACATCAAAACCTCTTAACGCATTACGCTAGTTAGGAAAGCATAACATGTAATTTAAATCTTGTTAACCAGTTTATAGGTAATAATTGCTATATTCTTATTTTACAAACAGAAAAGATCAATATTTATTTCTCTCATCCACACTGCTGTCAACCGGGTCCTTTACTTATTTAGCATTGTGATTGTGTGCATACTGCCAACAATGACAGAAATTAGACACTCACCTCCCTAATGCTAGAAACAATGCAGATAACAGAAAGGAATACTTATACTCCCATGGTGATAAATATCTTATTCTTATACTCTCACATACACCATCATAGACTTTACACTTCCGCGTTGAGATGTTCTTTTTATTAATATAAATATATTACTTAAAGTGTTTGTAAACCTTACCAATAAACGTCTTTCTCCTTTTTGGTCTGCTAAATATACCATTGAAATGGCTTTGTTATATCTGTTGGACAAGTGCAAAAACAACACTTTTGATTTTGCCAGAACTAGAACTTTCTGTGCTCTTCATCTGCGCACAAGGAGGGGTTATAGAGATGAGGAGGGGATGGGGGGCTGTGTTGTGATCCATCAGAAATAGAGTAGGTAGGGCTGAAACCACGTGCTTATGAATTCAGATTTGAGTTGTGTCAAAGTGAAAGCATGTAAAAAGACTATTTCTTGCACATCAACAGTTATTTTTCTCTACCTCCAACATATATTCCAGAGATGTAATAAATATGTTTTTGTTATTAACATATGCTTTAGTAGATTACTGAATTAGTAGCAACCATAAGCTTGTTATTGTTTTATTCAGCTGGATCGTGGCTGTAAATTAAAAGTGGAGTTATGTTTATGTTACCTAAAATGTTAAATTTAGGTGGAGTTATGCCTCCAAAAAGGAGTTCCTGCCACCCGACCACTGCTATCACAAGGGGGTTTGTTAACGCTTTGCGATAGCAAAACGTTAAATTAAAAGAAAGAAATAAACAATGAATGCTGATGTAAAGGTATAGCCTGTGGTTAGCTCTAAACTAATGAGCAGTAAAAGCTTTTAAAATATTACCTATTGAGATTTTTGGGTGTCATTGTATTTCGCATGTTAACATGTTTGGTATCTACTTACACAATGCAAGCTCGTCTTTTATAATTAAAATTGGGTATTGCTATATGTATATACAGTGTCTCACAAAAGTGAGTACACCCCTCACATTTTTGTAAATAATTTTATTATATCGTTTCATGTGACAACAATGAAGAAATTAAACTTTGCTACAATGTAAATTAGTGAGTGTACAGCTTATATAAGAGTGTAAATTTGCTGTCGACTCAAAATAACTCAACACAGCCATTCATGTCTAAACCGCTGGCAACAAAAAAGAGAACACCCCAAACTGAAATTGCCAAAATTGGGCCCAATTAGCCATTTTCCTTTCCCAGAGTCATGTGACTCGTTAGTGTTACAAGGTCTCAGGTGTGAAATTTGGTTTTATCGCTCTCACATACTGGTCACTGGAAGTTCATATTAAATATTAAACACACATATATACACACACACACACACACACACACACACACACACACACACCTTGTTTGTTTCTTCACATGTAAAAAAAAGTTTCAGAATGAGAATGCGTGATTGTATACAATTGTATGTGGAAAAAAAAATATGCTGTTGCATTGGATGATGTAATCTCAAATTACAGCGATAACATTCAGTTTGCACATGTATTTCATATAGACATATTAAAAACAATGATGTAATTGCTATACAAATATTTAACAGTTTATTTAAAAATACATTTTACATAGAAAGTGCTAAGTTACTGAAAACGGATGCTCTTCACACTTTTACAATCTGCAATCATTTGCAACAGATTTTCCCCTGTATTGCAGTAACATGCTTTGCTCAGCATATTTTGGTTATATACAGCCAAGCAAAATGCTGACAAGATGGGAAAGATTTTTTCTCCTTTGTTAGAATATTTTGTGATGTTTTGGATGGACTCCCAAGCATAAATTAAACATGTGTTGTTAGAGAGGCCGAATTACTCTTTCTGTCTCTCTGGAGAGAGAGTGAATATATTCTCCCTGTGTTGTGACAACATTAATCACAATTAGTTGTTCGGTTGAAGATCTCAAATCTGCACCATCAATGGAATGTTGATATCCCACTGGAGTAAATGTTTCCCAAGTTTCCCATGATTAGAAAGGACACAACACCCAGTCATCTGCCATGACAAGATGGCCACCACTGACTTTTATTTTTCCTGTATTGTAGTTAGGGAAATGTGTTTAATAGTCAACAAATGTGGCCCTCATCTGGAATAGAAAACAAGCATTTTATGAGTTGATTTAACAAGATTTCATACATGGAGCCAAACATTAAACCAATACTGTGCATTTATGGAATTAAATGCATTAACTCCATGCTGCCCTTTTTAGATAAATGATGTGGAATGCTATTCAGATTTTTAAAAATTGGCTTTACCTATAATTAACTAAAAATATAGACTTGCAAATGTATGAAACAAAAACCTGTTTTTAACCTGAGTAGTTGAAATCGATTTTTTCTTTTTCTCTTTATGCTGGCTAGCTTGAAAGTGTGCTGGGAGCCCCCTTTGTATTATTTTCTTTACTGATCATGCACACCTTTCCCTCTTTGCTAGTTTGGCTGCCATTGTTGCTTTTGGATTTGCTACAGACACATACTGCCTTTTAAAAGTGATGTTTTGGCTTCTGGTGCAGGAAAGGGCTGCCTTCAGGTGAGCATTCCCTCTGTTTATAAATTGCTATACATGTCCCATAGTGTGGAACTCAGATAGTTCAGAGTTAGGGACATTTAGCAGAGGTGCCTTAATGCAGCAGTGTGGCTAAATATTAACTAAATGCATGTAAATGTATGCAACTAAAGCCTGCGAGTGATTGAAACAGGTTAGCAATATTTTAAACAAACTATAAACAGATTAGTTGGGAATAATAATTATATATATATATATATATATATATATATATATACACATACATACATACACACACACACACACTCAATAACTCAATAACAGTTGCAGCACGTGACAAAGCAGATATAATTTCACGATGGGCTATTTGATAAGGTATAATGACATTGAAGCATTATATATTGTTTGTTTAAGGCAAATTCCCTGTCCTTCTATTCAAGTTGTTCCAGTTGACTACAATTTCTAAAGCAAAGAACATAATGACTTGACATAATAATAAAAATCAAAAATTACAATAAGAATTGGTTTATTTAGGTTAGCAAACCGATTCAGCAAACAAAGCCTGAAATACAAAAAGAAGATATGCAATACGGACTTCTGAAAAATATGTAAAACACTGTGCATATCCCCCTTCCGCTAGTCGACTCAGTCTAATTTCAGTCAATTCAAAGTCTGTTAATTGCCACCTAGTCGAATGAGTATTTGGAAGCACCTTTTTTTTTCTGCACAGGCAATTTATAAAAAGCTGAGTTGCAAGGAATTATAGCTGCACCTCCACTACAAAGTGCAAAACTGGTTGCGCTCTGCAGTTTCCCACAGCAACAAAAATAAAATAGTAATTTCTGCTGTCAAAGAATTCAAGAAATGGTGCTTAGTGATTGTGCCAAGGCGTGAGATCATAACCCCAATCCATAAATAATAGTTATTATTATGAGCCTTTGGACTCCTTTAGTCAGATCCATACATACCCTAGATGCTTAATATTTTTTTATTCTTATACAGTTTACAAATAAGCTCAACCTTATTTCATAGGTTTAGTGAACTTCGCATATAAACTAATCCAGTCCAGATATGAGGTGCATCAATGTTTCATTTATGTATCGACTAATGATATACATTTTCAATTTAGGTTTGCTCATCAGACGTGTTAGATCAGGGTGTTAAATTAATAACTATACTATAGTAAGTATATTAAAACGAAAACACGGCAATTTTATTTGTGATCAAATAAAAAAAAAATAAAAAATACAGAATTTTATGAATGCAATCCTATAAAAGCAATTTAAATGGACAAAGCTTTTATAAATGTGTTTTCGTTTTGTACAATGGTCCAGATAAATGCTTCCATTCTAATATTCCAGGAATGAAATGCAGTTCTGTGTATACAGCATATATTTAGAAAGCAGCCAGCACTAAAAGGGGCTGCGTTTCTTTTCTAGGAAGGTGTACTGAGTGTCTGATGTGGAAATAATAACAGTGCTGACCTCTAGTGTTAGGAAAAGAGTTATTGAGACATTTAATCCATTGATGACTTAAAATAATTTAAATGGTTATTATTGTTGTTAATGAGGATTACTGTGTATTATACAAATAATAAAATGTAACAGACAGGCAGTAAACACCACTTTGTGCAATGACTGCTCATTATCCGAGGAACTACACCGATTGCAAGAGAACCAACCGATTCTTTAAAATATCCATAGATATATCATGACCAACATTTGATAAAAAAAAAAAAAAGATTTTGACCAACATGTTTTATAACAGAACAGTGTTAAATTACTATATACCTTCAGTAATATTAATAAAAGAAAATGTCTGGTTCTAGCATAAATGCTTAAAAAGTACCCATACCCACCTCAAAGGTATGTTCATATACGTGTTTTAGTGGGGCGTGTTCAAAAGATATTCTGCTTCAAAAATTAAAATAACAGTGGCACTTATGACACATAGAAAAAATATTTACTGCATGCCAACTGAAGAACCAGTTATAGCACAAACCAAAACCGATATTACGTTTTGTTTAAATCTGCTACTGAAAGTGCTTAATCACCTATTGAGCATGCAGCTTTCTTATGCAGGCAGGGACTAGAGTGCTATCTCTCTAGACTCCTGGTGACCAACCTGCGGCCATAGGGTGTTTGCAGTTTGGCCATTGGACACAGCAGTCAGCAGTGGGAGTTTTGAGTTGTAATAGCTGTGATCACTAGCAGTTTCATGTAATATTTCCCCAGTCTGACAGTTTGACTCCAGTAGCACAGTCTATGACCATCTTCCTCTGGTAAGTCTTCAGTCTTTTGTAGCAATATATATATATATATATATATATATATATATATATATATATATATATATATATATATAATAAATACTGTACAATGCCCTTTATCAGGGGCTGCATTCGAGGCCCCATTTACCTTGAAGTTGACATCTACTGCTGTACACTGTGTGCATCAATAGAAACACACATCTCCATAGCCTAGGATGATAACATATTCCCATAATCCTCTCTCCTCTCCCCCTACCTCCCTCCAAACTAACAGACTGATTCCACTGACAGCACTTTCCTGTGAAGGCTGAAGGTTTGAAAAAGCAGTACTGAGAGAGCAGATGCCAACAGTATTTAAAAATATAAAAAAAAATGTAAACTGGGATAGAAGTTAACGTTTTAACAACGTTTTACAGGTAAAAAAAAAAATAGACTGAGTGTAAGCTGACTGTGCTTATATCATATGGGCAGGCAGTATTATACTGACAGGAAGAATCAATGAACTATCACAGTGCTCAACAGTGACATGGTAGTTCATTGAGAACTACAAGCTGACAGTCGCAAAGGATGTTGGTACTTGTCGTTCATTGACTCACAGGTATTTGTGAATCAATGACGTGGCCGTACTCTTAGAATTGTGGAGAGTACGGAGTGAAATTGATGGCTCTCTGCCACAGGGGGGAAGGAAATCAGGGGGAGAGGGGTCTGATGCTGAACATATTGCATCGCACACCCTAAATATAAGTGTAACATGTAACATGTTCAGAAAGGTCAACATAGCCTTTAATAGTTTACTGGGAAATGTTTATTTTATTGTGCTCAATGTGCTAGGCTAAAAAACACAGAGGGTTCTACTCTTGCTATTAAGAGCAAAGTATCTGCAATGTTGACAGTATAATGCCGCGTACACACGATCGCACATTCCGACAACAAAATCCATTTGTTGTGGCATAAGGCTTTACAATAAACAGATAAAGGAGGAAACAAAAAAGGTTTTACCTGTGTACATTGTTCTGACCAGAAGGCACTACTCCAAGATTGGCAGCAGCTAGAAACTTGTGCACCACAGTCTGTGGAGTGCTGTTCTGTGGAGATACTGTGATAGTGGCCGAATTCTCATTCATACCCGCCAGCTTTGCTATGAAAAGTAAAAGACAACGTATGTTATTCAAGACTATCATATAAAAGACACAACATGCATGTCACATGAGAGGCTGACAAATCAAAGATATAATATGGACATTAAAGTGGATGTATACCCTAATTATACATTTTTACCTACAGATGAGCCTATAATAAGGCGTACCTGTAGGTAAAATGAATATCTCCTAAACCTGTACGGTTTAGGAGATATTCACTTTGCATGCAGCCGCTGACGTCAGCGGCGCATGCGCTGGGAATGCCCGCCTGAAGGTCCCGCAGACGAATAAGTGGGAGTGCTGTCTTTGCGGCTCTGGCCACTCACAGCGCCGGAGCCGCAAACCCGGAAGGCACCCCGATGGCAAAAAATGTCAGCTCCCTCAGCGTGGACCAGGATTAGATACTGACACCTTGTTCTAAGGTAAGTATTTCATAATGAGCTAATATGCGTCGGATACTAGCTCATTTTGCCTTTGCTTTACAGGTTTATTATTTTTTTTTTCCTGCGGGTATACAACCGCTTTAAGAAGCTCAGGATTCTACTTGGAATTTGAAATTAAGGGCACTGTATAGAACCACACAAGTTTGGAGTCTTCACCATAGAAAACCAAACTACTCGTTTATTATTTTACCTAGCTATATAAAAAAATATTTGTCAGTATTCTAAATGTGACAAGTGGACTGAGCACCGAGTCCATAAATATTAACATCATCAGGTCTGTTCAGATAAAAAAGAAAAAACACAGTTATGATATTCGTTTGAGGTCTAATATCACAATTTCATGATAAATATATACAAACTGAAATTATGTAATATACACTAAAGAGTGGTTATGTTTTCACTGTTCACTTTTTTTAACACTCTGGATTCACTTTTTCTGTTTTGGATAGAGTAGTGAGGGGTTAGAACCACTTGCTTTGCTTTTATTGCTGTCTGCATTCCCACTTTTGATATTCCTCTATTTGCTTTGGTGAACATTGTCAATCCAAAATGTTACTGTTGACGTCAGAACAGGAAGATGTATTCTTACTTGTTGTTTTGTCTCTTGGACAGAATGTGATGGGACAAAAACAAAATTACCTAATCTATCCAAATGAGTTTTGCCTAGAGAGGCATTTTAAAACATAGCAAGGCTACAGACTATTAACATTCTTGTATTTCACATTTTTAAAACAGGACAGGAGCGTTAAAACAAGCCCTCACTGACCTCTGTAGCTGGAGGCATTGTGGAATAATTCATCTTCAAATATCACAATGCAAAAAAAGTATGATCGTATGGCAAAACAGATATTTACAAACACACATGCACGTAAAACTTCTTCTAGCTCTCAGAATGCCAAATAAGCAAATATAATCTTCTATCCAAGGGAGAATGTGTGATTTTATGGGTACTTGGGTGTAAAATACAGATTTTTACTGATCTAAAATGTGGTGTTAGTTTACTATTATTTACAAGCCTGTGTATACGCCCCTTTAAAAGCAACAGGTTGCACCAAGTGTAAAAAAAAAAGGCCCTACCACCTAAAAATGTAGCCCTTTTGGCACCCATGTCCAAGAGCCCCAAAAGGCTGGCAAACTGCCAAGGTGAAGAATCATACAGAGAGGAGCAGCGATTGAGTCTCTATTGTGAACTTTAACAGTGCACATTACAAAACTAGGACCTGTGTCCTGTACTGTACTCCAAGATGGGGAATTTACAGACAAGATGTTTACTTGTACAGCACATTTTTATTTCTCAGAAATTAACCATGCGAGTTCCTTTAACTCTTTCTTTTAAAGTGGAGGTAAACTCCACTTTAACTTGTACCTACAGATAAGCCAAGTGAATATCTTCTAAACTTGCACTGTTAAGGAGATATTCGGAAGGGATGCTGTCTGACGTCATCAATGCATGTGCACTGAAGGGACAGCATCCCCGTGCCGCACCTTCAGAGCTCTGTGCTGGGGCCGAAGGCTCCCACATGCATGCTCAGGAGTGACGTCACTGCAGCCCCATCCATTCATACAGCCGGAGTGTAGATGGCAGCGCTGCGCTGGAGAGATCCACTTTACAAGCAAGTCTGTCATAATTAAATAGTATGCGCTGCATACTAGTACATTAGGACTTAACCCTGCGGGGGGGGGGTACTTTTTATTTTAGGCGCAGTTTACTACCGCTTAAAACTAATAATACCGTTTTACACTATTGGGGCGCTTTCCCTTGTTTTTATTCTCATTCTATGCATCTCATGGTTCACTGGTGACTAAAATCTGATTAGAAGATCATTAATACCAGATAGATTTGTGTTTCCATACCCCCCATAGCCTTTATGCCCACTCAGTTATTGAGGGTCATTACCATTTGGTAAGTAGCCTGAGATGTACAGAAGTGGTGGGATTCTTAACAGGAGAGCTGCCTGAAACATGCACAACTGGATATTTATATTTTTGGACTTCGTAGTCACTTGATGTTGGGATTCTGTACCGCAGATTGAACTATATATTGTTTTACGCTGCACAATGTTTTATGTTTTTTGAAATGTTTAGGCTTTGAAGTTATTTATTTTGAGTTTGGATTTTCCCAGTCTGCAGCATACATTGTATTAGGTTGTAGTGTTTCACAACATATTTAGTTATATTTTATAAAGTTTTATCTCACCAAGAATGAACTAAACACACACACACACACTTTATACCTTAGTAACCTCTGATTAGCACAGCAATTCTTTCTAGTAAATTCTAAACGTCCACATGGCAAAACATGAAGGATGTGTGAACAGTAGACCAAGTGGCGGCCTTGCAAATCTGGGATAAAGATGCTTACTGCTGAAAAGTCAGAGACACACAAACAGCCCAGGTGGAGCAGGCTCTGATGGAAAAGGAAAAAAAAAGAGTTTCCTTCAAGACGTAGGACCTGCAAATCGGTTGTCTGGTCCACCTGGCAATGGTGGAGAGGGAGGCATGCTGTCTTCTACCAGGACTTCCAGGTTAAACAAAAAGGGACTGAGCCTTGCTGTCAAGTAGGCTCCGACAGACCTAACCATATACGGACAATGTAGGCAATTTCCTTGTGATGTCTTGCAGGATGTTGTCGTCATTGCATCAATTGTTGAAATCACAGCAAAAAAGCCATAGCTTGTACCTCATAAGCTTCAGGGGAAGGGATATCCTCCACTGCCCATGCTACAAAATCAAATTCCTCAATACTATCCTTCCTATCTTCAAAGAAGTATCGTCTTCCTGAATAGGGTCAGGGAGAAAAAAAAAAAAAAGGCGGCGGACATGTAGTATATTTGGCCTCTGGAATCCAAAGGTTCTAGAAGTGGCAAACGTCTTCCGAGGAATTCAAACATAGTGGCAGAGAAATCAGCTTTTGTCAGACAGCCCGCATGCATGCCTGAGGGGCAATCTTCAGTGAGGTACTCACGGTTCAGAATTGACGATTGGATGGGATTTTGCATGTCTAGAGAAAGTCAGTAAATCCAGATTGCTGACCAAGTTCCTGTGGCTGTGTCTCTGTAGAAGATAGTCACAGAAATGTACTGTCTCCATTTTCAGTGACAGAGGTGGATAGAAACATGCAATCTGGGAAGCATGGGGCAGTTACCTCTTTGTTTTAAGAGAAAGTCCAAATAGGAGGGGAAAAAAATGGCATTTTTAAAATTGCTTGCCAAGAAGCAGTAGAGACAAAATGGCAGGGGGTGCCAGAAGTGAACACCACCCAAATCCTCTTTCCACAAAAACAGTGTGCTATATGACCTGCGGATAGTGTTATTGAAAGCCAGAAAATTGATTTCAGTTAGAGAAACCCGGTCTTACCTCATCCATGACATTGGCGCTACAGTATTAAAAAGGTGCAGGCTTTGCATGTCACAGTGGGCACCCCCCCCCCAGGGGTCTTTGAAGTCTGGGAACCATAGAAAATTGACCACATCCCTGAATGTGTTTAGCACACATATTGGACATCTTGCCAAAGTGAGTGCCTAACGCAGGATCCAGTGCTCGAAGCAAACCGTACAAGCAAAGAGGTTTGTGTAAGTTCTCCAAGGTACACAACCAAGGGTAACCACTGCAGAATGTAATAGATTGCACAAGTAAAATAATAAGCAGCCAGCTGATAGAAGATTTAGATGAAAAACATTCAATGGTTTAAAAAGAAGAAGTGTCCAATCACTTCAAGTTATCAGCTTATAAATATAACAGCACTGTACTGTAGGATTAAAATAATCAGTTTTCCAAAGTACCTTTCTGTGAAACTTCCATCCCACTCATCCACTCTGAAAAGATTTCTCATGGCAGTTTGCTGCTGTTTTTTCTTCACACAAACACTCCCCACTAAGACTTCCAGAGCACTAATGTTGGAATGCTGTGGAATGGCAGTTGCTGAATCCACTTTTCTCTGCTAGGCCCTGTTGTGTATTCAGGGGGCATAGAGAGTTTTTTATGTGGGAGCGTGCCCATGGGTCTGGCGGACTCTGTCTGCATTGATCGCCCCCCCCCCCCAGTGTTAACCTCTTCCCTGCCAGTGTCATTTATACATTAATGTGCATTTTTATAGCACTTCACCTTTAAGCCTCCATGATTTGAAGGAACTGAAGTTCACCGATTGAGAGGAGCCTGGGACAGTCGGCAAAAGAGGAAAAGGCTAATTGATGCTGGGCATCCCCCAGCCGGGAAATAAGGGTGGTCTCCATTTGACTTTCTGTAGCTTTAAAAGCTCAGTGTGCAGTGAAATCAGAATAACCTATTTCAGTAGAGGAGAGGACTGTGTAAGACTTCCATCTAGCGAATTTCAGTGCAGTTTTAGATCTTTAACCACTTCCGGACTGCCCACCGCACATACACTGTGGCAGGGCAACCCGGTTGCCCGAAACAACGTACCTGTAAGTGGTTTCCGTCTGGGGCTTGTTCTGTCAGATAGGAAGAGAGAGATCTTGTCTTCCTGCTAATCAGGAACACAGATGTCTCTCTTTCTTAATTCAGTCCACCACCCCCCACAGTTAGGAAAGCATTCCCTAGGAGCACACTTAAAGTGATACTAAAGGATCGTTTATTTTTTTTAACCACTTCCGGACCGCCGCAAGCCGATATACGTCCTTAATTTGAAGTGGAATATCGTCGTTATGGCAGCAGCTAGCTGCTAGCTGCCATAACCCCAGTATCCTCTTCTTCGGACGGCAGTCCGCTTTCCGATAAGAGTGGTCTCTGCGGCAGATTCACCACAAAATCACTTTTATCGGTGGCGGGAAAGGGGCCCCACTCCTGCTGCGCTCCGGTGCCCTTCGCTGCTTACCGGAGCCGTAGACGATCGGATCTTCACCCTTGCTGGGCATGGAGATGAGTGAAGGGAAGATGGCCCCCACCCGTCTCCATAACATTACAGGGCGGAAGCGACGTCAAAACATCACTTCCGCCACCAGCGCTCTCAAAGGGCCTTTTTTTATTGCATTTTAGTGTAAATATGAGATCTAATCTTTTTGACTCCAGATCTCATATTTAAGAGGTCCTGTCATGCTTTTTTTCTATGTATTCAAGGGATGTTTACATTCCTTGTAATAGGAATAAAAGTGACACAATTTTATTTATTTTTTTTAAAAACCATGTAAAAATAAAAAGGCAAAATAAATAAGAAAAGAAAAAATTTAAAACGCGCCTCGACCCGCATGCAGAAGCGAACGCATACACGAGTAACGCCCACATATAAAAATTAAGTTAACCACACGTGAGGTATCGCCGTGTTCGATAGAGCGAGAGCAATAATTATAGCCCTAAACCTCCTCTAACTCAAAACATGCAACCTGTAGAATTTTTTAAACGCCGCCTATACATCCTTAAGTGGTTAATATAACAAACATATACTTGCCTCCACTGTGCAGCTCGTTTTGCACAGTGTCCCCGAACATTTATTTCTGGGGTCCCTCGGCGGCTCTTGTGGCTCCACCCCGCATTAGATAACCCCCTTGCAGGCGCACTCCCAAGTCCAGCATTCGGCGTCATTGGATTTGATTGACAGCAGCTGGAGCCAATGGCTGCGCTATCAATCTATCCAATCAAGAGCCGGAAAACCGTGTAGAGAGGGGTGTCGGGGCGCACTGACGGAAATTCAGGGCTAAGGTAAGTAAAACGGGGGGGGGGGGGGGGCTAGGGGGCCGGTGACTGCAAGGTGTTTTTTCACCTTAATGCATAGGATGCATTAAGGTGAAAAAACACAAGCCTTTACAACCCCTTTAACCCTTTGATTGCCCCTGATGTTAACCCATTTCCATGCCAGTGTCATTTATACAGTTATTTTTTTTTTTTTTAGCACTGATCAACAAAAAGTGTCAATTAGTGTCTAATTTGTCCACAGTAATGTCGCAGTCCCGCTAAAAATCTCTGATCGCCACCATTACAAGTAAAAAATAAAAAGCCATAGAAATATCCCATTGTTTTTAGACGCAATAACTTTTGTGCAAACCAATATACGCCAATTGGGATTTTTTTTACCAAAAATATGTAGCAGAATACATATTGGCCTAAATTCATGAGGAAATTCGATTTTTTTACATATTTTTTGTGGATATGTTTTATAGCAGAAAATAAAAATTTTTTTTTTTTTTAAATTGTCGCTCTTTATTTATAGCGCAAAAAATTTAAACTGCAGGGGTGATCCAAATACCACCAAAAGAAAGCTATTTGTGGGGAAAAAAAGAGAACATCAATTTTGTTTGGGTACAGTGTCGCACGACAGCGCAATTGTCAGTTAAAACGACGCAGTGCCATATCGCAAGAAATGGCCTGGTCATTAAGGGGGTAAAACCTTCCGGGGCTGAGGTGGTTAAAGGTGTAACCATCTTTGAACAAATACCATTGACCACTTACAGAGATCAATGCATCATATAAAAAAAACAAAAAAAAAACAACACTCAGATAAATATATTAAACTGAGCAAAAAATTATTCATGCTTTCCTTAGAAAGAATTCAAACAATTTACCCTAATGATGCAACTAGTGGCACAAAACTGTTTGTGTTTTATGGATCTCCTATTAAGTAAAACTCATAATTATATTAATTTTGATTTGAGATTATTCCACTGATCCTGCCTTTTATTTAAAAAAAAAAAAGTCCAAAATTCCCCCTTCAGTTTCTCAACCTAGAATAATTTGCAGACAAATTAGCTGATCCTCTAAACCCAACATTACCGCATAGATTTTTGTACCCCAAATACTTTAACCCCTTCACACACCGAAATATGCGTTATTCGGTTTGAAGGGGCTATACCAGGGTGACGTGTGCAGATGCACGCATCACCCCGGTACAATTTTTTAGTGGACGGATGGCTTACTTGTAAAAACAACCAATGCGGCTAAACAGCCACTCGGCTGTTATAACAAGCAGCGGGAGGGGATGTGCCCCCCCTCCTGTGGAACGCCCAGGCTCTGCCGTCCCACCGAGAGGCCTGAGCAACCAGCCGGCAAGTCCACCAGCTGGCCGGAGACCCGAACAATGACGGAATCAGCTTTGATCGGGTCTCGGATCTGGTTTACAGAAACCGTAAAGGCACCAGATTTAAATTTTGAATAATAATTTGTTTTGAATACTTTTAAGTGCAAAGGAGGGGTCTGGGGTCTTATAGACCTCAGATCCCTCCATAAAGAGTACCTGTCTCTGCCTATTAACGTCACAAGGTGATAACAAAAAACTTGCCACCGCCCTCATCTATAGCTGGCTATCGCAGTAAGCAGCATTGGAAGGCTGAAACAGGTAGGTTGTTATCTTTTAACGTCACAAGGAATGTTTAAATTTACAAAAGCGATAAAAAAATAAATCTAAAAGTGACAGTGTAAAAACAAAGTCAAATAAAATAAATAATAATAAAATAAATAAATGTAAAGCACCCCCATCCCTCGGTGCTCACGCTCAGAAGCGAACGCATACGCAAGTCGCACCCACAAATCTAAACATTGCTCAAACCACACATGTGAGGTATCGCCATGATCGTTCGAGCGAGAGCAATAATTCAAATGCAACTCTAAACAGGTAACCAGTAGAAATGTGTAATGTGTTACCTATGGAGATTTTTAAGTACTGTAGTTTGTTGCCATTTCACGAGTGTGCGCAATTTTAAAGCATTACATGTTGGGTATCTATTTACTCAGCGCAACTTCATCTTACACATTTTACAAAAAAATTAGGCTAACTTAACTGTTTAATTCATAACAGTGCACTTCTTCCAAAAAAAGTGCATTTGAAAGGCTGCTACAGGAATACAGTGTGACATAAAATATTGCAAACACCATTTTATTCTCTAGGATCTCTTCTAAAATAAATATATATATATATATTTTTTATATTATATATTAACTGTTTGGGGTTCCAAGTAATTTTCTAGCAAACAAAATGAATTTTTAAAGAGGCTTAGTCATGAAGGGGTTAAGATCACTAGGAGTTAGCAGACTGCCTGCATACACAGTTATGACATATTGAAAAGGAGTAGTAGCCATCCTGTACAAGACATGGAGGCATCATAGCACCGCCTGGCTTTCCCCTGCATGTTCATGCTAGTTATAGAAGGAAAGAGTCTTGCAAAAATATTTTTTTTTATGCAATCTATAGAAAAGAATAAAAATGCATTAGATTCTAGTTTAATCAGCGCTCACTTAAAAAAAAAAAAGCAGCAGGGGTAAGGGAAAGGATGCATAAAAACCTTTGGTGTCCACAAAAGGTTGAATAATTTTAGGTCTTAAATCCTCATTTTTAATGCAACAAATGTGTGTGGGGTTCTGAGTGGCCATGGTGAACCCACATAATCTCTGAATCCTCATATATGCACATACAATATTACAAAACTGACTGGAGACACTAAAGCCTGTGACAATGGTCCCAAAAATGTGTCAAAAATGTCCGATGTGTCCGCCATAATGTCGCAGTCACAATAAAAATCGCTGATCGCCGCCATTACTAGTAAAAAAAAAAATATTAATAAAAATGCTATAAAACTATCCCCTATTTTGTAAACGCTATAACTTTTGCGCAAACCAATCAATAATCGCTAATTGCGTTTTTTTTACCAAAAATATGTAGAGGAATACGTATCGGCCTAAACTGAGGAAAAAAAATGTTTTTTTATATATTTTTTGGGGATATTTATTATAGCAAAAAGCTAAAAATATTGCATTGTTTTCAAAATTGTCGCTCTATTTTTGTTTATAGCGCAAAAAATAAAAACCGCAGGGGCGATCAAATACCACCAAAAGAAAGCTCTATTTGTGGGGAAAAAAAAGGACGCCAATTTTGTTTTGGACCCACGTCGCACGACCGCGCAATTGTCAGTTAAAGCAGCGTAGTGCCGAATCGCAAAAAGGGGCCTGGTCCTTTGGCTGCCAATTGGTCCGGGGCTGAAGTGGTTAAAGTTAAAAACTGCAAAATGGTCACAAGTGTAAGCAAAACAAATCCCCCCCAAGTACAGTAAACAGCTTTTTTCATCTTCATCAATCAATTTACTGCTCAAGGTAGCAGTTAAAAATATTATATTTACCTACAGAATTTACTACTGTACGAAAACTCAAACTGAGATATTTTATATTCTGCATAAAAAGTAAGGAAATGTTCCATTAACACACATAGAAAACCATAAAATTCCTTTGCCGTTCTATATTAAATGCCCTGTATAAATAAAAAGCAAATCATAAGTGTATATAGTGTGTTGAATATATCCCACACAAAATTACATGGCAAAAGATCACATTGAAAGTGCTGACACCATTTGGAATGGTTTGCAAGAAGAAAGCTGTGCAATAATCATGGCAGAAAGAATCTATTCAGTCAAAATAATAATAAAAAAAAATGTATCATTTGCCGTCATCAGAATAAAACACTTGCAATCTGTGCAGTAGAAAACTCATCTATACTCGGTGTGCATATAATATGTTTATTACCAGGATTTGTTTATACATTGCCTCCATTAGCCTTGTACTTTGCTGTCATTTGATTTTAAAAGCAAAAATAGAAAGTAAAGCTAAGATCTCTAAAACTATCAGTAAATGTATTATTGAAACATATCTGTAATCTGAAATTAATGAGAAATTAATGACTACAGGCCAAGCAAACAGATTTAGACAATGAATATAAAACAAAGCACAGGTTGTCATAAATGAAACACGGATTGGACTGTTAGATTTATATAATATATATATGTTACTGCTGTTATACGACGATCAGCCGTAAGCCAATCACCTAATAATGAGTAGGTCACCATGCGTTGAGGCATGGACGAACCACCTTGTCAGTAACAGATCCTTTAAGTCCTGTAGATTGTAAGGTGGGGCCTCCATGGATTGTACTTGATTTTCCAGTGCATCCCACATATGCTCAATTGGATTAAGATCTGGAGAATTTGGAGGTCCAGTCAATACCTCAAATCCCTTTTTGAGTTCTTCAAACCATTCTTGAGCCATTTTTGCAGTGTGGGTATATTAACCTGCTGAGAGAGGACACCATGCCATAAGGGAATACAGTTTCCTTGAAGGGGTGTACTTTGTCAGCAACAGCGCTTACCCTGACTTGTTTATGCCCCGACTTAGTTGGGGTAGGCGGTGCACTTTGGTGGGGGTGGGTCAGCAAGACCTCTTGACCTTTGACCTATGTGGACCCGCCTTGTGACCTTTGGGGAGGTTCCTATTCTAATCCCTGAGTCCTAACCTTATTCTTCCAGGGGAAACCCTAACCTTAGTAACATTGAAAATGGCAGGACCCAAGGTTTTCCATCAGAACATTGACCAAAGCATCACACACTCTGCTGGCTTGCCTTATTCCCGTACTGTGTCCTGGCTTCCCCAGGTAAGTAACACAGATGCATACGGCCAATTGTGGTGTAAAATAAAATGTGATTCATCAGACCAGGCCACCTTCCTCTATTGCTCCATGGTTCAGTTCTGATGCTCACGTGCCCATTGTAGGCACTTCTGCCTGTGGATACAAGTCAGCATAGGCACCCAGAACGGTCTGCAGCTACGTGTTCCTGTACACAACAAACTGCAATGCCCATTTTTTCTGCTTTTTCACATATCAACTTCAGGGACATCATGTTTACTTGCTGACTAATATATCCCATCAAATTTAAGATGTAATTGTAACAAGATAATCAATGTTATTTGGTTAACCTGTTATTGGTCATAAAGTTATGGCTGATCAGTGTATTTCCTAGAGCTGCCCAATAATCTGGAATATATGTCTGGGTTCAGATTGGCCAGACTAAAATAGACTAGAATTTATCATCATCTGTGTTCTATATACATTTTATATGATCCTCCGACACAAGTCAAGCAGGACCTTTACAAAACTGTTTTAGGGTCTGCAGCCTTTTGTCAATCCCCCGTGCAACATCCCTGGCCAAGAACTCATGCTTTCTAAATGATTAGGGGTCATCACACGCTCTGGATTAGGTGTACCCAAAATACTGCAATACCAGATGCCATAGAACGTGAGTACTTAACCACTAAAATACAGGGCACTTTCGCCCCCTTCCTTCCCAGCCCAATTTTCAGCGCTCTCACACTTTCAATGACAATTGCGCGGTCATGCTACATGGTACCCAAATGAAATTTTTATCATTTTGTTTGCACAAATAGAGCTTTATTTTGGTGGTATTTATTCACAACTTCGTTTTTTATTTTTTGCGATATAAGCGAAAAAATAGCGGAAATTTGGAAAAAAAAATTTTTTTTTTTAAAGAAATCCAATAAAATCGAATTTTGTCATAAATTTAAGCCAAAATGTATTCTGCTACATGTTTTTAGTAAAAAAAAAAATCTGATCAGTGTATAATAATTGGTTTGTGTCATCACAGACATATGTACGCAAATGATCATGTACAGATGTGTGCAGGTGATCACGGACATGTGTGCAGATAATCATTGGGACATGTGATTTTACTGGGACATATGTGGGGGACATGTGTTTTTATTATTTGGGGACGTGTTTTTATTTGGGGACATGTGTTTTTATTATTTGGGGACGCGTGTGTTTTGGGGACATGTGTGTTTACACTAGACTGGTGATCAATGAGTAAAAAGCTGTAAAAAACAGCTCATACTCATTGATCACCAGCCAGCTGCAGCAATCGGCTCTCCTCAGCGACGACTTCCGTGTGAGGAGAGGAGAGCCGATTGCCTAGCAACCGGCTGTTTGCTTACATCACATGATGGCTGTGATTGGACACAATCCCCCTACTTCTGAAGGACGTTCAGTAAACATGATGTCCCTGAAGTTGATATGTGAAAAAGCAGAAAAAATGGGCATTGCAGTTTGTTGTGTACAGGAACACGTAGCTGCAGACCGTTCTGGGTGCCTATGCTGACTTGTATCCACAGGCAGAAGTGCCTACAATGGGCAAGTGAGCATCAGAACTGAACCATGGAGCAATAGAGGAAGGTGGCCTGGTCTGATGAATCACATTTTATTTTACACCACAATTGGCCGTATGCATCTGTGTTGCTTACCTGGGGAAGCCAGGACACAGTACGGGAATAAGGCAAGCCAGCAGAGTGTGTGATGCTTTGGTCAATGTTCTGATGGAAAACCTTGGGTCCTGCCATTTTCAATGTTACTAAGGTTAGGGTTTCCCCTGGAAGTATAAGGTTAGGACTCAGGGATTAGAATAGGAACCTCCCCAAAGGTCACAAGGCGGGTCCACATAGGTCAAAGGTCAAGAGGTCTTGCTGACCCACCCCCACCAAAGTGCACCGCCTACCCCAACTAAGTCGGGGCATAAACAAGTCGGGGTAAGCGCTGTTGCTGACAAAGTACACCCCTTCAAGGAAACTGTATTCCCTTATGGCAGTGTCCTCTCTCAGCAGGTTAATATACCCACACTGCAAAAATGGCTCAAGAATGGTTTGAAGAACTCAAAAAGGGATTTGAGGTATTGACTGGACCTCCAAATTCTCCAGATCTTTATCCAATCGAGCATATGTGGAATGCACTGGAAAATCAAGTACAATCCATGGAGGCCCCACCTTACAATCTACAGGACTTAAAGGATCTGTTACTGACAAGGTGGTTCGTCCATGCCTCAACGCATGGTGACCTACTCATTATTAGGTGATTGGCTTACGGCTGATCGTCGTATAACAGCAGTAACATATATATATTATATAAATCTAACAGTCCAATCCGTGTTTCATTTATGACTACCTGTGCTTTGTTTTATATTCATTGTCTAAATCTGTTTGCTTGGCCTGTAGTCATTAATTTCAGATTACAGATATGTTTCAATAATACATTTACTAATAGTTTTAGAGATCTTAGCTTTACTTTCTATTTTTTCTTTTAAAATCAAATGACAGCAAAGTACAAGGCTAATGGAGGCAATGTATAAACAAATCCTGGTAATAAACATATTATATGCACACCGAGTATAGATGAGTTTTCTACTGCACAGATTGCAAGTGTTTTATTCTGATGACGGCAAATGATACATTTTTTTTTTTATTATTTTGACTGAATAGATTCTTTCTGCCATGATTATTGCACAGCTTTCTTCTTGCAAACCATTCCAAATGGTGTCAGCACTTTCAATGTGATCTTTTGCCATGTAATTTTGTGTGGGATATATTCAACACACTATATACACTTATGATTTGCTTTTTATTTATACAGGGCATTTAATATAGAACGGCAAAGGAATTTTATGGTTTTCTATGTGTGTTAATGGAACATTTCCTTACTTTTTATGCAGAATATAAAATATCTCAGTTTGAGTTTTCGTACAGTAGTAAATTCTGTAGGTAAATATAATATTTTTAACTGCTACCTTGAGCAGTAAATTGATTGATGAAGATGAAAAAAGCTGTTTACTGTACTTGGGGGGATTTGTTTTGCTTACACTTGTGACCATTTTGCAGTTTTTAACTTTAAAGAATTACTCTTATGCTCATACACCACCTAACCACATAAGCAATTCAAAAACCGCTACAACCCTGAAAACAAAAAAACACTTTGCTTAGTTATAATTCATAAACTGTCAAATTATCAATTTACTAATCATTGTTGAAACCGGGTTTAATATTTGCAGTTACAATGCTCCAACCTACAGGCCACAGGCTTTAGTGTCTCCAGTCAGTTTTGTAATATTGTATGTGCATATATGAGGATTCAGAGATTATGTGGGTTCACCATGGCCACTCAGCACCACACACATTTGTTGCATTAAAAATTAGGATTTAAGACCTAAAATTATTCAACCTTTTGTGGACACCGAAGGTTTTTATGCATCTTTTCCCTTACCCCTGCTCCTTTTTATAAGTGAGCGCTGATTAAACTAGAATCTAATGCATTTTTATTCTTTTCTATAGATTGCATAAAAAAAAAATATTTTTGCAAGACTCTTTCCTTCTATAACTAGCATGAACATGCAGGGGAAAGCCAGGCAGTGCTATCATGCCTCCATGTCTTGTACAGGATGGCTACTACTCCTTTTCAATATGTCATAACTGTGTAGGCAGGCAGTCTACTAACTCCTAGTGATCTTAACCCCTTCATGACTAAGCCTCTTTAAAAATTCATTTTGTTTGCTAGAAAATTACTTGGAACCCCAAACATTTAATATATAATATAAAAATATATATATATATATATATATAATATATATATATATATACATATATTTTTTAGAAGATATCCTAGAGAATAAAATGGTGTTTGCAATATTTTATGTCACACTGTATTCCTGTAGCAGTCTTTCAAATGCCCTTTTTTTTGGAAGAAGTGCACTTTTATGAATTAAACAGTAAAGTTAGCCCAATTTTTTTGTAAAATGTGTAAGATGAAGTTGCGCTGAGTAAATAGATACCCAACATGTAATGCTTTAAAATTGCGCACACTCGTGAAATGGCAACAAACTACAGTACTTAAAAATCTCCATAGGTAACACATTACACATTTCTACTGGTTACCTGTTTAGAGTTGCATTTGAATTATTGCTCTCGCTCTAACGATCATGGCGATACCTCACGTGTGGTTTGAGCAATGTTTAGATTTGTGGGTGCGACTTGCGTATGCGTTCGCTTCTGAGCGTGAGCACCGAGGGATGGGGGTGCTTTACATTTATTTTTTTTATTATTATTTATTTTTATTTGGGTTTTAAAAGTATGTAGCGCTATGGGGGAAATTTAGTGCCTAGAGAATAGGTACTATATGGGTATGGTTAAAGAAGTTGAATTTGTCTTTAATGTTGAAAGGTAAGGGTTTTTGCCAAATGTGGCGTGGTATTTTATAGAAGTATAATAAATATAGAAGGATATAAAAGCATAAAACCAACCCTTATGTAAGTGAATATATATAAAAGCCTAAAATGTCATAACATGAGCACAGTAAAATTATGAAGTACAAAAACTTATGAAGTATAAAAACCGCAACTTATACTGAGCAAATGCAAAGAGGCAAAATTAAAAATAAAAAACAATTGTGGTTATATATAGTGACAAAAACCTTGATTGGTTTAAGTGTGATATATCGTGACAAATAAATACATAGAAATAAAAAGACAAATTTTTTTGTGATATCAGCTCAACGGTGGTTGACACAGTTAGTGAGAAACCTATACACCGAAGTGTATGGTAGTGAAGTCCAAAAGGAATATGGATGGTGGTCAGGTGAATGGCACAAAATCCAGCAGGTGACTTCAATGTGTTTAGGTGAGGTGATGATTGACTGATGGCTCTTAAGCCTAATGGAATAAGGCTTACCGGAACAAATGGACTTGAAGGGGCATATGCCTCACAAGTTGCAAAGGTTGCAATCATTATAGGGTTGGCAGATCTCTGCTCGACTCAATGGCTCCAAAGCTCGTGTAGGTACCGCTTGTGTCAATGGTCCCGAGGAGATATGTATCAGATGTAAGGGTGGGTATCAACAATCCATGTGGGAAACCGTATTGTAATATCATGGAAGGAAAAACTCACATAGCGTGATACCGTTTAAGAAAGTTTTTAATGGTATATAAACGAATTAAAAACACTCACATTGGTAGTGAAAGGTGTGGGTGAATAGCTGCGCCAACCAGGAAATAAAGCTGCCGACACCAAACAATATGACAGATTGTCAGTAGATATATAAAGGCAAAAAACGTGTGGCGCTAAAACCATGTGAGAACACTCATTACAGACGAAAATTGGGATCTCGGCCGTTATTGAGTATTCAACTATGATGTGAAAAAAAGTAAAAACTTTTATCATATGTGCACTACGTGAAAACGTATAACGCTAACCAAAAGATGCTAGTTAGGTGCACTTTGTGAAGACTGCCCGGTCAGCCGGTCTTCATAAACGAAGAGGGTGACGCAGGTTATGTGCACTAAGCAATAGAAAAAATGTGCTAATCTATACAAATACGTGATCGTGTATAACTGAAACGTATGAGTCATGTGGCCACGAAAGGAATCAAAAAACGCTCTAAACGAGCGAGGCTGGTGATCCTAATCAAAGTCACATGCTTGGACGAGCAAACAGAGGCAATCACAGCCTATTGTGTATTGAAGTCAAATAATAAAATAAAACAGCAAATATTTGAAAACATAAAACGCCAATAATAAACATGGACTGTTGAGCTGGTATGCAGATATTCATACAATCGTGTTGGGTGATACCATACTCGGTGATACCTAAACAGATGTATAAATGAGGATAACCACCCTTAGCCTGACATCAATCAGTGGATGGATATCTATAGACAGACACGCCAAAAGGGATGCATGTATATAAGATGTTACATAAAAAGTTAATCAGACATCAATTGGGTTATTAGAAAAGTCCATAGCAGAACTAGAAAAATAATTTCTCTTTAGAACAAGCTTGGAACATGTATCCTCTTGATGTCGGATTCAGTTGCAAACCACAAGGCATAAAAGAATACGGTACGCTTATCACATCCGGTGGACCCACTAACCGGTGGTGAGGGGTCAAACGAGCTCAGAATTTTAAGGCTTGCGCCTGTGATAGATAGATACTTGGAGCAAGGCTTGGCAGGAGATGTCACTTCTATTTCACCAGACACCAATGGATCACCGGATCGCTTTCCAACAATTGGGTTTTCGCCACCGCACTCAGATCATCTCAGCATGTGGAAGTATAAAGATAAAGAAAAAAGAGAGAGAGGGCCTCCTCATCGTGTAAAAAGTCCAGACATGGACTCAATTTATTGCTAAAAATTGCATTTGCTTCCGGAATACATTCCAATAAAAATAGTTTTAAAAGCAAAACAAAAACATAAAGGCGCACTAGAGTCGGTAAATGTGCAACTCACATTGGTAGAATAAAAACAGGCCTGTTTTTGTATTAAAGATGGCGTGGTGCTGTCGCTTTGGTCCACCCGACGCGTTTCGTCCGCATAGACGTCGTCTGGGGTATGAACCCACAAGCACCAGCAGCATGCTTATATAGGGAAAGTGACCCCAAAGTGAAAAAATCGTCTGTGTGCACCGGAAGTGACATCACTTCCGGTCTGGCGAAATTGTCATTAATTTATAGTTTAAAATATGGTGGATCATTCATTTAAATGGATCCCAAGGTGGATGGAATATGGGGCATGTGGAAGCCTCTTAATTTAAGTTGCAGAAAGGGTCTTACCAGAGCTGCAAACATTAAAAGTTTGAGTACTTCCGGGGGAGAGAATGGCGACGTCACTGCCGCTCCGTCCATGGGATCGCCTGTTAGCAGGCCTCACTATGGATCTGATGGGGCGGCAGTGTATTTGCGTCTTGTGTATTGTGCCAAGCCTCGTTTTGGAGAAGGGGCTGGCGTGACGTAGTGACGTCAGATCCCGGAAATTGAGGCGGAACCAAGCCTCGTTTTGAGTCCGGGATGATCTCTTGTTGTTAACTACGTTAGTATCCCATAATATGTTGTTTGGGCATATGTTGCTGACACTGGAGGCGGGGACAAGAGTCTTGAAGCCCATAGTTACAATGTTAGACATATGTTGCTGACACTAAGAACGGGGATAAGAGCCACGGGAGCCCATAGTAAAATTAGGCAACATATTGGAAATATATATAAACGTCAGCATGTTAAATAATTTTGTGTTAAATGGATATACCTATTTTTAACCGATGTTCTCACTCTGAGGTGGCACTGTTCATGGCATCATGTGATAGTTACATATAAATACAGTTATT